>BLSH010444512.1:1419995-1433753 GCA_018402905.1 Glandirana rugosa
TGCTCCTGTTATGTAATCCCATACATACATTCCTACCTTCATTCTTTCCCTCACACAGGCATAATCCCAGGGAGGACTACAATTCCCAGCATTACCCCCCAAACATGAACAGCCGCTATGCTGGGACTTGTGGTTCTCCGCTATCAACACCTCTACCCCTTTAATATCTCCACACGGTTCATTCAATGAATGGAGGAGCCAGGACCAGACACGGATAAGTCCCTCCGAGTACACCCATCCCTTTCAGAGCCCCCCAACACCCGCTATGCCCCCACTCGAGGAATTACCTCTCATTAACCCCTCCAATACCAAGTCCACCTTACCTCCTCCACTCTCCGCACACCACTGCCAGACCGGGCTCGCTCCCGCAGCCACCATGTGCGCGCACTAGCCCCGGACCGCCCAGCACATGCACACGTGACCATTACAAGTCCGCCTCCTGTCCGTACACAGGGACATTCAGCACACACTTATCAATACATTTTCAGTAAAAGACACTAAATTCAATGTTACTGCACACTAGAGCTGTGCAAGACGGAAACATTTGTTTAATTTCAAATTATTTTGTTAAATTAATAATTTTGTTTCTTCATATTTTGTTTTTTCAGACTTTGTTTCATATATGCGAAAAGGTAACATATTGCAATAAATACAGTAAGGTGTAAAAGTGAAATAATAGAAAAGAAAGGAACAGAAAAGAATAGAATACAACAGAATACAATAGAAGATAAAGAAATAGAATAGAAAATCATAGATCAAAACGGTATAAAATAAGAGAATAGAAAAAAACAGAATAGAAAATAAAAGAATAGAAAAAAAAAATATTAAAACAAAACAGAATAGAATAAAATAAACCAATACAATAGAAAATAAAGTGATATAATAGAAAATAATAGAACGAAACAGAATACAATAGAAAATAAAGACATAGAAAGTAATAGAATAAAACAGAATACAATAGAATAGAAAATTAAGGAATAAACAAGAATAGAATAAAACAGAATACAATAGAAAGAAATTAAATGCGTAAAAAAGAACACAAAATAAAAGAATAGAATAAAAATATTTTTCGGTTCCATTCTATTCTTTTATATATATTATATTCCATTCTGTTCTATTCTATTCTTTAATTTTCTATTTTATCCTATTTTTATCTACTCTGTTTGTTTCTATTCTATTCTTTTATGCTCTATTCTATTCTGTATTATTCTATTTTTATGTATTCTATTCTGTTGTATTCTATTGTTTTATTTTCTATTCTTTTATACTGTAGTGTGTTCTGTTTTATTCGATTCTATAACGCAGCTTAAGTAGGAATCATAATCTTATTTCATTTTTATACCTTACTGTATTTATTGCACTGTTTTTCCATTTCAAATTCAGATCATTTGTTTTGTTAAAATTTATTTTGGATCCATTGAAATTCATTACTATTGTGATTCCGATACATCGAACCTTTACACTGAACTTCCGATTCGTAATGAAACAAATTGCACAACTATTGCACATGAATACAATCTATTACCAGATTTTGTTTGGTGAAATATAAAAGATGAGGTTGTGTCGAGTAAATGAATAACAAACCTGTTAAGCCTTAGGCTGCTTTCACACTGGGGTGGAGGGTCCGTTAGCGGTAAAGCGCCGCTAGTTTTAGTTTTCAGGCACTTTACAGTCGCTATTTTTTGCGCTAAGGCTACTTTCACACTTGGGCGTTTTTCAGGTGCTTTTGAGTGCTTTCACACTGGGGCGGTGCGCTTGCGAGACGTTACAAAAAGTCCTGCAAGCAGCATCTTTGGTATGGTGCGGTGAGCGGTGTATATACCGCTCCTCCACTGCCCCTGCCATTGAAATCATTGGCAAATGCTTCCGAAGAGGCTGTACACCGCCTTGGAAGCGCAGCACACCGGCACTTTTAACCACTTGTGGGGGGTTAAAAGCCCTGCACTTCCGCCTGCATAGCGGCGCCATATCGCCTCTATAACAGCGAAAAATCGCTTTCAGCAGCGATTCACTGCTATCGCCCGCCCCAGTGTGAAAGTAGGGAATAGCACCTGAAAACTGCCTCGGTGTAAAAGGGGTCTTATAGCTGTGCGCGCCCCTGAAATGCTGACAAACGTCCATAACCAGAATTTTCCAGACAATTTAACCCTTATCCAGCCACTGACATATCACCGGCTGTCACATGGAAGTGATTCTACAGCTCGCTTTTACATACGTAACTAACAGCCCCCAACCCCCAAACCTGGCAAACATCTGCCCTTCCTGTCACTGCCACGGTCACTTCTGGGTCCTGGGGTCATTTTCCTCAACCTGTATGGCTGGGGAAGAAACAAATGGAGTGTGATCTTTAAAGAGACCTCCATTAACCAGAGGACAGGTGAGATATCAGAGGACTTTTACATGCCTGATGTCTCATTAAAGTGGACCTGTCACCAAAAAAAAATCATCATATGTGGGGAAAAAAATAAAAATTTACTATCAAATACTTACCGTAATTTTCCTTTCCTGATGGACTCTATGGCAGCATACATTTGGGTAGCCCCGCCCTCGCTCCTACCCCATAGGACCCCGCTCCCATAAATTTTCAGGCTGAGCCAGAGGCCGCGTTTCGTAACTAGCCTACTCATGACTCTGGGACGGAACTCCTACTCCTATCATAGCTAACAGAAACCCTATGGATAGATATTAACAGCATAAGGAAATTAGCTGCACCCCACAATGAGCCAGAACAGCTTTAATGGAAGAGATGTCATCCTCCTACAACTATTCATGGCACCCTTTGAAAGGGGACCCACAAAGCCTACACACTCCTGGATGAGTGTGTGTGGTGACTGTTTCCTTAAGAACCAAGCCTTAAGCTTTATAAGCCTAATGGCTAGCTGGAATGACCCATCCAGCAAAAATTCTGGATGACATCTCCGCCTAGCTGATTTTGCTAGAGAGAGTGACAAATATGTCATAAAACTCTGAGCAAAGCGGTAGCTTGAGAGCATGCTCAAAGTATTCCAATATCCATGGCATGGAACCAGTTATTCTTGGTGGTCCTGCATATGGGAGGAACAAATCCTTTGTTCTCATAGAATGCCAAATCCACCTCAGATTGCCACCCGCTATAGATATGAACATTACACGTACTGGGCAGAAAGCCACAAGGATCCCTCTCAGCACAAGGCCCATATCCCGGCAGACCTCCTAGAAAGAACCCATAGAAAGGCTGCCTTAATGACAGACTTTACTCAAAAATGAACTGTAAGAGATTCCATCTGGAGCAGCAAGCTGTCAAGTGGCATAAAAGATCCTGGCCAAGCTTCCTGCTGAGGATGTAGCCCTAAACAGATTGAGATCATGGCTCAATCCTTACTCCACTGGACTGGAGGGGATCCCACCTGGAGCTGTAAGTCACCAAAGGATGCTTCCTAGTCTAAAGCTTTGTTCTTGGCAAACTTCCCGGCTAAAGAGATAGCCCTGAGGGTTCATGTCTTCATAGCTCTGTCTTTATCCATGCTGGACTGCAAAAAGTTCTTATCTGGAGCCAGCAAGGAAGTCCAGAGCAAGTTGTAAACCCCACCTAGAGAGTCTTGGCTCTCCTTCGAATCTCAGATGCGGCCCCCCATTAACGTATTGGATGAGTAAGGGATAGTCTACCAGTGAGATATTGGATATGGCAGGGACTGCAGAGATCTGCCCTTTAAGAGAGCTTTAGGATCAGTTGAAGTGCAGAATGCACCAGACCAGAGGACCAAGGCAAAGAAAACAAAGCAGTCCAAACTGAACAAGCTCTATTCAAATCCTTTTGTAGGATTTATAGATATTAGCTTAGAGAAACAACAACCAAGCCTGATCAGTCTCTTCCTGCCAGGATGAGAAACTGGAAGAGATGAACAAGGGTAGAATATTGCTCTCTATGACAGAAGATCTCATCCGAGAGAAAGGGCTTCAGTCCGGTACCCTGGTATCAAAGGCAGGAACCAAGGCCTGTATTGCCAATTGGGAAATACTGAAAAAATTGCCACAGTCTTTACCAACAGACTCCCCAAAAAAATGTATATGGATCAAACTGAAAGCATATGGCTTGTAAAACCTTTCCTTGGCCCAGGCCCCTATGGAAAACCTTTCCAGCTTGTAGCAGTGAGGAGATGGTACCAGATCTAACTCTGAAATCTTGTCCAGAGATAGAATCCACTTGGAGAGACCTGGATGTAAGAACCACTTATTGCCCAATTGGGCCACAGCTTATAGATTCTTCACACGAATTCTATGTAGACTGAAAAGAGATGATAAGGAAGATTCTACTCCACCCAGATCACAGTCATCTCTACCTCTTCTCAGTGGACTGACCCTGCAGGTTCTGACCTGCCCCCTGATGTAGAACACCACTGTGTTGTTGTTCAGCCTCACGGGAGACTAAAAAGCCTGCTGCCAGGTGACAAAAGGCGAAGGGAGCATGAAAGAGCTGCCCAGAAAACAAGAATGTTCAAACTAACTTCCCAACCGGGGAGTTCTACTGGCAAAACAACTTCCCGACAGGGGAGTTCCACTGGCAATAACTCAGCAGCACAAAAGATTTATTACTGTGCTAGCACCCAAGGTTTCATCTGCCTGTTTGCAAGACATGAATGGCTGGGCTTTTTGCATGATCAACATTGGAGAAAAAAACCCTTTCAGGACAGGAGGCCATTTCCATTGAGCACACCTCAATATAGGGATGGGACAGACCATGGTCCTGATCATCGGGTATTGAGACACTGACAGGTGAAGAGAGGAAAGCCAGGATTACCCAGCATCCTTATTCATCCTTCACAGGCACTCATTGCTGGATGTGCCCATTCTCCATGCTGGGCTTCGTCCTGGATGGGACCGCTGACATACGTCCCGCCTCAGCTCCCGGACCCAGCATTCCCGGGTGCCCCCTGCCCCCCGGTGGTGCCCTGTCATTACGTGAACATGGTAGGTGGAGCCATTTGTGTCCATCTTTGGGATGGCGGGGTTCTCACTTTGTGTCTGACCCCCATGACACCCAATAGTAATTACTTTTCATCTATTTCAGATGAACTTTATGCTTGCTCCTTATGAGTGATGAAAATATCACAAAACACGTAGAGCTACCAATCATCTACCAATATTTACCTCAGCATTATTGTTTTCCACCATTATATCGGGGTATCCCCTATAGGGGGCATTGTGAGGCCATGGACCACGCAGATCATTATCTGTGGAATATTATTGTTTGTACATATATCTAATTGATGGATCAGGGAACCTGTGTATATATATGAATTTTACTTATATTGTAACTACCCTACTGTATAATCATGTTGTGGTTTTTCCCATGTTTGATTGCCTGTATATTATTATTATATTATTATGTAACATTAATCTTTTCTTATAAAATCTTTTTATTGATCCATCATGTATTTATTTCCCACCACATGTGTCATATAAAGTCCCAACCCATTTATATTTTATACTTTACCAAGTATCTGGGATGGAGGCGCATGACCCTACCATATCATGGCCTCATTAAAGTCCCAATTTTCCCACAACCCCCAATTTCTCACAGATCACAGTCATCTCTACCTCTTCTCAGTGGACTGACCCTGCAGGTTCTGACCTGCCCCCTGATGTAGGACATCACTGTGTTGTTGTGCAGCCTCATGGGCAGGCCAGGACTGGCCATAGGGCCCACCGGGCGTTTACCCGGTGGGCCGTGGCCCCTAGGCTGCATGTTCCTCTTGATGACTGGGCCGCACAGTGGGAGGTAAGCGGCGGACGGCTGGTCTGGACAGGGTTAACACAGACTGCGGCCGCCGCTCGCCTCCCGCTACATGGCCATTCCTAAAGCAGGGCCGGCACCATGCACCAGCAAACTGGCACCAGAAGAACACGGGGGAGAAGGCTCCAGTGACAGGAAGGGCCTGCAGGGGACAGACACTGTGCGGGCCGGGCACGCTGGAGGTATAGCTGCACTCAAGGACAACAATGGCCGCCGGCCGCTCTCCTAACACTGGCCGGGACACTGATGGCTGCACAGGGAGGAAAGTGAGCACTGTGAATACACTACAACGGTTACAGTGTGTTACATCCAAAGTCCTGCTCTATAGTGGTGGGGAAAGGGAGTGGTCTGAGGCTGTCTCTTTACTGGTGTGGGGCTGTCTCTTTGCTGGCATGGGACTGTCTCTTTACTGGTGTGGGGCTGTCTCTTTACCTGCGTGGGGCTGTCTCTTTTGCTGGTGTGGGGTTGTCTCTTTGCTCTTTACTGGTGTGGGGCTGTCTCTTTACTCATCTGGGGCTGTCTCTTTACTGATGTGGGGTTGTCTCTTTACTGGCCTGGGGCTGTCTCTTTGCTGGTCTGGAGCTGTCTCTATGCTGGACTGAGGCTGTCTCTTTGCTGGACTGAGGCAGTCTCTATGCTGGACTGAGGCTGTCTCTTTGCTGGACTGAGGCTGTCTCTTTGCTGGACTGAGGCAGTCTCTATGCCAGACTGAGGCTGTCTCTATGCTGGACTGAGGCTGTCTCTTTGCTGGACTGAGGCTGTCTCTTTGCTGGACTGAGACTGTCTCTTTGCTGGACTGAGGTTGTCTCTTTGCTGGACTGAGGCTGTCTCATTGCTGGACTGAGGCTGTCTCTTTGCTGGACTGAGGCTGTCTCTTTGCTGGTTTTGGGGCTGTCTCTTTGCCAGATAGGAATGTCTTTCAGGATAAATAGCAAACACCCCCCCTCACCACCCCCCGTAAACGCTCGCGCCCCCATCTCTGACCCCCCCCCCCCCAATCAGGCTGCCCAGTCTAAAATGCCCGGGCCTTTTTTTGTTCCAGTCCAGGCCTGCTCAGGAGAGACTAAAAAGCCTGCTGCCAGGTGACAAAAGACGAAGGGAGCATGAAAGAGCTGTCCAGAAAAACCAGAATGTTCAAACTAACTTCCCAACTGCGGAGTTCTACTGGAAAAACAACTTCCCAACAGGGGAGTTCCACTTGCAATAAACTCGGCAGCACAGAAGATGTATTACTGTGCTAGCACCCAAGACGTCATCTGCCAGTTTGCAAGACATGAATGGCTGGGCTTTTTGCATGATCAACATTGGAGAAAAAACCCTTTCAAGACAGGAGGCCATTTCCATTGAACATACCTCAATATAGGGATGGGAGAGACCATGGTCCTGATCATCAGGTATTGAGACACTGACAAGTGAAGAGAGGAAAGCCAGGATTACCCAGCATCCTACCACTAGTATGCTTTAGTGGCAAAAACTATGCACCCTGAACCGTGATAGATTAAGCTCTCAGATACACAAGGATTTGCGTAGGAGTCGCATGACACTTTTTGAAAGACTAGCCAGCCAAACTCTTGTAGGGTTCTGAGACCTCCCTCTGTATACTTGACAGGAATCCTTGTCTAGAAGAAAAGTTAATCGAGAACCCAACCAGCAGACATATATGCTACATGATGTCTTAATCCACGTAGAAACAGAGGTATGTCAGAAGACAGCTCTGGAAGTTGGAAATAGGCATCCCTCTGAGCAACAATAGTACTCTTCTTAAAATTACATCTGCTGGAATTGGAATTACTGTCCCTAGAGACAGTAAGAACCATGTTGGCTAGCAGAACTTGCTTATTGTTGCTGGAGCAAAGGATTCCTCCTAGCAAAGCCAGAGGCTTGAAGGTGACTGATTGACCCACATGGCCTGAAGTGTTTGACCTAAGGGTACAACTGTCCAAGACCAAATATCACACAGAATAGATCTAACTAATACTGCTCCCCTTTAGTAGATCATAGATCCGCGCCACTATAGATGTGTCTATCCAGATGAAAATCAAAAATCAAAATCACAATAGCAGCAACTTTAAGTATAACTATATATCACAAACATGCAACCATTACCATAGAGCATAAGCAGCGCTGGTGAAACATAAGGAGGCCAACAAACAATTTAAAACAGGTGCTGTACATAAAAAAGCAAAACAGCCCGTAACAGGTGATAGTCCACAATGGTGAAGAAATTCTAGTTCAAGCCAGGATATTTAGTTAGAGTCTCTAATGGAATAACATCCACCATCCACCACGTGAATCATGCAGGTGCCCGACTCACTAAGAAATGGAACCTTACCGTAAGGCGTTGCTAGGCACTTCTCATGCTCTAGCCATAGTGTTTTTGGTGCTAACTTTGCACTCTGTGATCCTGATCAGGGTGCAGAACTTCCAGGGAGCGTTCATATATAGGATAAAGCACACGGATCGGGACATAGCGTAACTCTGTATAAACTTCTTTATTTCTCAACAAGCTTAAAAGCACGTCCCCCCTTTGACATATACACTCTTACCAGTCAAGAATGTTTAAAATGTTTAATGCTGTGGCTAGAGCATGAGAAGTGCCTAGCAACGCCTAGCGGTAAGGGTCCACTTCTTAGGAGTCGGGCACCTGCATGATTCATGTGGTGGATGGTGGATGTTATTCCATTAGAGACTCTAACTAAATATCCTGGCTTGAACTAGAATTTTCCAAAAACTTCTGGAAAAAAAGGAACCATTCAAAAGACTCATTATGCCTCATAGATTACACGTTGGGGTGTTAGCTTTCCAAAATGGGGTAATTTTGTTGGTTATTCCATTGTCCTGGTGCTCCAGGGCCTTTAAAAGTGTAATAGGTAGTTGAGAAATGTGATGTGCAATTTATGCTTGTGGAATGCCTGAGGGTGCTACGTCAATGTTGGGCCTCTGTATGTGGCCAGGCTGTGTAAAAGTCTCACACATGTGGTATCGCCATACTCAGGAGGAGTAGCAGAATGTATTTTGGGGGTGCCATTTTTGCTATGTGATAAAAATATCTTATAAACGGACAACTTTGTGTAAAAAAAATGTGTTTTCATTTTTTTTCCACATTTTCCAGAAACTTCTGGAAAAAAATGAACTATTCAAAAGACGTCATTATGCCTCATAGATTTTATGTTGGGTTGTTAGCTTTCCAAAATTGGGTCATTTTGTTGGTTATTCCATTCTCCTGATGCTCCAGGGCCTTCAAAAATGTAATAGGTAGTTGAGAAATGTGATGTGCAATTTATGCTTGTAGAATGCCTAAGGGTGCTACCTCAATGTTGGGCCTCTGTATGTGGCCAGGCTGTGTAAAAGTCTCACACATGTGGTATCACCATACTCAGGAGGAGTAGCAGAATGTATTTTGGGGTGCTATTTTTGCTATGTACAAAATATGTGAAAAATATTCTGGAAAAAAATGAACCATTCAGAAGACTCATTATGCCTCATAGATTATACGTTTGGGGTGTTAGCTTTCCAAAATGGGGTCATTTTGTTGGTTATTCCATTGTTCTGGTGCTCCAGGGCCCTCAAAAGTGTAATAGATGGTTGAGAAATGAGATGTGCAATTTATACCTGTAAAACGCCTGAAGGTGCTATGTCAATGCTGGGCGTCTGTATGTGGCCAGGCTGTGAAAATGTCCCACACATGTGGTATCGCCATATTCAGGAGCAGGGGAGGGCTGGGCTGGGGGGCAGGGTGGCATTTGCCCCCCAGGCCACCCTAACTTACAATAAAAATGGCAGAGGCCGCTGCCTGCTCACACTTTTTTCTTCTTGTGGAGGAAGGAAGTAGGGGCCAGGGGCTCAGCCACCACTAACTGCAGGCAAAGGGGGGGGGTGCCCAGGGCCAGCCCTACCATGGATTCCTCTGAGCCCATTGGGCTGCCTCGGGGAGGGGGGGCACCGGATTACATAGAGCGGGGATCTCCCACTTACAACGTCCTACCTCCTGGACCAGCTTCTATAATAGACAGCACACTGGTGATGTCTATCATAGGAGCCGGTCCAGGAGGTGGGACTTCATATGACAGCGCCAGGTAAGCAGGAGATCCCCACTCTGTGTAATCCGGCGGCTCTCCTCTCTCTGCATTGCAGGCTGCATTGATGAGCACTGATCAGGTTGCGTTTGATGGGCACTGGTGAGGCTGCATTGATAGGCACTGGTGTGGCTGCATTGATGGATACTGGTGAGGCTGCATTGATGGGCACTGATGAGGCTGCATTGATGGGCACTGATGAGGCTGCATTGATGGGCACTGGTGAGGTTGCATGACGTTTCGTTAACAGCATGTTAACGTCATCGGGGGTCATGACCCCCGATGACGTTAACGCGCTGTTAACGAAACGCTGCGTCAGGTAGGAGGGACCTACACGTCATTTCCACTCAGAGGGACGCAGGTGGAGCAAAATCGGCATTCCCTGCTTCCTCGATTAACCGAACAAACTTTGTACAGTCGTTTCCCTCTGTACGGTCGTTTTACCAATAGCTTCGTGCTGCTGCTACTGTTTTTATGGATTTTAAATAAATGCTCTATTGTCTTCACGATTTGAGTCCCAAAACTTCTTTTTCCGGGTCTGGATCCGAATGTGTTCACACTGGTTAACGGCTTTGGAAGGACCACTTGAAGTCACCTGGGCATATGTACACTGATATCTCCCACTAAGCGAGCTTGACCCCTGGGGGTCACCGACATCTGGTAAGTGGGGGGTGTCATCAGTGCCCAGCGAAGGGATTTCACTGAGGACTACCTTCCTATTTAATTTATTTACCCAATCCATGTATTCATCATGTTTCATGTGACTTATATATTTTTTCCGGTACAGTAACCAACTTTTGTCTTGGTGTATGGTATATGATAATTTCCTGGACACCAATTGACACTTGTATTGAGTATAATTTTTGTGCTCAAGAACTTAATTTTACAGACTGATATTGGTGCCTATTAGAACATATTATTTTGTTTTATTAGCGCTATGATTTTCCTATGCAGCAGGTGTTGTTCTTTGTAAACACACCATATCATATGTGGGGTTGTCCCCACATGCTGGATTGCTGTTTTGATGAGCGCGGTTATTTAATCTAGTTTACTCTGATCCCTGTACATCTCAGATATCCCCCCAGCACTCTGACCCCTCTACACCCCAGATATCCCACCAGCACTCTGATCCCTGTACACCCCAGATATCCCTCAGCACTCTGACCCCTCTACACCCCAGATATCCCCCCAGCACTCTGATCCCTGTACACCCCAGATATCCACCAGAACTCTGACCCCTCTACACCCCAGATATATCCCCATCACTCTGACATCTCTACACCCCACATACCCCCATAACTGTTACCCCACTACACCCCAGATGTCCCTCCAGCACTCTGATCCCTGCACACCCCAGATATCCCCAAGCACTCTGACCCCTCTACACCCCAGATATATCCCCTCACTCTGACATCTCTACACCCCACATACCCCCATAACTGTTACCCCACTTCACCCCAGATGTCCCTCCAGCACTCTGATCCCTCTCTGCACCCTAGATATCCCCCCAACACTGTGTACCACCCTATATCCCTGATATCCCCTACACTGTGACCTCTCTACATCCCTGATACCTCTAACACTATAGCCACCAAGATACTCCCAGCATTGCTACCCCCTATACATCCCAGATTCCCCCTCAGCATTGTTTTTACCCCATACACCCTTGATATCCCCCAGCACCATTATTCCATCCATGTAGTACACCCTTTTCCAATGGAGATACAGTGCATGTTAACTTTTGGCTATGTGCCCACCTCCAGCACTGTGACTCACCTATTTACTAATCAAGTCATGCAGGCAGAAGGAGTTGTGGAGGAGGGAGCATCCCTCCAGGCATTCCAAGCCCATCGGTGCAAACCGTGCCGGACAGCTGGGCTCACCATCCACAATGCCACTTCCGCAGGTGGGCTCTCAGTTCTGCCAACTCAGCTGCACCTCCCACTCCAGCTACCCCGTGGCCTTCAATTTCCGAGCATTCAAGCTGCATGGGGCAGGGTCAGAACATCATTGGCTCTCCGGCCCCACCCCTCCCTGCTGACTGTGTAATAATAAGTATCGTTCTGCACGGCGCGCCGCTGCCAGCCTGCCTCCCCTGTGTATCCATCGCGCTCAGTACCATCATGGGCCTCCAATTTCCGGGCAGCGTGGGCTCAAGGAGCAGCTGCTTTGGACCCCACAGCAAATAATTTATTGCAGGAGAACTGGCCCTGATGGGGCCCCATGTTTACCTGGGGCCCCCGGGCAGTGCCCAGGGGTGCCCACTCAATAAGACGGCCCTGGGGATCCGTCTGTTTAGGCAGCCATGGCATGTACCCTGGGAATCTTTTTAGGATGACTGTCTGGCGTCACAGGGGTGTTTTGAAATCTTATCTTACGTTTTTGTATTTGCTAAAAAAAGTCAAATCTTGAACTTACCTGCTCACTGCAGTGGTTAGCAACAGAACAGGCATGATATTTCTTTTCATGGGTGATGATGCTGGAGTTCCTGGGCCCTACCCCAGTCAAGTGCACACAGAGCACACAACTTGTATTGGAGGGCACCCAAGTCTTGCTGATGAGCCACCTCTGTGCATGGCTGGCAACATAGACACTCCTAGCTCCGCCCTCCAACCCATATATTGTTAGCCAATAGCAGTTACTGCTGCCTCTGATAATTTGGAGAATGAGTACACATACAGCCAAGGCTCTTGTGCCCATTAGTGCATAGTGATGGAGCTCAGGTAAGTATTTGAGTGGCCGTGGGAGCTGCTGGCTAGAAAATATTTGTTACATTCATACATAGAAGCCATGAAGGTACAAACACTGCCTTTGTAAAGAATGTTCTAGGGCAATCATTGCTAACATCAGTCCTGATTTGGAAAAAACTGTAACATAGACTCAAGCTAGGCTGCACTGAGAATTGATTGTCATGATGAAATGTCAATTATCCATTTTTTCACATTTTACAGGAGTGGTACTGCTTTCGGTTCAAGGTGGTAGAAAGGCACCTTTATATCCTGCACTCATCTTCATTTGTGGAAAGTGGATCGTTTGTGATACAAGGCACGAACTGGCATCTATGACCTGCATAAATAGCCTGGCACATCAGATGTGGTTGGAAGCTGCCCAGCAACCTGGCCATGCCTTTCTTGTATGCAGCTGGTGGGGGTGCAGAATTGCTTCTTGTTTGGGCAAGAACCTGTACCAGATATCAGAGTCCTGCATGTTTCCCAAATCTGTACATGGTGCAAAAAGCCGTGGCTGGCTACATTGCTCCATGAGTGGCTTGAATAAATAAAAATGTTTTCAAATAACCATGTATGTGACCTCTTTGTTCAAATTCCTAGACGTAAGCTGTGAATGCATTATACAATCAGATTGCTGAATGTCTTTGTTTTTAAATGTACATTTAGCAAACACTGTAAGATGAAGACCAGACAAACATTATTACTTTGATTTTGTATGTTTAATTCTGCTCAGCTGGGTAGTGTAGTGGTTAGCTCATCTACCTTCCACAGTTGATTCCATGGGTGTGATTCCCAGGTGTAACCTGCTTCAAATTTGCATTGTATGTTAAAAACGATGCTGATTACCAACCTTTTTGGGGCTTCCATACTATGAAGTTTGTAAATGTATGCAATGGTACATACATATTCAATATTATGGGGTGCTGCAGGTGTGTTCTTGATTTTAAGGGGAACGCCATGCCTATAAGATCAAATAGTGACACCAGCAAACAGTAGTAAAGGTATTTTCTCAATATAATTGTGTTCAAATTACTTAAAATGACCCAGATGGTATCACCTACCGAAAGCTTGCATTCTACTCAGCAGCATATGCAGAAAATAGACAAACTGCTAATAGTTAATGCCACATCAGTATGAGCATGGTTGTTATTAGAATTGAAATGCCAATCCTTTATTAGCT
>BLSH010444512.1:1457832-1469959 GCA_018402905.1 Glandirana rugosa
GTCTGGACCGGTGAAAACAAATGTTGTTGTATAACAGTAGGAGGGACATTTATGAACGGGGGTAGAGATGTGTGTAGAGATGGGGGCAAGTATTTACAGGGAGGATGACAATATGTTGTTGTAAACAAAAGTGGCCAGGTCTGGGAAGGACAGGGGTGTGATTTCATCATAAAGGCAATCAGTAGCAGAATGAAAAAGGGAAGGGTTCAGTTGGCAAAGGTTCCTGCGGGTAACTGTTTGCAGGTTGGCAGCATGGGAGGTAGGAGACAGGGAGAGTGTGAAACTGATGAGGTTGTGATCGGAGAGAGGAAAGGGGGTGTTAGAGAAGTTGCAGGGAGTGCAGAGGTGGGAGAATACAAGGTCAAGAGCGTTGCCATTGGAGTGAGTGGTGGCTTGTGTCCATTGTGTTAGGTTGAAGGAGGAGGTTAAATTGAGTAGTTGGGAAGTGGCTGAGGTGTTAGCATTGAATGGAAATGTTAAAGTCTCTAAGGATGATGGCAGGTACTTCAGAGGAGAGGAAGTAGGGTAGCAATGCAGAGAAGTCGTCAAGAAAGTGTGACACAGGGCCAGGGGGTCAGTAAATTACTGCAACCCTCAAACAAACTGAAGAAAATAGGACGAATGCAGTGCACTTCAAAAGGACAGAGGGAAAGAGAGGGAGGTGTAGGAAGAATCTGGAAGGTGCTTTTTGGGGAGAGGAGAAGTCCAACTCCACCTCCTATCAGTCCACTGGATCTGGGTGAGTGAGTCCAGAGGAGGCCACCATGGCAGAGAGCAGCTGGAAAGGCAGTGTCGGATTCCTGGAGCCAGGTTTCAGTAATAGTAAGGAAACTGAGGAAGTTGGAAAAGAAAAGGTCATTGATGGAGGCAAGTTTGTTGGAGACAGAGCGGACATTCCAGAGGGCACACATTTGGGGGGGGGGGCTGAATCTTGGTATCAGGGGAATTGAGATAAGACAGTGGGAGTTACGGCTATTGTCAGAGAAGCTAGACTGCCAGTTCTGGGGGTAATAGTTGGCTGGAGGAGGGCCAGGGTTTGGGGCAATATCCCCAGACATAAGTAGTAGTAGGAGGGTGAGGGCAGTAAGGTGGGAGTGGGACCTATACGAGGGCTGGCATTGCAGTGAAGTGGAGGTGGTAGCATTGTGTGGTCTCAGAATAAGTAGGAGGTGATAAGTGCAGTTAAATTGAGAGGGCAAATGTGAGGGGGATACGTATAGGCTGTGGGGTGGCAAAGGGTGGTTAAGAAATGAGTTTGAGGAGAGAGCGTGTTACCGCAAAGAAGATTAGTATGAGCATGTTGGAGAGTAGAGAGAGGGGAAAAGAAGGCAGAGTGAAAGAGGAAGGAAAATGGAAATTTACAGAGTTTGTAATGGATAACTAATGTTTGTACTTGCCTTTAGGCTTCATGCACACAGGATTTTAAAAAAATGTCCAAAAAAAGTCAGTAGCTTATCAGTGATTTTTTTCACCTTTTACCAGCGTTATATTACCGGCGTTGTTTCACTTTTTTTGTGTTTTTAAAGGGCCAGCGTTTTTTTGTCCAATTGATCTAAAACTTCCTAAAACGTTGGGGATCGATGATTAGCCGCGTTTTTGAGCGTTTGCATGTTTTTACAGTTGGTCTTGAGTTTTTTTTTACAGCTCAAAAACGTCACTGCTAAAAACAGTTGATAACAGCCTATGTGTGCATGAACACATAGGATAACATTATGGAGTGTTTATTGACTGTAGAAAAAAACATCTGCAGCTAAAAACAGCTGCTGTAAAACAGTCAAAAAACATCCTGTGTGCATGAGGCCTTAAAGTAGTAGCTTATTTAAAGTGCAGTTTGGAAAGTGACAACACTTAAACACGCAGTGGCACTTTAACCAAGCAGTGGCCACCCGTCCCAAGAGTTAAACTGAATTTATACTGGGATGGGGTTGGGAGAGGTTAACAATTATTCAATTTAGAGCTAATCAAAAGGCACATGGAGAAAGGGGGGGGGGGAGGGGGTTTCTGTCCTAAAACAAGTTGTTAAGCATGGGGGAGAATGCAAGATAAGCGTAGGTGTTTGATCTTAGCCAAAACACCATAGTAAAAGTAAGTGTAACCTCAACAGACAAGTATAAACAGCAGTTTCAAGGTCTTAACAAGGCAGTAGTTGATATCAGTCATGATGTAGCCCACTGTTTCAGAGAAGAGTTTAGTCATTGGTTACTGATGGTTACAGCAGGCAGATATGGGTTGCAGACAGGCAGATTGTCTTTTGTGTTGCAGGGAAAAGTGAAAGCAGTTATCGATGGTTACAGCAGACAGATATGAGTTGCAGACAGGCAGATTGGCTTTTGTGTTGCAGGGGAAAGTGAAAGCAGTTACCTGGAAAAGGAGAGCAGAGAGGACATGATGAGAGGATGACGGTGATGATGTATTCCCTTGTTAGAAGTATACCCGTTTTGAAAGTGCCAAATGCACTGTATATACAGAATAGTCTACACTGAATGCACTGTATATATATATATATACACACTAGACTTTATATATATATATATATATATATATATATATATATATACATATATTTATTTGAATACACCGCCTGAAGTGTATTATATACTGTACACCGCCAAATGCACTGTATATATAGTCTACACTGAATGCGCTGTAAATATATTGTGACATTATGAGAGGCGAGGTGATCGATGGACGTTATGTTTCGCCTCGCATGCATTCATTTGCAGTGAAGTAAGGTGGAATCCAGTCCAGGTTTTACCAGCCACCTTGGCAGGGTTGGTTCTGGACCAGATTTTGTGGTTCACTGGTGTCCATCAACAGGTGGTATAAATTATCAAGTAGAGAGCAAAGTTTTGCTCTGGCCTGGGACTTGGGAGCCATCAAGCCCGAGAGAGCTGCTGTACTAAAGTCTACTTTATGATTGAAACAAAAAGGTTTGCACTGTCTTTGTTTTGTGGGTGACCATGAGAAGCCCTTCACTGCACAGTTAGGAATGCTGACATTTTAGTAAGAGCCAGGAAGGCAAGTATTTATTTTCTATTTTGTTTGTTTGATTTTCATGCAACCTTGTAAAACTAAAACTGGCTACAAGACAGCTTTTAAGAAAACCTGCCGTTGGACTACCCTTTTTCCCAGGGAAGGTGATCCCCATTGAGCTAACCCCCCCACACATGGTGGATTTTCGGCGGCCATCTTCCTAAACAAGATGGAGGACGTGTTAAAAGCCTTGCAGCAGGCCACTGCAACCCAGCAAGAAACAATCGCCAGCAGCAGAAAACCATTCATCAGGTCGCACAGGCCATTGCAGCGCAGCAGGAGGCGAATTGCCAGGCCGTTGCAGCTCAGCAGGAGGTGAATCGCCAGTTTGCGGAGGCTCTGGTGGAGTTAAAGAAGGGGTCCGCAAGTCCTTTACCGGTGGAACAGAAAATGGTGCGTGCCAGCTATTTCCTGCAAAAGATGACACCTGCAGATGATGTAGAAGCGTACCTGGCAATTTTGAAAGAGTCGCTGTTCGAGAAGGATGGCAAAAAGAGCAATGGGCAGCGCCTTTTCTGACAGGAGAACCCCAAAAGGCCTATTATGACCTGGAATCAGAGGCTGCCCAGGAAAGCCGAGATGCTTACACGCATGGGCGTCACCATTGCAGTCAGGGCTCAACGGATGCATCGCTGGTCATACAGTACTGACAAGCCACCCCGCTCCCAAATGTTTGATTTGATACACCTCACCAAGAAATGGCTGCAGCCAGAAACTTTGTCGGGCCCTAAGATTGTGGAGCGTATGGTCATGGACCATTTTTTTTGGGCGCTCCCTGCCAGTTTGAGGAAGTGGGTCAGCCATGGGGACCCTAAGACTGAAAACCAGCTGGTGGACCTGGTGGACAGATTTAGTGCTGTGGAGGACTTGTTTAACCCATCCGTGCCCCACTCCAATGTCTCTAAGGGTGAAAAAACGCCACAAGGATCCGGTAAGACTGTTCCAGGGTTCAAAAATGTGGGGAAAAATTACAAGACTGTTGCCACAGATAATGAGACTATGGGCTCACGACCTGGAAACTGGCCAAATACAGTAGATCAGAAAGGTCTCTGAGGCCGTTTAGAGGGCTGGGGTACAGGACACATAATATGTTATCACTGCCATGTGTTAGGTCATATTGCTGCTAACTGTTCCCTAAACGATGAACCAATGAAATGTGATAATGCTTACTTGAAAAAATGCATGTCTCTTTTTGCACAGGTAGCATGTACTGCAGCATGTCAGGAATGCATGGAAAAACAAATGTGTGTGATTTCAGTGGATGGAAAGCCAGTCACTGCTGTGCTCGATTCTGGTAGTGTTGTGACATTAGTCAAAGGTGATTTGTAAATCCTGCAAAGTTACACCCTAGCACTATTGGGGTGATATGTATACATGGTGACACACGTGACTACCAGACTGCTGTGGTGGAGTTTGCTACCCCTTGGGGCACCGTGACACATTCAGTGGGGCTGGTACCCTCACTACTTCATGAGGTCCTAGTGGGGAGAGATTTTCCCCACTTTTGGAGTTTATGAGAAGACAAAAGGAGTCAGGAGGACAGAGCTCCCCCTGATGAGGAAACACTTGAACTCACTCTGAACACTTTTGATTGCAAAATTGAAGGGGAAACTGTTGGTGTGTCCAACGGAGGCGTAGGCCGTTTTCCTTTTTCTGTACTGGCTAGGGAACAGGAGGAGCTGGAATCAAGCCCCCAGCTGGCGGGTAGTGAACAAGAAATCATCTCTGACTCTAATAGTGAGAGTGGACAGAATGTGGTGCCTGACTTAGAGGTCAGGAATAATGATTTTTGTACGGAACAACTAAAAGACGCCACACTCTATAGAGCCAGAGAAAACATTAAAAGGATAGATGGGGAACCTGTTGAACCTAATGTAGGGGTGTCTTTTCCCCACATGGCTCTTAAAAATAACTTGCAGTATTAGGTGGTAAAGTGAGGGGAGGAGGAGGTAGAGCAGCTAGTGGTTCCCAAACCCTATTGCCCAATGGTATTAGACTTAGCCCATGGTCATATGATGGGTGAACATCTGGGTATAGAGAAGACCAAGGAAAGAATAACCCCGAGATTCTTTTGGCCTGGGTTATATGCAGATGTCAAAGAATATTGTGAGTCATGCCCAGAGTGTCAGTATTCTGTGCCATTGCCCCATTTTCGCAGTCCGCTGGTACCATTACCAATAATTGAAGTGCCTTTTGAAAGAATTGGCATGGATCTGGTGGAACCAGTAGTAAAGTCTGCCCGGGGCCATCAGCGCATACTGTTAATACTGGACTATGCCGCGCAATATCCTGAAGCCATTCCCTTACGTAATACCTCAGCTAAAACTATTGCTAAAAAGTTTGTCCAGGTATCTAGTTGTGTGGGCATTCCAAAAGCAATATTAACAGATCAAGGCACCCCATTTATGTCCAGAGTCACGAAAAAATTGTGTAAATTGTTCAAAATCTCCCATCTCCGTACCTCTGTCTACCACCTGCAAACTGACGCTCAAAAGCATGTTAAAAAAGGTTGTGGACAAAGATGGGAGAAATTCAGATTTCTTGCTGCCATACCTCATGTTTGCGAGGTACCTTAGGCGTCTACAGGTTAGTCCCCTTTTGAACTACTGTATGGTAGACATTCCAGGGGATTGGTAGATGTTGCAAAAAGAAACGTGGGAGGGAGTGGCCACGCCTTATAGGAGCGTCATCAAGCATATCTCACTGATGTAAGATAGAATCGCTGCTGTAATGCCGCAAGCTCAGGAGGCCCAGAGAAAAGTTTATAAATCGGGTGCCAAGACCCGGGTCTTCAGTGCTGGTACTGGTCCCCACAGTTGAGAGTAAATTCCTAGCATAGTGACAAGGTCCCTTTGAAATTATGGAAAGAGTAGGGGAAGTAAACTACAACGTTTACCAGCCAGGGAATTACGTTTACTAACAGCCAAATTTGAAAGGAAATTCCAATACCTACCTATAATTTAATAGTTTATAACTATTATTATAGTTTTTATTATTATTATTAATAATATTTATAAAAAAAACTATAATAATGGTTATGGTTAATAAAAAGAATAAACTTAAAGTGGTGCTTTTCACCTTAATGCATTCTATGCATTAAGGTGAAAAACCTTTTCACCTGCAGCAGCCCCCCTTTACTTACCTGAGCCAAAAACGAACCAGCGGTGGGGAAGAGCCTCGCAGCTCACCCGAGCTGCTCCGGTTCTAATTGGTTGGATTGATAGCTGGGGAGCCATTAGCTCCCGCTGCTGTCAATCAAGTCCAGTGAGCCGGGGAGCGGGGCTGAGTCCCGCTGTTTGTGTGAACACACGCAACAGCAGGACTCGGGAGCGCGCCTGCACAGGGGACCCCAGGGGAGCATGGTGGTCACTCGAGAAGAGGAGGAGCCCGGAGCACTGCTGGAGGACCCCAGAAGATGGGGTTAGGGGCCACTCTGTGCAAAACCACTGCACAGTGAGTATTACATGCTTGTTATTTTTAAAAAAAAATATATGAGCCTTTACAATCACTTTAATCATTTAATTATAATTAAAATATTCAGAATGGTTTTTGTTCTTTAGGATTTTCGTTCTTATTTTCGGATTTTCATTCTTTTGAATTTTTGGATTTACGTACTTATTTTTGGATTTTCATTCTTTTAAACTTTCGGATTTTCGTTCTTACTTTTGGATTTTCGTTCTTTCAAATTTTCGGATTTTCGTTCTTATTTTTGGATTTTCACTCTTTTGAATTTCGGATTTTCGTGTTTTTAGATTTTCAAATTTCGGTTTTTCGTTCTTTCCAATTTTGGTTCTTTTCAAAAATTTGTATTCGGAAAAATTCGTGAAACGGTTTTTCGTTATTTGGATGTTTCCAAATTAACGAATATTCCAAATTTTGAAGAAAAACTAATTCAGAACAAAAAGAATTGCACATGTCTAATTGTAAAGGCTTTTTTTTTTTTTTTTTTTTAAATAACAAGCATGTTATACATACCTCCTCTGTGCAGTTGGTTTTGCACTGAGCAGCCTGGATCCTCTTCTTTTCAGGTCCCTCTTCTGCTCTTCTGGCCCCTCCCTCTGGTGAGTGCCTCCTCAGCCAGCAGCTTGCTACAGGGGGCACCTGGGTCGAGCCAGAGCTCCGTGTATCCTTTCAGACATAGAGCCCTGACCTGGCCCCACCCCTCTCTCCCCTGATTGGCTGACTGATTTTGATTGACAGCCACGGGAGCCAATGACACCGCTGCTGTGCCTCAGCCAATCAGGAGGAGTGTCTGGGACAGCTAAGACACTGGTGGACAATGCTGCAGAGAGAAAGGGCTCAGGTAAGTATTGGGGGGGGGGGGCTGGGGAGGCTGCTACACACAGGTTTTTTTTTTTATCTTAATGTATAGAATGCATTAAGATAAAAAAAACTTTCTGCCTTTACAACTCCTTTAAGCACTTGCTTACTGGACACTTAACAACCGGCCCATAGCCGAATGACGGCTACAAGGCGGTTGCTTAATTCTGGGAGGGCGTCTATTGACGTCCTCCCAGAATCGCGGGTCCCGCACACCCCCTGGGGCGCGCACACGAGACTGTCCATGCTCCCCGGGTTCAGGGGACCCGGCGGGACACGGATCGTGGTAAATGGTCAATGGCGGCGGCCGTTTACCACGTGATCGCTCCATCCAATGATGGAGCGATCACAATGTAAACACAGGAGGTTCAGACAGGGTTCATCTCCCTCCTCTCCTCACACCACTGCAGCGTGTGAGGAGAGAGATTGAACCCTCTGAGTGAGTAATACACCATTTTTATTGTGCCCAGCAGTGCCCAACAGTGCCCCACAGTGCCCAACAGTGCCACATTGTTGTGTTACTTGGCAATCTGTGCCACATCTGTCCCACTACAGAGTCACATCAGTGCCACCTGTGCCGCTACAGAGCCACATCAGTGCCACCAGTGCCACATCAGTGCCCTACACTGCCATTAGTGCCTCTACAGAGCCACATCAGTGCCACTACAGTGCTCATCTGTGCCACTACAGGGCCCATCAGTGCCATCTGTGCCCATCAGTGCCACTTGTGCCCATCAGTGCCACCTGTGCCCATCAGTGCCACTACAGTGCTAATCTGTGCCACTACTGTGCCCATCAGTGCCATCTGTGCCCATTGGTGCCTGCCTGTGCCCATCAGTGTCCACCTGTGCCCACCGGTGCCATCTGTGCCCATCTGTGCCACTACAGTACTCATCGGTGCTATCAGTGCCACTACAGTGCTCACCTGTGCTATCAGTGCAACTACAGTGCCACCTGTGCCCATCGGTGCCACCTGTGCCCATCAGTGCCACTACAGTGGTCATCAGTGCCACTACAGTGATCATCGGTGCCACCCGTGCCCATCAGTTCCACCTGTGCCCATCATTGCCACCTGTGCCCATAAGTGAGGGCTCATCAGTGCAGCCGCAGTGCATTAGTGCACATTAGTGCAACCTCATCAGTGCACATAAGTGCACCCTCATCATTACCCAGCAGTACAGCCTCATCAGTGCACATACTGCACCCTCATTAGTGCACCCTCATCAGTGCACCCTCATCAGTGCACATAAGTGCACCCTCATCACTGCACATAAGTGCACCTCATCAGCACCCAGCAATGCAACCTCATCAGTGCACATAACTGCACCCTCATTAGTGCACCCTCATCAGCACACATCAGTGCACCCTCATCAGCAACCAGCAGTGCACCCTCATCAGCGCACATAAGTACACCCTCATCAGTGCACCCTCATTAGCAACCAGCAGTGCAAGCTCACCAGTGCACATAAGTGCACCCTCATCAGCACCCAGCAGTACACCCTCATAGGCGCACATCAGTGCTCCCTTATCACTGCACATAAGTGCACCTCATCAGCACCCAGCAGTGCAACCTCATCAGTGCACATTTCTGCAACCTCATCAGTGCACATTGCTGCACCCTCATCAGCGCACATCAATGCACCCTCATCAGCACACATCTTTGTACCCTCATCAGCACCCAGCAGTGCACCCTCATCAGCACCCATCAGTGCATCCATATCTATTTTAGTGCCCCTATCCAACACAGCCACCAGTATGGCAAAAAAAAATTTCACCACAGAGGAGGCATACCGTATCCTTAGCCTGAGCGATGAGAGCATAGAGGAGCTCTCTGAGGCTGAGTGTGGGTCCGATTCCTTTTCTCAATATGACCCCTTTCCAATTAGTGGGTCTTCTACTGAATCAGCAGATGAAGAGGAAAGTGTGCCCACAAAAAGAAGGCGTTCCGGTGAGGAGGCTACTACGAGTACAGCAGTAGCATTAACCAGCAGCGCAGTGCCATCCACCTCCAGAGCAGTGCCATCCACCTCCAGAGCAGTGCCATCCATGAGACCACTGCCAAGCACTAGTGGGGTGTCATCTCAGCCCCAAAGGGCCCATGCCAGCCTTCCCTATGCCCTTCAGAACCCCCTGTGACTTCCATCCAATTCCGGAGCATCAAATGTCCCCCCCAGCCAGGTGTCCAGGTGAACACCGATAATTTTGCCCTGATTGATTTTTTTAATTTACTTTTTGCAGAGGACTTTCTTTCTTCTATTGTGGCCCAGTGCAACCTTTATGCCCAGCAGTTTATTGCAAGCAACCCAAATTCAAGCTACGCCCGTCCCTTTGAATGGAGAGCTGTGGAGGAATTCAAAATTTTTTTAGGCCTGCCTTTTAACATGGGACTCTCAAAAAAAAACTATTTATACACCTATTGGTCCACCAAACCCATCCACCATATGCCATTTTTTTCCTCCAATATGCCAAGGTCCAGATACCTAATGATTCTCCGGTTCCTCCACTACAATGACAATACTCAGTGCCCTCCCAGAAATTACCCATCTTATGACAAATTATTCAAAATTCGCCCCCTTCTAAACTATTTTCAGAAAATTTTTCCCAGCTATATACCCCAGAGCAAAATATATCCATTGATGAGTCACTTATTAAATTCTCAGGCAGGCTGGCCTTCAAACAGTTTATACCCAGCAAAAGGGCCCAATATGGGGTTAAGCTGTACAAGCTTTGCAACCGAGTCACGGGCTACATTTATGCCTTCTTGGTTTACGAAGGTAAGGACTCCCAGCTGCATCCCCGTGAATGCCCAGATTACATTGGAACCAGCGGAAAAGTTGTCTGGGAGCTCATTTATCCACTCCTTGGGAAGGGTTACCATCTTTACGTGGATAACTTCCTCACCAGCTGAACCAACAGAAAGGGGTTTTCACAAAGGCTCACCAATGACAGGCTAAAAAATGGGGAGGCGACGTCTTTGCGGAACGAGGAGCTGTTGGCTGTCAAGTGGAGGGACAGACGAAATGTACACATGCTGTCAACAATTCATGACGACACATATGTGGATATCCCCAGAAGAAATGGCCCAATCCAGAAACCTGCTTGTGTCCACGATTATAATCTGTTCATGGGGAGAGTGGACTTCAATGATCAGATGATCGAACCATATCTACCCACCAGAAAATCCCGGCATTGGTACAAAAGGGTATCTATTTATCTTTTCACATTGGCCATGTACAACTCTTTCATAATTTACCAAAAATCTACAGAAAATCCCGTATCCTATATTTACTACCAAGAAGAAGTCATCACCGCCCTAGTGTACCCTGAAGGCCCACCAGAAAGTATTAGATCTGATGTAGTAAGCAGACTCCATGAACTACACTTTTCAGACAAAATCCCCTCCACTGAATCAGGCCGTAGACGTCAAAAGAAATGCCGGGTGTGCACCAAAACAGGATTTAGAAAAGACACCTCATATTTTTGTCCCCAATGCCCTTCCCAACCAGGCCTCTGTATAGGTGATTGTTTCCGCCGTTACCATACTTCTCTACATTATTAGTGAAGTATGGTAAATGTAATTGCCATTTACATCCACACCCCTTATGGCACTGCACTGTACATACTGTTGCCTTCCCCGGAACTGACCCTGGCCTGCTATACGACGACGCTTCTGCCTCACACTAAAAGTACCTCTTCCTGCTCCGGAACTGACCCTGGCCTGTTTTACGACCACGCTTCTGCCTAACGCTGAACTGCACCTACCTCTGCCTGCTCTGGAACTGACCCTGGACCGTTTGACCACGTTTTTTGCCTGTCTCTTTGACTGATCTTTTACCCTGGAGTAGTGGGATTCATAACACAGGGGTCTCACATATGTGAGGGGCTCCAGAATTTTTTTTTCTGGATGAAGAAAACTATTTTTTTCTCATTCCCAGATTAGGGTCTGGAGGCTTAATAGAGCTTTGGGTGGGAGAAGCCTCTACCCCTGTCCCCATTCTTTCCTGGCCTGCTACCTGTATTATGGACCATGTTTCTGCCTACTACCAGGACAAATATTTTGGCACTACTGGCATTATCTCTACCTGGAATGTATATGGACCCTGCCTGTACTGACTATGGACAATATTCCTGCCTGCTGCCTGGACAATTCCGTTTGCTGTCGCTGACCACGTCCCTGCCTGCTGCCTGGATCTACCAGAGAAGCCTCTACCCCGGTCCCCATTCTTTCCTGGCCTTCTACCTGTACTATGGACCATGTTTCTGCCTACTACCAGGACCAATATTTTGGCACTGCTGGCAATATCTCTACCTGCACTGACCCTGGACTACATATGGACAGTATCCCTGCATGTATTGACTATGGACAATATTCCTGCCTGCTGCCTGGACAATTCCGCTTGCTGTCGCTGACCATGTCCCTGCCTGCTGCCTGGATCAGTGCTCTCCTCCTGTGGTCAACTGCACTACTAAGATCACAGGTAATCTTTTCTTTACCCTTTTGCTCAGCAGAATGTATTTTGGAGTGTAATTCTTGGGATGTACATGCTATGTGTTAGAAATATGAAGGGTCTTCAAAAAGATGCGATCGGTTGTCAGGTAATTAGATGCGTAATGTATGTAATGTATGGATGGTGCTCCTTATATATTGGGCCTCTGTATGTGGCCAGGCTGTGTAAAAGTCTCACACATGTGGTGTTGCCATATTCAGGAGGAGTAGCAGAATGTATTTTGGGGGTGTCATTTTTGCTATGTACATGCTGTGTGTTGGAAATAT
>BLSH010444512.1:1480795-1491046 GCA_018402905.1 Glandirana rugosa
GTCGAGCGAAGAGGCGTACGGCTTAGAGACGTTGTTAGGACGGACGGTCACAGATAACCTACCCCATTCACGCCCACCCAGAGACGTTACATGCGGTGGACACTATGACCGACGTTTGACGGGGGTGGACACAATAACCGACGTTTGACGGGGGTGGACACAATAACCGACGTATTGACGGGGGTGGACACAATAACCGACGTATTGACGGGGGTGGACACTATAACCGACGTTAAATGGGGGGGTGGGGGCAGTTATGCAGCCAATAACACAGGTGGGGGCAGTTTGCAGCCAATAACACAGGTGGGGGCAGTTTGCAGCCAGTATCACAGGTGGCGTACATTGCAGAGACCCACCCGCACTTACCCCATCCAATAGACACTGGCAGGCAGGATTGTTGCAGAGATTCGGCATGCGGAGAAGCGAGCTGAGTCTGCAGAGTTTCGGAATGCAGAGAAGCGGGCTGAGTCTTCAGAGTTTCGGCATGCAGAGAGCGTGCTGTTCCCCCTCGGTGGTCATCTGGCGGTCATGGTCTCTGTGGAGCGGGAGTCACGTCCGCTGCCACAGTGACCCGCCCCCGGCCACCTCATCAAATCACATTGAGCCTGAGCTCAGGGCAGCCAATTAAACTGTGCGTGTGTGCCTGTTCAGCGCACACACATAGAGTTTAATGGTTGAGTTTAATGGTTGAGCAATAGGCTCACTACTTGGCTGTCATGTGACAGCCAAGGAGCTGGAAAAAAAAAGTCAATGTACCAGCACCACCTGCAGGGGGGGGGGGGGCGGGAGTGACTTTTTTTTTTCTTCTTCTTTAGCCGGCATGGAGGTGGCGCCCAAGCGCCCCTCATCCACCAGCCGCCACTGCTGGTAATGGCAGCGATCTGCGATTTTTATCGATATTGCGGCGGACATGTCGGACAATTTTGACACTTTTTTGGGACCAATGACATTTATACAGCGATCAGATCTAAAAATAGACACTGATTACTGTATGAATGTCATTGGCAGGGAAGGGGTTAACACTAAGGGGGCGATCAAGGGGTTAAATGTGTTCCCTGTATGAGTTATAACTGTGTGGGGGCGGGGCTAACAGGGACATAACAGATCTAACTGATCCCGATCACTAGGATCAGTAGATCTGTCATGCCCCCCCTCACAGAGCGGGGAACCGTCGTGTTTACATCAGCGGTTCCCTGTTCTGGCTCTCTGTAAAGGGATCGCGGGTCTACGGCGGACATCCGCCCAATCCGCCCGGGCACGCTCAGAGGAGGACGTCAATTGACGGCCTCTCAGCAGAGTAGATCCGCGCTGTAGCCGTCAATCGGCTATAGCACGGTTCTGAAGTGGTTAAGGAGTGGAAGTGGCAGACATCACTTTGGTGAAGAATTTTGGTGGATCAACGTCATATGACGTCCGCCGGTTCTTGCTTCTACTGCGGGCCACAAGGGCGGCGATCCCTTGAGACACAGCCCCTCCCCGATCAGGGTGAATGAAATTGGCTCTTTACCACGTGACCGGCTGTGTCCAATCACTTTGTTAATCTGCATGCACGCCACTTGTGTGTGCCCCCGGTGCCGCGCAGCTCTGCGATCGGGGACGAGGCTTTTCCCTCAGACAAAGCCCCACCCCGATCAGGGTAAAGAGCGAATGAAATGTCAACAAACCACGGAAACAAGCTGTTACCGGGCTCTCCTCACACACCAATCGTGTGTGAGAAGGAGATTGTGGTAACAGCTTGTTACCGCTTACTGTGTACACCAAGCATACTAATTGCCCCCCCAGTAATAAAGAGGACCTGTCACCACCCCATCAAAGTACCTGTCACAGCCCATCAAAGTACCTGTCAATTGCCCATCAAAGTACCCTAGCACCTGTCACCTGCCCATCAGAGTACCCGAGTACCTGTCACCAGCCCATCAAAGTACCCCAGTACCTGTCACCTGCCCACCTGAGTACCCAAGTACCTGTCACCAGCCCATCCTAGTACTTGTCACAGCCCATCAAAGTACCTGTCACAGCCCATCAAAGTACCTGTCACCTGCCCATTAAAGTACCCTAGTATCTGTCACCTTCCCATCAGAGTACCTGAGTACCTGTCACCAGCCCATCAAAGTACCCGACTACCTGTCACCTGCCCATCAGAGTACCTGAGTACCTGTCAGCAACCCATCAGAGTAGCCAAGTACATGTCACCATCCCATCAGAGTACCCGAGTACCTGTCACCAACCCATCAGAGAACCCGAGTACCTGTCACCAACCCATCAGAGTACCCGAGTACCTGTCACCAACCCATCAGAGTACCTGAGTACCTGTCACCAGCCTATCAGAATACCTGAGTACCTGTCATCAACCCATCTGAGTACCTGAGTACCTGTCACCAACCCCTCAGAGTACCCGAGTACCTGTCACCAGCCCATCAGAGTACCCGAGTACCTGTCACCAGCCCATCAGAGTACATGAGTACCTGTGACCTGCCCATCTGAGTACCCAAGTACCTGTCACCAGCCCATCAGAGTACCAGAGTACCTATCACCTGCCCATCAGAGTACCCGAGTACCTGTCACCAACCCATCAGAGTAGCCGAGTACCTAACGAAAAGGGGATATGGGCAAGGGGGCGGGCCTGGAACCCTGGCAATGGTATAAGCCTGGGTGCATACATATACTGACTCACCTCAATTTAGGTGGATCGCACCACTAAAGAACTGGGTGCGGACTACAAAACAAGTGAGGGAAAGGATTCCCAGAGGGAAGAGTTCTGAGACTCAAAAGAGATGTGGGAGATACCGCAGTATTATGCAAAATGGAGCTTTATTAGAAAGAATATATCAACTGGAAAAATACAAAACAGCAGTGGGTGTGGAAATTAATAAATAAAAAAGACAACGTTGTCCATAAAATCACCACCCAATATTGCCCAATAACATCTGACAACAAACCCCAATATAATGACACAGTATAAAGACTGTGGGCTTGAAGATATATTCTGGGAAACACTCTGGTTGCACGCCGATAGCGGCTGTCTGCAAGCAGTGAGGACCTCCAGACTATCTATTGCCCAATATAGGTATAAATAAGGGTCTGTCCGGGGTACCAATCTCGGCTGGGTACCTGTGGAAATTAGTACTAGGAAACACCACATATGTAATTGAAAGCCCAAGGGGGAACCGTGTTCCTGGAATTAAAGTCAGTGGTAAATGGCTTGGCCAGCTAAATGGTGAACACTCCTCTTTGAATGCCCCCAGCGATAGAAGTACCTACGATCAAGGAGCAGGCATATGCAGTTTTGTGGGGGGAAGAGAGGGGGGATGTGCTTCAGAGGCCGGCATCAGTATATGAATCTTAGGCCATAAAGAAGGGAAGTTCTAGATGCTGGCCTGTCACTGATTAGAAAACTGACCGCAACAAACCATATGCAACTGAGTGAGTTATACCATAGAGCTCAATTGTGTATAGCAGTGACCTCCACAAGTGTTCCAAGGGAGGTGTACCACTCACGGGTAAGTTGATTGTAGCACTGTTCGTCCAGAGCTAGCCTATTATTGCTAGAGGGATACCTGTCACCATCCCATCAGAGTACCCGAGTACCTGTCACCAACCCATCAGAGTACCCCAGTATCTATCTCCAACCCATCAGAGTACCTGAGTACCTGTCACCAGCCTATCAGAGTACCCGAGTACCTATCACCAACCCATCTCAGTACCTGCCACCAACCCATCAGAGTACCCGAGTATCTGTCACTAGCCCATCAGAGTACCCGAGTACCTGTCACCAGCTCATCAGTACCTGTCACTAGCCCATCTGAGTACCCTAGTACCTGTCACTAGCCCATCTGAGTACCCAAGTACCTGTCACCAGCCCATTTGAGTCCCTGATTACCTATCACCAGCCCATCTGAGTACCCAAGTACCTGGGCCCAGCCCATCTGAGTATTTGTCACCAGCCCATCTGAGTACCTGTCACCAGATCATCTGAGTACCCAAATACCTATCTCCAGCACATCAGAGTACCTGAGTACCTATCTGCAGCCCATCAGAGTATCCGAGTACTTATCTGCAGCCCATGCCTCATAAAATATACATTGGTGTGTTTGCTTTCCAAAATGGGGTAATTTTGTGGGTAATTCCACTGTCCTGGTACCCTAGTACCTGTCACCTGCCCATCAGAGTACCCAAGTACCTGTCACCAACCCATCAAAGTACTTGAGTACCTGTCACCTGCCATCTGAGTACCCAAGTATCTGTCACCAGCCCATCAGAGTACCTGAGTCCCTGTCACCTGCCCACCTGAGTACCCAAGTACCTGTCACCATCCCTTCAGAGTACCCGAGTACCTGTCTCCAACCCATTAGAGTACCTGAGTACCCGTCACCAACCCATCTGAGCACCCGAGTACCTGTCCCCAACCCATCAGAGTACCCGAGTACCTGTCACATACTCGTCAAAATACCCGAGTACCTGTCACCAACCTTCAGAGTACCTGAGTACCTGTCACCAGCCCATCAGAGTACCCGAGTACCTGTCACCAACCCATCTGAGTACCCCAGTACCTGTCACCAACCCATTAGAGTACCGAGTACCTGTCACCAGCCCATCAGAGTGCCCGAGTACCTGTCACCAGCCCATCAGAGTACCCGAGTACCTGTCACCAGCCCATCTAAGTACCCGAGTACCTGTCACCAGCCCATCTGAGTTCCTGTCACTAGCCCATCTGAGTACCCTAGTACCTGTCACTAGCCCATCCGAGTACCCAAGTACCCGTCACCAGCCCATTTGAGTGCCTGAGTACCTGTCACCAGCCCATCTGAGTACCCAAGTACCTGTCACCAGCCCATCTGAGTACCTGTCACCAGCCCATCTGATACTCGAGTACCTGTCACCAGCCGTACCCGAGTACCTGTCACCAGATCATCTGAGTACCCGAGTACCTGTCACCAGCCCACTAGAGTACCCGAGTACCTTTCACCAATCTATCAGGGTACCCGAGTACCTGTCTCCAGCCCATCAGAGTACCCGAGTAACTATCTGCAGCCTATCAGAGTACCCAAGTACCTATCTGCAGCTCATGCCTCATAAAAAATACATTGGGGTGTTTGCTTTCCAAAATGCGGTAATTTTGTGGGTAATTCTACAGTCTTGGTGCTTCAGGACCTTCAAAAGTGTGATAGGTAGGAATGAAATTAGATGTGTAAAAAAAAAAAAATAGTTTTTATTTTCTCTCCACGTTTTCCGAAGACTTGTGGAAAAAATGAACTATTCAAAAGACTCACAATGCTTTATAGAATATACGCTGGGGTGTTTGCTTTCCAAAACGGGATCATTTTTTGGGTAATTCCACTGTCCTGGTGCTCCAAGGCATTCAAATTGTAATAGGTCATTAGGATATTTTATGTGAAATGTATACTCCTAGAACGCCTGATGGTGCTCCCTGCATGTTAGACTTCTGTATGTGGCCAGGCTGTGTAAAAGTCTCACATATGTGGTATCGCCATACTCGGGATGAGTAGAAGAATCTATTTTGGGGGGTAATTTTTGCTGTGCATGCTATGTGTTAGAAATATCTTGTAAATTGACCACTCTGTGTAAAAATAAAAAAGTTTTCATTTTCTTTCCGCATTTTTCAAAGACTTGTGGAAAAATATGAACCTTTCAAAAGACTCATAATACCTCATAGAATATACGTTGGGGTGTTTGCTTTTTAAAATGGGGTCATTTTGTGGGTAATTCCATTGTCCTGGTGCTCCAGGGCCTTCAAAAGTGTAATAGGTCGTTAGGATATGTTATGTGTCATTTATGCTCCTAGAATGCCTGATGGTGCTCCCTGCGTGTTGGACCTCTGTATGTGGCCAGGCTGTGTAAAAGTCTCACACATGTGGTATCACTATACTCGGGACGAGTAGCAAAATGTCCTTTTGGGTTTCATTTTTGCTATGTACATGCTATGTGTTAGAAATATCTTATAAATTTACCACTTTGTGTAAAAATAAAAATGTTTTTATCTTCTTTCTACGTTTTTCAAAGACTTGTGGAAAAAAATAAACCTTTCAAAAGACTCATAATGCTTCAATATACGTTGAAGAATATACGTTGGGATGTTTGCTTTCCAAAATGTGGTCATTTTGTGGTTAATTCCATGGACCTAGTGCTCCAGGGCCTTCAAAATTGTAATAGATCGTTAGGAAATTAGATGTGAAATTTCTACTCCTAGAACGCCTGACGATGCTCCCTGCATGTTCGGCCTCTGTATGTGGCCAGGCTGTGAAAAAGTCGCACACGTGTGGTATCGCTATACTCGGGAGAAGTAGCAGAATGTATTTTGGGATGTAGTTGGAAGTATGCATATGCTGTGTGTGAGAAATAACTACTTGTTATGACAATTTTGTGTAAGAAAAAAATAATTTCTTCATTTTCCCAAGAATTGTGGGAAAAAATTACAGCTTCAAAAAACTCGCCATGCCTCTTTACTAAATACCTCAGAATGTCTACTTGTCAAAAAGGGTCTCAAGAAATCAGATAGGCCGTCAGTACATCAGATGTGATCAATTTTCAATGATTTGCACCATAGCTTGTGGACTCTATAACTTTCATACAGACCAAATAATATACACTTATTTGGGTTATTTCTACCAAAGAGAGGTAGAAGTATAGGTTTTGGTCCAAATTTATGAACAAAAATGAGTTATTTGCAAAATTTTATCATAGAAACTAAAAAAAGTGGGTTTTTCTTCAAAATTTTCACTTATGTTGCAAAAAATAAAAAACCCAGAGGTGATTAAATACCACCAAAAGAAAGTTCTATTTGTGTGAAAAAAAAATTATAAAAATGTTGTTTGGGTACAGTGTTGCATGACTGAGTAATTGGCATTCAAAGTGTGAGAGCACTAAATGCTAAAAATTGGTCTGGGCAGGAAGGGGGTGTAAGTGTCCTGTATTGAAGTGGTTAAGTTAGACTGTATTACCATACTGATTTGCATATGTTAGCATATAATTTTTGGATATGCTATATAGACACATTTTATAATGGGTCTTTTTATGTTGATTTTATCACAATGTTAATATTTAGGAGATTTGTAGATTAATTAGTGCACTACTGTGGAATCATTGGTCTCTTTTTTCATAATGATAGTTGTTTCACCTCATTTGCATGTTTATTGAATATTAAGTGGCAGCACAAACAGTTTTTTTTCATTAGTGCGCACACATATACTTAGGTATTAAAGGTTTGGCTTAACCACATCAATACTGGGCACGAAAACCCCCTTCCTGTCCAGGCCATTTTTCAGCTTTCAGCACTATCACACTTTGAATGACAATTACTCATGCAACACTGTACCCATGTGAAATTTGCGTCCTTTTTTTTTACACAAATAAAGCTTTCTTTTGGTGGTATTTAATCACTAGTGGGTTTATAATTTTTTGTGCTATAAATAAAAAATGACTGAAAATGTTGTGAAAAAATGCTTTTTTCTTTGTTTCTGTAAAAAATTTAGCAAAGTAGTGATTTTTCATCATAAATTTGGGCCAAAATTTATACTACTACATATCTTTGGTAAAAATAACCCAAATCAGTGTATATTATTTGGTCCTTGTGAAAGTTATAGAGTCTACAAACTATTGTGCCAATCATTGAAAATTGATCACACCTGCTCACACCTGATGTACTGAAGGCCTATCTAATTTCTTGAGACTCTAACAAGCCAGGAAAGTACAAATACCCCCCAAATTACCCTTTTTTGGAAACTAGACATTCCAAGGTATTTAGTAAGAGGCATGGTGAATTTTTTGAAGTTGTAATTTTTTTCCCACAATTCTTTGCAAAATGAAGATTTTTTTTTTCTTTTTTTTCACAAAATTGTCATTGTAACAGGTTATTTCTCACACACAGCATATGCATACCACAAATTACACATCAAAAAAACACATTCTACTACTCCTCCTGAGTATGGCGATACCACATGTCTGAGACTTTTTCACAGCCTGACCACATACAGAGGCTCAACATGCAGGGAGCGCCGTCAGGTATTCTAGGGACATAAATTACACATCTAATGTCAGGAAGACCTATCACATTTTGAAGGCCCTGGAGCACCAGGACAATGGAATTGCCCACAAAATGACCACATTCTGGAAAGCAAACACCCCAATGAATAATCTATGAGGCATAATGAGTCTTTTGAACGGTTCATTTTTTTCCAGTAGTTTTTGCAAAATGTGGGAAAAAAATGAAAAGGCATTTTATTTACATAAAGTTGTCCATTTATAAGATATTTTCAACACATAGCATGTACATAGAAAAAATGACACCCCAAAATACATTCTGCTATTCCTCCGGAGTATAGCGATACCACATGTGTGAGACTTTTACATAGCCTGACCACATACAGAGGCCCAACATTGAACTAGCACCTTCAGGCGTTCACAAGCATAAATTACACATCTCATTTCTCAACCCCCTATTACACTTTTGAAGGTCCTGGAGCACCAGGACAATGGAATTGCCCACAAAATGACCCCATTTTGGAAAGAAAACACCCCAACATATAATCTATAAGGCATAATGAGTCTTTTGAACATGTCATTTTTTTCCAGTAGCTTTTGGAAAATGTGGGAAAAAAATGAAAACTCACTTTTTTTTACACGAAGTTGTCCATTTATATGATATTTCCAACACATAGCATGTACATAGCAAAAATGATACCCCAAAATAGATTCTACTACTCCCCCCGAGTATGGCGATACCACATGTGTAAGACTTTTACACAGTCTGGCCACATACAGAGGCCCAACATTGAAGTAGCACCTTCAGGTGTTCTACGAGCACAAATTACACATCTCATTTCTCAACCACCTACCTATTACACTTTTGAAGGTCCTGGAGCACCAGGACAATGGAATTGCCCACAAAATGACCCAATTTCATTTTTTTCCAGTAGTTTTTGGAAAATGTAGGGAAAAAATGAAAACGCTTTTATATTTATACAACGTTGTCCATTTATAAGATATTTCCAACACATAGCATGTACATAGAAAAAATGACACCCCAAAATACATTCTGATATTCCTCCTGAGTATGGCGATGCCAAATGTGTGAGACTTTTACAGGTGATGTTTACTCATGGGTGTGACGGTCACTGACAGGTGATTGGCGATGGTCACTGATGGGTGACTGGTGGTGGTCACTGATGGGTGGCGGGTGACTGGCGGTGGTCACTGATGGGTGACGGGTGTCTGGCGGCAGTCACTGATGGGTGTCTGGTGGTGGTCACTGATGGGTGACGGATGTCTGGTGGTGGTCACTGATGGATGACGGATGTCCAGCAGGGGCGGCTGGTGTATATGGGGCACTTGGGCGCCGTCTCCCCGCTGGTTCAAAAGAAAAAAAAAAAGTCAGCCTGGCCCCCCTACAGGAGGCGCTGGTACATTGACTTTCTTTTATTTTTTTTGGCTCCTTGGCTGTCACCTGACAGCCAAATAGTGAGCCTATTGGTCAGCCATTAAAGACTATGCGTGTGCGCTGAACAGGCGCACCCACATAGTCTGACTGGCTGGCCTGAGCCTGCGGCTCAATGTGATTGGATGCGATGGCCGGGGGCGGGTCACTGTGGCAGCAGACGTGACTCCAGCTCCCACAGAGACCCTGACCGCCCGGTGACCGACGATGGGGGACAGCTCGCTTCTCTGCATGCCAAATCTCTGCAGACTCGCAGCCCGCATCTCCGCATGCCGAACTCTGCAACAATTTTGCCTGCCTATTGGATGAGGTAAGTGCGGGGGGGGGGGTCTCTGCAATGTACCCCACCTGTGATACTGGCTGCAAACTGCCCCCACATGTGTTATTGGCTGCATAACTGCCCCCACCTGTGTTATTGGCTGGAAAACTGCCCCCACCTGTGTTATTGGCTGCATAACTGCCCCACCTGTGTTATTGGTTGCATAACTGCCCCCATCTGTGTTACTGGCTGCATAACTGCCCCCACCTGTGTTATTGGCTACATAACTGCTCTCATCTGTGTTATTGGTTGCATAACTGCCCCCACTTGTGATATTGGCTGCATAACTGCCCCCACCTGTGTTATTAGCTGCATAACTGCCCCCACCTGTGTTATTGGCTGCATAACTGCCCCCCCGGTGATACTGGCTGCATAACTGCCCCCACCTGTGTTATTGGCTGCATAAGCGCCCCCATCTGTGTTATTGGCTGCAAAATTGCCCCCACCTGTGATACTGACTGCATAACTGCCCCCACCTGTG
>BLSH010444512.1:1604286-1639534 GCA_018402905.1 Glandirana rugosa
ATATATTGGGGTCGTCCGAAAACGAATTGACGAAGATTTTATGTTCGACACACAAACGATGGTGGATGACATGCATTGTTTCATGTCGTTGTTATACCGGTATTTTTCCACTTTATAGTAGTCATGATCAGGTTGTTATTAGGTGTCATCGCATTTTAAGTAGTGCTTTACCTCTTCTCACTGAAGATGACACACCAAATATCCACCATATTTTGTGTGTCATCTTCAGTGAGAAGAAGTAAAACACGACTTTTTTGGCACTTTTCATTTGTTATAGCCCTTTTATGGACATTTAATACAGCACTTATTAATTTATCATTTTTTTGTTGGGTTTATTTTTTTACGCTACTGTGGATTATTGTTGGACTAGTACTGATGATATTTCACCTTTTTATGGCCATATTGTTGCTGTACTTTGTTACGTACAGTAGGTGGTAGCAAACACACAGCTTGTATTTTAGAAGCAGTTAAGCAAAAGCCTGCTGGGGTTATATAATAGATTTTTAATGCTCTGTTTTTTTTTTTTTTTTTTTGTTTTAGATTGTTGGCATAATTACACGGCACAACTTAACGCACGAATTCCTCCAAGCCCGCCTCAGGCAGCACCATATGACCTCCTGATCCAGCCTTCCCCTTAACCTTTGAACTCATCAAGGAGCTTAAACTTGGCAGTTGCCCTGAAATAGGCGATTAAGCTTTCTAAGGCCTCTTATTGGGGTTCTACACAGCTGAAGAGGGATTCCTGGTAATGTCTCCAGTGCCGGCCCTCTCCTTTTTCTATACCTCCGGTTACCTTCTGAGCTAAGGCTATGCTTTCTTTACTGATATCTGCCGCTATTTGGCCTACAAGAGGCCGCATGAGAACAAAAGCACCAGTCAGACTGTAACATGCTGTGTGTTGTATGTACATCCTAGTCCTACTAGTTTCTTGTCCATCTGGAAGAGCCGCTGGTAGGCTGTGTTATTGAAGCCAGTACAGACTGAATTTTTTTTAGTTCATTCAGTTAAAGTGAAGCTGCTGCCCTCTGTGGGAAAGCCATACTGTTGCTTATAAGAGCTCGTCCTCTAAATGTCAGTCTGTTTACCTGTCACCTCTGATGTTAAAACTAATCTCCTGGCAGAAATTTTAATTCCGTATTATAAATCTCAGCTTCTCCCTTTTAACAAATAGCATCAGGCATTGACCAGTCTGTCTTTGAATTCAGCATTTACAGGACTCCGTGTCCTTAATATCCTGTATGTAAGACCAGTGAGTGCTGTGCCTGCTCCTTATCCCAGCCGCCTGTCATGTAACATTCCCATAGTAGTTCATTTTTAAGTGTGGCGGCATCATTACATTGCCAATGTAGTTTGATATAGCGGTGCTGAACAGTTAGGGCTCTGAAGAATGACCTGTTTTTCAGAAGGCATTTGCCAGGCAGTGAGAAGGTTATAATGTGGCTCAACCACCTGTCTGTGCCGCAAGTATAAATTAAGCCTTCAAGGATATGATTTTGGCACTTCAGTTCTTTCCTCCCGATGCCTGGGCTGGTTTTTCCCTTCCAAAGTTTTGACTTTGCAGACAAAAATGTAATTTTTATAAAAACTGTGAAAGATCTGCATTTTGGTGGATTTCTGCTCATCCCACAAAATGGCTTTCTCCATCAGGAGTATTTTTTTGTTTTTATTATTGTCTTTTATCGTTTGTTATTTGGGTGTACAATTGAAGGTAAGACACCGAACAAGCATTCCATCTACTAATGTGAAAAGAAAATGCTGCTTTTATTTGAGGCCTGCAGAGTCCTAAATAAATGTTGCATAATGTCCGTCCCCAAGGAAAACAACATTTGGACTTCCAGACATTCAGTAATTGGATTACGCAGGAGGTTTGGTCTTTCAAATCCAAACCTAGCTCCCAAAACACGTCTCTTTTAATTTTGAATATAGCATGTACTAGTTAAATCCATCCTCCAAGTTCTTTTTTGTTTTTTGCTGATTGTGATTCCATTGGGGAGTTTCCCCTCACTTCCTGTCCTTGTGATAGCACTACACAATGTGAGGTAAAATAGGATCATCAGAACTGGAAGACATTGACATAAATCACAGGTCCTAGTCTTTCCCCGCTTTGCTTTAACCCTTTTGCTGCCATTTTTGCACATGCTTAAAAAAAATCAATTGTGGGCTGAAGATCACATAAAACCCCCAAAACATATATTTTCTCAAAGCAGACACCCTAGAGAATAAAATAATGGTCCATTTTTTTATGCCACGCGATATTGCCGTAAAAGTTTAGGAAAATTTCTGTAAAAAATACACTAAAGTTAGTTTTAGGGCACACAAACGTAATACATTACCCCATTTTTTTAGTCAAATATAAAAGAGGAGGTTGCGTTGCTTTGAGTAAATAGATACCCAACATGTCAAACCTTTTAAATTTACCTGCGCCCGTGAAATGGCGACAAACTTCAGTATCCTATATTCTGTAGAAGCGACACTTAACCACTTAAGCCCCGGTTAAAAGCCCCCTATAGGTCATCAGGTTAGTGCTACGGTGGTAGTCTGGAGTTAGAAATATTACTCTCACTCTGACTTGCGCAGCGATATGTAACATGCATTGCAATCAAGATTTTCATGTGTAGGTCCCCCAACGAGTGCGTTTACGTTCAGGCATGTGTATATGTAGGGATGGGGGGCCTCAAAAAAATTTTTTTACTATAAAAAAAACCCAAAAAACTCCCCTATGTGATGATTTTTTGGTGACAGGTTCTTTTTAATGAGACATCCAGGGTCTTTAGACCCTGGATGATCATCCCTGTGCTCCACTGATTGTACTGCAATGCAGATCGTGGGCTGTTACCAGGGTTATGTGGAAGCAATCGGGCAGCAGCGCAGTTTCCTGAATGCTTCCTCCTGACAGGCAGGAGTCTGCTTGTCAAATTTACACACAATCGCGGTGGCTCTAGCCACTAGGAATATGTGTAAAACCCCCTGCTGTCAGGTTCGTGTGATGTATGAACCTGACAGCGAAAGGGTTACAAATAGGTTCAGAAGTAAGTGGGTAGACTACACCAGAGGGGTTGATTTACTAAAGACAAATAGGCTGTTCCCTTTGCAAACAGCATTTTCCTTTTGGGAATTTTTCCCAGAGCTTAGAGAATGAGATGCAGCTCTGCTGACCTCCCTAATACAATCATGTGCAAGCAAAAATACTGTTCTTATTTTTTGTTGCACGTGATTGGATATTCTTTGCTATGTAAATTTTCACTGAAAAAAAAATTCCTTGCAAAGCCGAGCAGCTGTTGCCTTTAGTAAATCAACTACAGAGTGTCTAACCTACTATAAACAAAAGTGGGGAAAAAAAGTTTGAGTTAGAACTGGACCTTCAGACATACTGAGTAATTTTAACGTTGGGTGGGAGGTGGATGGAAGGCACAAAAGGCTACAGGGGTATTAGCCCTGCCCCTAGGAGGGTGGACACTGAGCAGAAGGGTATGCTCCTCTGCCAGAGAGTTATATTCTCTTTACTGGAACTGAGGAATTGGTTTTAGCTTGGTGTCCAACCTTGTAAGTTTGGGAAAGGCCCTTCTCTGTAATTAGCAACAAAGGTCTGCACACCATTTAGCAACCAACAAAAGATTGTTTTTTTTGGGGCTTAAACCCCTCCACAGTGTTTAAATCTGTTACAATAATTTTAAATATAGAGTAAGCGTATCACATAAAATGCTTTAGAAATAAAGTTGTATTAGGCCTATACATACAATTTTTCAATAGGTACAAATATCCAAGTATGTCATGTCACATAAAGCATAATACAACATAGGAATTCATTCCACTGTTAAGTCTCACCACCAAAAATACATGTAGGTACAATGAGCACCCTTAAATCGCATAGCAGCTCATGTTCAGAAATACATACAGGAGTTCAGTACTCAGAATATAGTAATGAGAATGATAGAGGAACCACACCCATTTACGTGGTGCTCATTGTACCCACACACGTGCATGTATTTTTTGTGGTTGCATTTAACAGTGGAGCGAATACCTATGTCCTATTATGCTTGATGTGATATGACACGCTTGAATATATGTACTTATTGTATGTATATGCCTAATACAACTTCATTGCTAAAGCATTTTACTGTGTGGTGTGCGTACTCTATATATTTAATATTATTGAATGCCCGCCTCTGTCCCAGTCTGTGCCCCTGTGTACAAACCATAAAGACAAGGTTTTGACCAGTTTGGTCTGAAGGAACTCCACAGAGCCCTAATCTTAGCCCTACTGAACATCTTTGGGATGAACTGCAACTCCCAAAAGATGAGGTCAAACTGGAGCCACATTGAAGACCTGGTGAGCTAGGTCTTCTCATCCAACATCAGGACCTGACCAAAATCTTGTGGAAAAACTTTCCAGAAGAGTGGAGACTTGTGAAGCCGGAAATGGGGACCAATTCCATATTAATGGGCAAATATTTGGAAGAGGATGTCCAACAAGATGTTCAAACTTTTTTAACCATAGACTGATTTCTAGCCAATGACCATTGTTTTAAATCTTTGCGTATGTTTGGAGGGTGCATAGTGCAGGCAATGATATTTTTTAAAGTTTACAGCTCTCTGTGTAGTTATTAGGAAATTCCCCTAGTCCTCTTTCCCCTCTCATTGCCATCTCTTTCAGCTTTTGATTCATTCCTCAGGGTGCCTGGCTCTCTTCTACTGGGCCTGATGGCTGTACAAGGTTAGTAGTGACTTCTTCATGGCTCTTGTATGCCTGTTCAAAAGTTTGGCAAATATGCTAAATCTCAATTATGTGGCTTAGACTGGAGCCAGATTATGTATTCGAATGTCCAATGGCCCTGTACATGGTATAATGTGTTTTTTTTATTAAGTTAGATTGATGATGCAAGCTACAGTGTAGTTTCTGGACCATAGAATATTGCATACCACAGACTTTAAAATATAAGTTCACCTTTTAACAATTTTTTTGCAACTAAAGAAATGTGCATTTATTATTTCTTTGTTTTGGAAGCCTGTAAAGCATTGCACCAGCGATCAGAACATCGCTAATGCCATGCAGGTTATGCCATGCAGGAGTGGAGCCTCGCATGGCTGCATTTTTTTTACATTTTGACAGCAAGTGAGGGGGTTCCTCTCTAGCTGTCACGAGAGTGGGGGGGGTTTGCATGGGGGTTGACCAAGATGATCTCACAGCCTATCAGTTTATTAGACACTGCTGACCTCACGCCACCTGAATTATTATTATTATACAGGATTTATATAGCGCCAACAGTTTGCGCAGCGCTTTACAACATGGGGGCAGACAGTACAATTGCAATACAAATAAATATAGGAGGAATCAGAGAATTGGGGTGATATACTCCTGGTGTATTGATAGGTTGGCTACAGTACTAAACCCAGAAAATGGTGGCATTTGATGACAGGTGCTCTTTCATTTTTCTTTTTTTAACAGCTGTATGATTTAGTATCCCCGCTTGTTGAATGCGTGTATTTTGTTGTTCGGGACTTCTTGGATGTTTTCGAGTCCCCTCCAGGCATTCATGAAATAATATGCAATGAAATGAGGCTGATGCTTTTTTTTCCTCTTTATAATGCCAGAAAAATTTATTTTTGCTAAAATGTCATCGAGATCGGTTATCCTGACTTTGTAATCATGCTGCGCATGGCACCACCATTTGTCTTTCACGCCGTTACTAGGAAAGCTGTAATTTTAGATGATGTTGCAGGGGAAGTATAGAAAAATTCTCCAGAGCTGCCAGAAAGTTTTCCACAAAATTTATCATCCTTCATTGTCCGCCTTTAACAGGAGAGTTTGTTAGGGGCAGAGATGACTTAAAGGATGATAAATCATATCCAGAAACATGATTGTAAAAGTTTACTGAACTTTATACAACTTTGAGTTAAAGTTAGCTCTGGGCAAGAACAAAAATTATATATATGATGCAGTCTGTCAACATTAATACAGCAAATGTAGGCCATGGTCCACCATTGCGTTGCGGTAGCATGCATTGGTGTGTTGTGGTGCCATTCATTTTGGTAGTTGTATAGGTTAACCTCTGTAAATGGGCAATAGGACATGCACTATTGGATTGGCACATTAACATGTTTACAATCTCAAAAACTGTTCATTGCACACCTTTTTTAAGGCTCCATTCACACCTGAGCGCATCGATTTACTGGCTTTTTCAGTTGTTTTTTAAAGCTTTTTTAAAAGTGTATTACAAGCGTTATACAGCATCAGGTGTTTTTGTTTAGCCAATAGAAAACACTAGGGGAAGGAGTGGGAGAGGAAATTAGGGGTGGGCGGCTGCTATTTGAGCAGAAAAATGCTCCTAAAACGCTCAAGTCAGGCATTTCTATTGAAGTCTATGGGGCTAAAAACGCTTGTAATCTGCCAAAAAGATGATGTACTTTTTTGAGCTTCCGGCGTTTTGCTTCATGTGACCGAATGCTCAGATGTGAACAGGGGCCATTGAAGTGAATGTGATTTGGCTTGTTGAGTGTTTAGAGCTAAAAGCTTCAAGCAGAAAATCGCTCAGGTGTGAACAGGGCCTTAGTGTTTTAGGTGTGGTCACGCGACTGGAAATTATCCTTGTACTCGGAGTTTGAGAAGTGGGTGAGCGTTAACATAAGCTTACAGTTGCGTCACTTCCTGTGACTCCAGTTTCCAGGGCAACAGTAAAATTAAATTGGAACTAAACCCTATTATTTTTTTACAACCAAAGAAGCTGCGATCTAAGGCCGGGTTCACATATATTCGACCGCAATTCCCAGCATGGGGTCTGGTACGTTTCTGTTCTTCGTTTCAGGTGAGAATCAGGTCTGTATTTTTACCTAAATTCGCACCTGAAACGCACCCAAACGAGCACGGACCCTTTTGGAATGTGAACCGGCGCCATTGAGAGCTGTTCACACTTGCCTGTCATGCGAATTGGATTGTGAACCCGGTCTTCGTCTCTGTTTGTTATACAGTTGCCATGGTGTTGCACATTGTTTTTTGTTTTTTTTTAACATTTTTATTTATGTTTCAATACATATAGCAAAAACACAGTGATACATTTTTGTTGGGTAGTCATATTTCAATAATCAATAGGTTCTCTGAAGTATACTAGCTTCAGATGTATAGGGCACGGGGCTATATCAGGGCGATGTACAACCATGCAAATATATGTTCGTATGCAGATCTATGGAAAGACTCCTGACAAGGGGGCTTGGGGGGTGGAGCCACCAAGAGGGGGGTAGGAAATTTAGGCCACGTCTCTCCATCCACACAGACTTCTCATGCAAAAGTATCAGTGACCGTTTACCGTGGTGTCATTTTCTCGAACCACCCCGCGCCGCACGCTTCGGTCCCTATTCCAGCGTGAGCCTGCGTTCATTGATCCAGTCCGCCCAGAGTTTGTCAAATTTTTTTCGGACAGTTGCGGCCCATATAGGTCAATTTATAGAAAGGTAGGGCAGAGTCCACAAGGGCCTGCCACTGTCGACTTGTCGGTGGGAGAGGTTTATTCCATTGTAGGAGGATCGCCTTCCTAGCGTAGAACGCTGCATAAAAGAGTTGCACATTTGTTTAGTTATGACACAAGCATTTGATGGCTTAACAGTATGGTTAAGAGTACAAACAACTGTGACAGTTCTCTTCCATGTCTTGTGACTGTTTTGGGAAATGGGTCAATTGATGTGTTTATTTCCACTTTAACACCTGCTAGTGGGGATAATGGCGTCCACATATTATTCAGTGTTCCACATTTAAGATGGATTTTGCGTGAGAATTAGGAGTGTGTTAATATTGCAGTCCCTTCATCCCCCGTCCATCAAAGATAAAAAATAAAAAGTGGGAGAAAAAATAAATCTTAAAATACTCACCTTTCATCCTGGCTTATGAAGTACTTGTCTAGGCGTGGGCTATGTAACTCAAGCTTCTCAAAGGGATCCTGTAAAAGCTGAGAATCTCAAATCCTGAAAGAATTTGTCGGAGCACCTTTCCGTGAGGTTGTGGTGTCCTTGGCTTTCCTAGGATCCAGCGGTGAAGCGCAGTAACAACACCAGTGCCTATATGGAAGCTCCGCATTCTTTCCTGCGTTTGCCCTCTGTTCCACTGAGCTTGAAACATGTTCACATTCTCTAAGCTGGTGTTAGACCAAATGACTGCTGATTTTCTATCCTCGCTGGACAAGGAGGGGGCTTTTTCTGTATTCTAATTAGAGCGAAGCAGTGGTGGCATCTGATGTAAGTAGCCCCTCATGTAGCTAGCATTAGTTAGTCACAATTCAACTGGACTTGTTCTCTAATGTTGAAGATCTTTGGTAGCTTCTCCAAGCCTCTAATACAGTTCCATTGAGTATCGGGAAGATACCCAACATTGTATATCCACAAGGGTAGCACAAACCCTTTAATCCAATCACCATAAACATTTGCGGACGTTAATTGGGAGATGAGAGCGTTGTGGAACCACCACCTCCATGTCCCAATCTCCATGGAACATGTAGATGTTTATTGTCCAAGAACAGGATAAGAGGTTTTAAAAGTTATGGTGTGAGACTTGTGGAAACACCACCTTAACCCAGTCTCGATGGAATTTGTAGATGTAAAGTGTTGAAGACCCGGATGGGCGGTATGAAAGTTGTGGAACCATCCTGTTCTTGTTTCATAATATCAACCATGATGTCAGGGCTTCTGCAAAGATTTTAAATGTTCGCTCCACATTACTGAAGGTATGAATAGTCATTTCTCTGTGTAAGAGATGGTAAAATGGCATTAGAGGTGGAGTATAGATAGTGTTGAAGGCCCCCACCACTGTGTTGCTGTAGATGTCCTCTTTCATGCCTCTTGTGAACCAGTTGTATTCTTTCCAAAATATGCAGCTCCTTACCTTGAAAGAATTTCCCTTTTCCTTGGACAATTAACATCTTGATATTCCATGGTGGTTGGATGATGGTATGGTGATAAATGCTGGGGCATCTTTCTGACGCTTATTAGAACTGAAGAAGCTTTGATAAGTTACAAAATGTCTTCAGCATTGCAGAACATGTCCAGTTGAATGTGACCAACTACTACAAGGTGCACCATGACGTGAATAAATGAGCCTTCTCAGACATAGTAGGACCTTGTGTGTTGGGTATCCTGCAGCCTTGCACACAATTGGGAATGCATGGTCACAATGCCAGCTTTTCAAGCAATTAATTATTACAAAGTTCAGAGTTAAATTTCACCTCCTCCTAATGTGCACCTGTTGCATACAACCATTGAAGGCTAATCACTGTGAACTTGGAGACATCAGGCCTTGCTGGGTTGCAACCTTCAAGACATTATTGTGCTTGCAAAATGCCTCGTTGTGTTTAGGTGACAGAAAAGTGGAAAATGTCACTTAAGTCACTTTTCCCGTCACCTAATGTAAAATTCCATTGCTTATCACTTGCACTGTGTATGTCCGTCATTTCTCATTGTACATAAAATTATGTTTTTGTTTAATTTTAATGTATTTAATTTTTGCATCAGCAGATTTTAATATTACCACTATGGCACATCTCAATAAAATGTAAATATTAGTTTTTTGTTTTTGTCTTGTTTTTTCTTCATGGTGGATTTTGTGTCTTCATTTCTTCAGATGCTAAACTGCTTATGTCTTGCTTTCCCTGGTTTCCCCTCAATAACGTGCTGATGAATGTAATTTTTTTTAAAACCTTTTAGCTCCAGTGATGGCATTGCTGAGTCTCTGTGCTTCTCTATGCAAAGGAGGCAGATTGTTGCTAGTGGGAGAGGCCAGCAGGGTATTACAAATAGCTGCCAGAAAACATCACAGCGCCCTGCCTAAGTACACCCCTGATAAAAGCAGTTGGAGGGGTTATGCAAATATCAAAATGCTATGATGGGTTGATGTCAGCCTGGAGGAGTGGGTGTTCTTAGGCAGACTGTATTTGCATGCAGACGACCCTAGGTAATGTCCACATGTAGTGCCCCTCCTCCATGAGTGAAGGAACTGATATCCAATAAATGAAAGGGGTTGGCCATGGACAGCTCCTTCTTTAGGTGTGATAATTAGGGATTCGCTGATGTGCCGATACCGAATATCTTCAGGAGTACTTGTACTCTTGAAATTGCTCCTGATAAAGTAACAGATACTTTGTGGAGCAATTTATGTCCATTCAAAAGGAATAGGCTCAAATCACAGTGCAAAGAATGGCATTCAATTTGAACCGGAATGGGGTGCAATTCCTATCTGAATTGCATGCGGTTTCCCTGCTCCTGTGAATCCAGGCTGAAATCACTGACCTGCTTTAGTTCACACAGGAGCGGTGGGGAAAGCACATGTGATTTGGACAGAAATCACACCGCATTCTTGTAAAAAAAAATGCATGCGATTCTTTGCAGTGTGATTTGCGCCCATTTATTTTGTATGGATGCAAAGTATGGGTATTTGGTATTGGCGAGTACTTGACCAAAAGTATTGGTACTCATACTCGCCAATAAAAATCTGGTATCAGTGCATACCTAGTGATAATATGCTAACAGCTCTGAAATACAGTGTTGGTGTGGTGTGATGACACACACAAAACTATTTTCTGTGTGCCATTGCAGTTACCTGCATTTATCCATGCGAAAAATGCAAACTGCATACTGTTGACCCTCATTGAGTAGACATAGTCCACAGTTGTCACCATCAAGAAACCCGCCTTGAAAAATGCCATGCAGCCATCACTGGAGTGCATGTAGACTGGAAGTGGCTGCAGGTCAGTAGCACTAATATTCAACAAAGGATGAAAAGGTCAAAGCAAGTTTTAAAAAAAAAAAAAAATCACAAATATTTGTGATATGTAATGATTTAGAAAAATCTGCTTTTTACATTAGCAGTAATGTACTGGTATAGCAGCGGCTGACAGGCGTTTAGGAGGCACTGCTGCTGCCACCTCCTGATGTCTGTGGTGGTGTTGTGTTTTTTTTTTTTTTTCTTTTAATCGCCAAGCATCCATTTTTTTTTTATTTCTTTTTTATTTTTTTATTTATTTTTTTTACACACTGCAGTTACAGGCTGGGCATTTGGATTGCAGTTGCATTTCAGCCCGTTGAACTAAGTGGGTGAGTTTGGCACTGCCACTTGTCAAAAGCAGCCAGAGTTAAAAATGCTGCAGTTGTGAAATGTGTACAGCCCTGCCAGGCTGTGTTAGGATTGGGGGGGGTGGGGCAAAGGGCGCTAAAACTGTGGCCACTTGTATGAAAGAGCCCTAAATGTCATTGTTAGGATATGCATCCACTTTTTAAAGCTGAACTCTGGGATAAACAAATATGCGTTTTTCCTTAAATCTTGGTGTGCTTTGTATGTATTTCTTCCAGGTCTGTGCAGTAATCCAGTGTGAAGCTTTAGGCTGGGTTCACACATGTCCGGCTGCGGTTTGCAGTCCAGAGTCTGGTGTGTTTCTGTTCACCGGTTCAGGTGCAATTTTTTTTTTTTTTTTGCCTGAATTCGCACCTGAACTGTAACCTATTATAAAACCTCAACGCGGCTGCCCAGGACATGAGTGAACTGGCTCCATTGAGAGCCGGTCACATTCACATGTTATGCAAATTGGATGCATCCATTTCTCATATATGTGAACCCAGCCTTACCTCTGTGCAGGAGCTTCCTGTAATCAAGAACCGCTCACTGCTGCGCTCTCTCCCTATGCAGGGTGACTGGCCTTGTCTCCGCCCCCTCCTGTAGTGTTCTATGGGCAGCCTGTAGTGGGTGGAGCCTGCTGAGCCCCTCCCACAGCTCTGCTCTTTGCACAGGCAATGTACCTGACAGTGATGATGTCACTGTGACTATTACAAAATATCTGGGTTTGCAAAGATATTTGGTGCACACAAAGTGACTTTATATCCTTTATGGCTACTGAGGAATATATTTCAAAGTTTTTGTATCTGAAGTTCACTGTTTAAAAAAAAAAAAAAAAATCAGTTGTTTAGTTTTTGTTGGCCCACGCTTTGGTGTCCTGGCTACTCTGCCATACAAAGGACTTAGATTTGCAGGACACAGAGATGAAAGGCTATGACGAGTTCCCTCTCCCAGCGTCTGTTCCAGATACACTGGCAGGATTAGGGAACTTTACTGACTGACCTGAAGAGGCTTTGGTGCTCAGAGACCTCTTGATGGCCTTCAAAGTCAGAAGTGGATGTTAAAAGCCCCCATCAAAGCTTACACCAGCCTCTTCAGCTTGCTGGAGGGACCCAGATAATGAACTCAACTCCAAGACCAGTGACAACAGGAGACTAGGAAAAAACCTCTCACTTTATTCCCATACTAGACAAAACAAAAGAATACGGTGCCCCAGGCAAAATCCGCAGCAGTAATCTGATCTATAAACCTGGCAAAGCGTTACTGGAACCATTTGGTGACTATGGTGACGGGAGTTGTTACAATGTAGAAAAATAAATAGGATTTAAATAATGAGGAGGGCTGTGGTCGGTGCAGAGTGTCTGTATGAAGAAGACATCCTTAAATAACGGCACGAGATCCCCTCAATGGCGAAGATTGCGTTCTTCTAAAATCCATAGCGTATCCTCCTAGAACTGAGAAAAGGAAAATGATGTTCAGAATGTTTGTTTCTCTTTTAATTTAAAAGCCCAACTGTGGGAACCTTAACCACCTCAATACCAGGCACTTTCACCTCCTTCCTGCCCAGGCCATTTTTTAGCTTTCAGCGCTGTCGCACTTTGACAATTGCGCAGTCATGCAACACTGTACCCAAATTTATTTTTTTATCTTTTTCTTCACACAAATAGAGTTTTTTCTTTTGGTGGTATTTAATCACTGCTGGGATTTTTATTTTTTACTTAAAAAAAAAAAAGACCGAAAATTTTGAAAAAAAAAAGGTTTTCTTATTGTCTGTCAGTAAATTTTGTAAATAAGTAATTTTTCTCCTTCACTGATGAGGCAGCACTTACGGGCACTGATTAGGGGACACTAATGAGGAGGCACTAATTCTGCCGCACTGATAGGTGGCATTGATGTGCGGCACTGGAGGGCACTGATGGGCGGCAGTGGTGGGCATTGATAGCGCTCATGAGCAGGCACTGACTGGCATCACTTATGGGCACTGATTGGTGGCACTGCTGGGGCGTTCCTGTAATCGGGGCACTGATGATCGGTGCCCTGATCACCTGCCCAGGTCTTTGCGAGGAGATGCCGCTTATCGTCACTCCTCGTCACGCACTCAGTGTGAGGCGAGGAGAGCCGATTCACGGCTGGCGCGCGATAACGGTCGCTCGGGGGGCGCCATCCTATGACGTCCTCCCAGAAAGAGAGCCATCTCTCCATCATTTAACAGCGGGCGGCAAGCGGTTAAAGGGTACCTCCACTTTTGTTGTGAAAAAAAATTCCCCTCTGGATGATCTGTGTACATTGCAGGGATTTTAACAAATGTGTTGCAGATTCCTACCTTTTATTGTTCTAAAGAAATAGCTGTTTGTTTAAATGTGCAGAGGGAGTCTGTATGGGAGTGGTTTTAGAATTCTCAATCAGCTGCTGCATCTGCAGGGCTCCAATGGGGAAAGTAGAAGGGTCTGCATCCCTGCAGATGTATTTATCCCACCAGAGATGATGATGATGTTGCATAGGATACCCAAACTCCTATCTTAGTGCAGTCTTCTGCAAGAATCTCAGCTAATCACTCAAGCAAGAAATTACATTTGCAGGGGGCGTGCTGTATGCCATCTGTGTACAGAATGCCACCAGGTAGCCATGTTGCATTGCATTTTACAGAAGATTACAGTGCTGCAGATTGAAAAGGCTTTTGACTTGATTCGCAATTGTATATGCTATATTATTTTTTTATTTGCAATTTTTTTGCCACGAAAGTGGAGTTACCTTTTTAAAGATTATCGGCTGCAGCTTCACTGCAAGGGTTAAAGCAGAGTTCCACCAAAAAGTGGAACTACCACTTCTCTGATTTTGCGTACCTGTTTTTGAGTAGAACCCTGTCCCCACTTCCGTCTGACCTCGCTGCAGCGAGATACATCAAAGCGTTCAGTCGTCTTCTCCTCCCTCCTGTTTCCCCGCCGCCGGGCCAGTAAGAAAGCGCAGCTTGCTTCGCGCATGCGCAGTTGGGACCCGGCTGTGAAGCTACAAGGCTTTACTGCCGGGATCCCTAACCGACAGCTGATGGAATCATCGGCTGCGGTGCCGACATCGCTGGACTCTAGGGCAGGTAAGTGCCCTATTGTTAAAAGTCAGCAGCCGATAATTCAGGCTGTGGCTTTGTGGCTTGCTGGAGCAGGATTCACACTCCTTTGTGCGAACCGATGCCCTCGTCTGGTTGGTTGTGCTGTGATGAGCGTGACTTGCTCTCACTGCCTACCCACCTCCGCCATCATCTTCCCAGACTGACAGCTGGGGTTAAAGTTGCAGGCTTGATCAGTCGCATTTTCATACTGCCACTCTGTGGACAGGGAGTGCCACCTCTCAGTGCCACCTATTAGTACCACCTCATCAGTGAAGGAAAAAAATTACTTCTTTGCAAAATCTTAAAGAAAAGTTTTAATTTTTGGTCTTTACTCGCTAGGCACCAGGCGTGAGCAGTTTGAGGGGGTTGTCGTTTGTAATGTCCATACATGTGGATAAGAACTGTAGCACATACCGAGCCATTTACCAGCATCCGTGCAAGCATTGCATGTCAGTTACACATGTGTGAATGAAAAAGTATGTCCGCGCTCCCATAAACGATGCAATTAGGTTTATTCAGAAGCAAAAAAACACATAATGGTGTACATTGCAGGGGGAAGCAAGGTGATGCATTTCACATGACAGGCGTGCTTTGTCAGGACCAACCACCGTGACCCATGTGCCCATCACCATTCAGGTCACTCACCCTGCGACCGCAACCCATGCCGCTTTGAGCGCCGATTCTGTCAATTCGAGATCCGAAGCAGTCAGAAGATCTCCTCATGCTGCGGGGAGCGTTCAGCAACTCTCGAAGTTTGTTCCTCAGAGGAGAAGATTTCTCTTGCTGTGCCCAGGACCCTCTGTTATACACCACGTCGGCCCCAGGACGGGCTGCTTCTACAGTCAAGGACGGTGCTGAGTTTGAAGAGTCAGAGGAATCATAATTTGGAGCGAATATGTCTTGAGCTGGAGCCTCGGCTTCTTCGACCGGGAGTCTGTCTTCTAAACGTTCTAGGAGACCCTGAGGAACAAAATAGATCATGTGATCAGAGGGAAAATTTAAAAAAAAAAAAAATCACTTTTTTTAAAAATTGTGTTGTACTATCAATATATATCTCAAACCACGCATGACTACACAATTGTTTTTAAAGTACTACCTTAAGTAGCCCTTCATCCCAAAATAAATGTCACATTGCCCTGTCTCCTCCCTCTTCCCTCTCTCACAATTGTATGTAATTTTTTTAAAATTACCAAATTTAAAAGCCTCCTGCAACCTTTCCTGGAATATGCGTGTGCGCGCCTTGCAGCACAGTTCAACACGTTCAGGAGTTTCCCGTGCATGTGTAACAAACGTTTTGGTACTAACATAATACAATAAAGGATACATTGGTCATGGGACTTTACATGAGACAAATCACAATAGTAGGCATATTTTATATATTGCATGATAAATTCCATATTACAATGATTGAATAAAATTCCAAACCTAAAATAAAAAGCTGATCCATAATAAATAATATATAACAATATAATTTCATAATTTCCCAATATTCGCATACATATCAAAATGGTTGAAATGCGCATGCTAGCATATGGTGACCAAAAAGATTCTTGACATCCTAAAAACTTCACGTTCGTGGATCCCTGTCCACTTCATCATGAGTAGATGCAAGAGATTATCTTTAAAAAATTGCTAGAATAATAATACTGTATAGTAAATGAAGAACTCCAAAAAAAGGAGGAGAAGGAGACCAGAAGAAAGGGGATTAGGTAGGGCCTCATTACTTACATATCTGCTCAAAAAGACAACCCAACAGCCATGGAGCGGGGGATGCAAAATGCAATGCAAAATTGTATTAGGGATGGAGGCATCTTGCTCGTGGTACATCAGATAATTACTACTTATCGTTGGTACTTCCATAATAGTTTTTGCACATTTGCAGGGAAACCCACACATGCGCAGATGTCCAGCAGACAGCTCTTTGGAACATCTGCGCACACACCATAATGGTGGTGCCAGGGGGATGGAATGAACCCACTACAGAGGGGACTGAAATTCCACTTTAACTCTAACTGTCATATTTACGGGTGAGAGGAAATGAGTTTTATTATCCTGAAATATTTTGGCAAGCATTTTTGTAGTGAATAGGAAATGAGTGAATGTGTTTTTTGGTAATTTTTAAGGGTTTGAAGTGACTTCTGAGGGAATTGCTTTTTACCTTTCCTGGACCTGTTCTTGAGCCAAAAACGACACCTCATTTGCCCCATTTATTATGTTTTTTTTTTTTTTTTTTTTATAGATGGTAAAAAAAAAATGAAAACAAATTTAAAGGAGCAATACTCAATCAAATACACACAAAAAAACAAAATGACTAATAGAGGAACACTTATAAATGATTTACACAACATTCACACAGAGGCAAGTCTCTGTGCGCTGTGAGTGCTATCAAGGATAGCTTCACTTCTTTTGTGCTTAACACAAGTTAAGCCCCTTACACATGAGTCGTATGAAAAAGGTCGTATGACCGCTTGTTGTACGATCATCCGACCGTTAGTACACGCAATTAGAACAGCCGACGTGATGGTCGTACAACAGAAGTTGAATGAGCAGACTAGAAAACTTTGGTTGTACAACAAGGTGTTGTAAGACTCTTGTACCGCGTGTACAGAGAAGTTGGTCCAACAGAGACCAGTTTTCCTTTTTTTAATGAATTTGGGGTAATTGGTTAAAAAAAATAATAATGTTGTTGCTGCTAAATTCTGCGACAGTTCTGAGGCTGAATTGAAATCTCTACATAAGTGCTTGCAGTTTAGGCACACTAGAGAAAGGATGACCATGAATATTTGGCTGCATGATCATGCAAAACTTTACCTTTTCACTTTAGTTGCAAAACAGACACAAAAATGAATGCTAACAAATTCACATTCCAAATGACATGAAACTGCTGCTCTGAACAGGGAGGTGATAGCTGTGCTGATTTGTTGCACCAATGGAAGTTGCAGCACTGTATAAAATGTACATGGCATAGAAGCCCTTTCATTCGCAAATTGTCTTTACCAGATTATTTCTCCAAACGTGGCTGTAGCTTCAATGCCCTTTTGGAGCAATTCCTCAGATTTTTGGCCCCAGATATGATTAAGGTTGAATATATTTTTATTAACACATTTTTTAGAAGGTGACAGTCACTCATAGTAAGTGAGTTCAAAAGCACATGAACATTATTAGTAATGCAATAAGAACATTGCAATATAAAATATGAAAAAAAAAATCTCAAGGGTCAATCTCTGCAGGAGAGCATGGTTCAGAGGATAAACACATGTGAGGATAAACAGACATAAAGGAATACTGGGCAAAGATATTGTCCTCAGCACAACCCATAAACATCAAGTGTGTAATAATATCCATGGTAAGAGTCAGGAAACAAAAGAGAAAAGTTTAGCTAGAGAAAGGATGGAAAATAGAAATAAAGGGAAAGAAAAACAGTGGAGACAAGTTCTCTGGATATGAAGCAAAAAAAGAAAAAGGGTTAGGGTTATTGGTGAATTCTATTACTCAATTTCTCCGAAGAGGAGTAATGAATCCATACGTACCAAGTGTCGGTACATTTTTCCCACTTATCAAGCACTCTAGCTTGCATCTCCTCCATAAGAATGTCATTAATTTTGCTTACCTAAGAAGATAAGGGTGGGGTGGAAGTACTCTTCCAGTGTCTGGAGAGGAAGAATCTTAGTAAGCTAGTTTTTTGGGATTTAACCGTGCCTGGCAGAATGGATAACAGAGCTATAGAGGGGGAGGGGCTGAGGGGCTCATCATAAACCTGTGTAGATCTGGAAGATCTGCAACCAAAAAGGACAGATACACTCACACTCCCACCAGATGTGCAGATACGTTCCTCTCCTCGTGTGGCAGCACCAATGTGTCCGTGGAGGCCCCAGATATGATTAGATCATTACCATTGCCGATTGAAGTTGGTAATGAAAATGTCAACATTAATATTGTATGGAGTGTCCTTGCTAATGTTTGAATCTTTGAAGAAAATTACATGGCTTTAGACGTAGTAGAGTTGGAAAGAGCAGTGATTGGAGTGCAGGGGTTAGATATTGGCAACAACCAATAAAATAACTAAGTGCTACCATGTAAACATCTTACCATTCTGAAACCATTAAGATGGCAAACTGCAGCTCTCAAACTGCTCTGGAATACAACTCCCAGCATGTACCTGTGCAGCAAGCAGGACACAAACCCCTAAAAGTCTCTTATAAGTGTGATATGCCTCCAATTGAATTAATAAATGTAATTTCAGTTAAATGATAACGTGTGATACTTTTTTTAATCTCTAAATTGTTTTTTAATAAAATATGTAATTTCACATCAGCACGCATTCATTGCTTTTTGAAGAGTTATTTATTGCAAGCAAAATTTAGATTTTTTGTTTCCCAAAAATGTTGATGAATTTTTTAATATTCAACATTTTTGCTAAATGCATTGGGGTCAAAGGGGAATTTGAAATTTATGGTGGTTTTTAAAAGTGCAATGGGCAATAACTGGCTCCTAAGGGTTAGAGAAGTCCCTTTCACATACCCTAGACCCCTTCTTATATTCTCCATATGTGTATATGTGTATATATATATATATATATATATATATATATATATATATATATATATATATATATATATATATATATATATATATATATATATATATATAAAACATTGAAAATAAAAAGCTACTGCACAAAATGTGCATGCAAATATATACACCTACATCTACAGTATACAAAATACATACAAGAAAAAAACACAAATATAACAACACTAAATTAAATAAACTTCTCTAAATACACCTAAAACCACTCCTTTACCCTTATAAAACATACCCTCTAATTTTCACCTAAGCAATAAATTAGCAAAAATTTTCCTTTTCAGTAAAATGATGCTGATAAAATCAGTAATTTTCAAGTGAAATCAAATTTGTAGAGATTAGTTGGCTCATCCATAACTGTATGCTTCTATTTTTTCATGAATTTTTGTTTTCTCTCCAATCCTAATTCCCACCTTTCTAAAGGTGTGAACATCCCTGCAATCATTTTTTTTAACCAATACAAAAAATAAATACAAATACAAAAAAGGATATCCGTTATATAGCAAATATTATCATGATAGCACTATGTGGATATGCTAAACTAGATCATAAATGACAAGGTGGCTTTTCTTTCAACCAGCAATGGGTGATAATCAGGACATTCAGAACTTGTTTATAAGATTATTTTTTATTTAATTTAATAGCTATTAATAATTGTAACTGTTTTACACAGCTTTTCTCAACTAGGGTTCCTCCTGAAGTTGCTTCTTTGAGATGCAAGCCATGGTAAGTTTCTACGGTCACAACCAACATGGCAAAACCACATATTTTACTGTCTTAATGTCTTTTCTGTTAGAATCATTCATTTATTTCACAGTCATTATGAAAAATGGTGTTTTACAAATCAAGAGGGTACAAAAAAATGATCTGCCCAGGGTGCCAAATATACTAGCTTTGCCATATTATTTATTCTTTAAAACATTCTAAAATTTGGTGATCATGCTAATGTGCAGCAAAATATAGATGTAAATAATTTAAGCAGGGCTTTCCTGAGACCTGAAAAATATATTTTAAGGGTTCCTCTGTAATAAGGTTAAAAAAAAGCTGGTCTTGGATACGTATACAGCTGCTGTAGGTCATTTCTCCATATTTAACCAAAGTTTTTGTGGTTATATTTTTCCAATGTGGAGGCCATTTATTTATTTATTTATTTTTAGACGTTAATGACATTTTCCTTTTTGAAAATTTACACCACCAATTAAGAAATGTAACATATTTTGGTGAAAATGTAATTTTAAAATGTTAACGGTTATAATTATGGCTATAATTGCCACGCATGCTGACCCTGCTTTAGTCTAAAATGGCTGATAACAGAATCATTATCTACACTTGGCATCATGCAAAGCCAATCGTCAATGATTATATCTCTTTTCTTTTTGTATAATTTTTATTGATTTTAGCTGCTCTTAACACTGAAAAGCTGTACTATAATTTTCCTGGTGTTTTCAGTGTGATTTTGGTATACGTCACCCTTGGTGATATTGGTTTCTTTTGATCTAATATTGCCCCCAGAAGGGTATTTACCCACTGAGCTGTGAAGAGCAGGACCCCATATGTCTCATAGTGAGAACATGTGGTCAAATTTTCTGCTAATGTTACAACTGAACTAGAATTAAATTGTTTTACTGATAACTTTAACCCAGAATACCCATGAGTGACCTATTACCAAAATTGTTTGCTTTTTTTGAATGCCCCTCTTTTTAAGTTTAATTAACAGAATAATATGAACAACTTAGAATAAGTTTAGAAACAAATGTAAATTTAGGGCTATGATAATAAATTAGTAGTATTTGTATTAATATTAATATTATATAGGTGAATAGCCAAAATGTTTTCTATAAGCTTAAGATGTAGTGAGGGTTAGAACCCCCTATCTAGTTGCAATTGTTGTCTGTGTCCTCACTGGGCATTGTTACCCTCTTTGTTCCTCCTGGTCACCACTGTCATAGGGGAGAAAGTTAGAAAAAATCTAAAATATGAGTTGTCACCGGTACAAGTGAGGAGAAATCTTTTGAATGGGGACACTTGATAGCGATCAGGAAGGGGATTTTTAACCTATCTCTAATCTTTCCAAAGCTAAAAAAGTTTTGGCTTTTTATATAATGTATTATTAAAAGTGTTGGAATTTTTGTTCTGTTGATTGCCAACTTTAGTGTCCAAAAATTGTATTAAGGTTTTATATGAAGAATTATTGTCTAAACTCACTTTTAGGGGTCTCTGAAACATATCAAATGAACCATATACCCATAAAAGAGATGTACAGATTTATGGTAAGTGTGCAAAACCTGTTAAAGGGTGAAATCTCCCTATTGGAGGATGTAAATTTGACAACACTTCCTAACAAATAATGTAACTGCAGAAAACAAATTGGCTACATCCCACCTAGTAATGATTAGCAGGTAAGGACCCATCATCTCTTGGATCCGTTGCCATCTATTCATCCTCCATAGTTTTGCTTCAGCCACCTTTCTTACCTTTAAATCGGACAAGTCTGAGGACAGGGGGGAGTTGTATGCTGGACCGCCTCGAACTTTGGTCAATGCCAGAAGAAGCAGGACAAATGTAAAGTACCCAACAAATGAGGTCCCCATCGCCCTCGGTAGCTGTGTCCCTTTCGTTTCTTGCACCTGAATCCTTCTCCTATAAGCTTGCTTCTGTCCTTGTTTTATCTGCTGCCCCAGCAATGTCTGCTTTTATATAGGTGCCACCCTGACATGAGCCTGTCCCAAGCATGAACTCATCTACATTCCAGCACTTCCGAAAAGATAAAGAAGCAGTTTGCAGGCCAACAGAAGATTCCCTTTTAAAGTTATCCCAGTCTTCCTATTGCACCACAAACCTGCTCAGGAAGCTACTAGCCCACTTGACCAGACCGACCCGCTAGTGGACTGACATTCCTGAGTGAAGAGGTTTTCTCACATTCGGGGTCTCTCCCGTATCACCTTTCTGGGTACCTAAATAGTTTCTAGGTGGCTCATGGAAAATAAGAGACAATTCAACCTTTTCCCATCCAGTAATGTCTGGCCCAGCATGTGACATGGCCATACATGTGACTGCATTATGATGAGACTATCTTAACTATTTTTTTTCTGGGACATCTGCATGTCACATGCTCCATGCCATTATCAAAACATAACTGAATAGCCATACACTATCATCATATGACAATTCAAGAACACCCCGGACCAATGAAAAAAACATGAAATCTATTTCTTTTCAATCCATTCTTGAATGAAGTGGGAGAATGAAATAGATATTTTTCTGTTTGATGACGATACAGAACTATGTAGAGTTTTTTAAAATCAGTAGGAGGATTATGATAAGGCAGCATGGACAGTTAAGGTGGATTTAAACAAAAAATGTAGAGTTGCTATCCTATTGAGAACATCTCTAAATGTTAATTGTTTTGAATCACCGCCTTGAAAATCTTTTTTTTTTTTCCTCTTTAACGCCTAAAGAAAAACCGTGACCTTGCTGTGCCTAGGTACCCCCCATGCCTTGAGCCCTATACAGCATGCAGTGTATATCTGCAGTGTGAGATCATATCTAAGGCAGTGGTTCTCAACCTCGGTCCTCAAGTACCTCCAACAGGCCATGATTTGGGAATTTACCAAGCCATTAACTCTGTTTTAAAGCACCTGTGTAAGATAATGGAAAACATGGCCTGTTGGGGCTACTTTAGGACTGAGGTTGAGAACCACTGATTTAAGGCACTGCTATCTCTGACTCCTGGTCTCACCAGATTTGGAGTGAGATTTGGTGATGTCACTACTCCTTACTGGAGAGGAACCTGAAGAAAACTTCAAATAAGCTCAATAGCTCTGGTGTGGTAGCTCCTACACAGTAAGTCTTCCCTCAATGGGCACCCAACAGTAGCTAAAACTGCATAAATACAGATGTAGATGTAGAATTGCTATCCTATTGAGAACATCTCTAAATGTTAATTGTTTTGAATCAGCACCTTGAAAATAATTTTTTTTTTGTTTTCTTAAACTCCTGAAGAAAAACAGTGACCTTCCTGTGTCAAGGTACCCCCATTCCTTGAGCCTTATACAGCAGCTGTACAGCTGCAGTGTGAGATCATCTAAGGCACAGGTGTCAAACATAAGGCCCGGGGGCCAAATCCGGCCCTCCGGGTCATTTCATGTGGCCCTCACTCCTTTTCTGCAGCTGCAGCACTCCCCTCATCACCACCCCCTGTCTCAACAGTCGGCCACAGAGTGGGGGACAGAACTCCTTCAGATCCTGCTCCACTCTGTGCAGCTGCAGCACCCCCTCATCTTCACCTCCCCTGGTCTCAGCATTCAGAAGACTCCAGCTCTCCTCTGGTCCTCCTCTAGACCCTGCTCTTTCTGCTTCCCAACTCTGCCCCCATTGTGATGCAAGGAAGGGTGGGGAACCCTCAACTTCTGATGGTGGGAGGCGGGGGCTCTTGGCATCTGATGTAAGGGTGGGTGGTGTTCTGGACATCTAGTCTTACATGTACAACCGGCCCTTTCAGGGCGACCATAATGCTGATACGGCCCACGATGAAATCAAGTTTGACACCCCTGATCTAAGCCACTGCTATCTCTGACTGCTAGTCTCACCAGATTTGAAATGAGATTTGGTGATGTTACTATTCCTTACTGGAGAGGAAGCTGTACCCGAGGGCCTGAATTTCAAGGATCTACTTGCTTTTGCTTCATTCATTCTGTGGATTTGTGCTTTCTCCAGCTCTTCTGTTGACTGAACTAGTGGAGATATAAAAGTTGTATTTTCCTCCTGTAGGGCAAAATAGACAGTAGTTGCTTAGTCGCAAGATTTGTGAGACATCAAACTTGATGCAACTGTTTATAAAGACTGCTGGAAATGTTGTCTTCAGAACAACAACTCAGAGGCACTAGAAACTTTTAGACTTGGAAGTGTAGTCAAATAAAGAAAACCTCAAATAAGCTCAATAGTTCTGGTGAGGCAGCTTCTACACAGTAAGGATTCCCTCAATGGGCACCCAACAGTAGCTCAAACTATATAAATACAGAAAGGAGTGCCAGACCAAACATGGATGAAAGAGCCCAAGATAGTTTTTATTGTTGGTAAAAAAAAAAACATCATATAAAACAGTCAACACATTTCAGAGGCAACACCACTCCACCTTTATCAGGACTCATAAGTTTACATACCCTGGCAGAATTTATGATTTCTTGGCTACTTTTCAGAGAATATGAATAACACAAAAACTTTTTTTCACTCATGGTTAGTGTTTGGCCAAAGCCATTTATTATCAATCCACTGTGTTTACTCTTTTTAAATCATTATGACAACAGAAACTACCCAAATTACCCTGATCAAAAGTTTACATACAGTGATGATTTTGGCCTGATAACTTGCACACAAGTTGACACAAAGCGGTTTGAATGGCTATTAAAGGTAACCATCCTCACCTGTGATCTGTTTGCTTGTAATTAGTGTGTGTTTGTTTGTGTGTGTGTGTGTAAAAGGTCAATGAGTTTCTCGACACCTGACAGACTGCATTTTTCATCCAGTGCTGCACTGACTTTTCTGGATTTTGAGTCATGGGGAAAGCAAAAGAATTGTCGCAGGATCTGCGGGAAAAGGTAGTTGAACTGTATAAAACAGGAAAGGGATATAAAAAGATATATCCAAGGAATTGAGAATGCCAATCAGCAGTGTTCTAATCAAGAAGTGGAAAATGAGGGGTTCTGTTGAAACCAAACCACGGTCAGGTAGACTAACTGAAATTTCAGCCACAACTGCCAGGAAAATTGTTTGGGATGCAAAGAAAAACCCACAAATAACTTCAGGTGAAATACAGGACTCTCTGAAAACGTGGTGTGGCTGTTTCAAGATGCACAATAAGGAGGCATTTGAAGAAATATGGGCTGCATGGTCAAGTCACCAGAAGAAAACCATTACTACGCAAATGTCACAAAGTATCCCGCTTACAATACGCCAAACAGCACAGAGACCAGCCTCAAACCTTCTGGCACAAAGTAATTTAGAGTGATGAGACCAACATTTAACTTACTACTGTGTATTGCCCCCTTTAACATCAACGACAGCTTGAAGTTTTTTTGTGGTATTTGTGGATGAGGCTCTTTATCTTCTCAGATGGTAAAGCTGCCCATTCCTCTTAACAAAAAGCCCAGTTGTGGCTGAAATTTTGAGTTGGTCTACCTGACTGTGGTTTGGTTTCAACAGAACCCCTCATTTTCTACTTCTTGATTAGAGTTTTAACACTGCTGATTGGCATTCTCAATTCTTAATAAATATCTTTTTATATCCCTTTCCTGTTTTATACAGTTCAGCTACCTTTTCCCTCAGATCCTTTGACAATTCTTTTGCTTTCCCCATGACTCAGAATCCAGAAACGTCAGTGGGGCACTGGATGTAAGATGCAAGGGTCTGTAAGGAGTCCAGAAACTCATTGACCTTTTATACACACACATTAATTACAAGTAAACAGATCACAGATGAGCATGGTTACCTTTAATAGCCATTCAAACCTCTTTGTGTCAACTTGTATGCATGTTATCAGACCAAAATCACCAGGGTATGTATGTAAACTTTTGATCAGGGTCATTTGGGTAGTTTCTGTTGTCATTATGATTTAAAAAGAGTAAACACAGTTGATCATAAATTACTTTAGCCAAACACTAACCATGAGTGAAAGAAATGTTTTTGTGTTATTCAAATGCTCTGAAAATTGGCCAAGAAATCATAAATTCTGCCAGGGTATGTAAACGTATGAGCACAACTGTATATTAGAAAGTGTTGTAGCACCCTCTAGTAGTGCACTAAATTGGATGGGTACATTAAGGCAGACCTGGCTGTTTGCTAGGCCTGTTTGGTTTAATTCTGGGCTGGGAGTGGCTCAGGGTAATGCTGGGTGACTCACAGGTGGTGTCATTTGGACCGAACACTTCCTTCCAAAATCTTCTGGTGCTTTTTGGAAAGATAGGTGGAGAGGGGAGGTGGAGCCACCTGGGGTAATTTGAGGAGCCCTGACCAATCCCCAACCTGTATTGGCAGGGGGCAAGCCTCCTTAAATACCCAGGGTCAGCCCAGCTGATGAGGCGTTGTTGGGTGAAAGAGCTGGAGTGAGAGTGCAGAGGCTGTCGGGCCTTTGAGGGAGCTCCCCAGTCTGGGGAGGGGTGACCTGGGATCAGTAGCCGTAGTTGGGACAGCTAGCACAAGAACTTCCTACCATTTTTCTCTGCTACACCATAGAGGTCCGCAGGCTCTGCCTGCAAAAGGCATTTGCTGAGGCCTGGCTGAGCAAGTGTCAGGCCTAACCAACAATATGTGCTAGCTGATGCTGGGAACCAAGTGAAGTGCTGGAGGAGTGATAGACTTCAAGCAAGTGTGTGCAGGAGGAAGCTGAAGGAATAAGTACAGGGAGTGTACATAGTTGTCTCAAAACCAATCACTGTTGAACCAATTGCTATTTATCCGTGCTGGGCACCCCATATTTCCTATCCCCATCCAAGTTATACCCCTCAATAAAAAAAAAAAGTTCACTGACTGCTTTGTCTTAGTGCCTGAGAGTGAATGCAGGGCTGGGCAGGGTGAAAGACAAACCACAATTCTCAGCAGTCCTTATGGGGGTACCGCTACATTTGGGGGCTTGTCTGGGATTGTCTGTTCACGCATCGCCTGTGCCAGCTGCAAGCTGATCGGGGGGGGGGACTGTGCTTTGTTCTACCACTATTGAGGGATTACACTTGGGGAAGAAGTTATGTGCTCTGCCTGATATTTAGTACCACAGTAACAAGTGCCATTGTCCATAGCAGCCAGCGGGAGCTGCCTTCAATTTTTAACCCTTATTGCTGCCTGCCTACCCAGTTGCCCCAACCGCGGCTGGGATGGACACTTGTGCTAATTCTGCTATTCAGTAACTTTGTACCATGTGCTGTCACCCATGGTAACCACAGTGGGCAGTCGCGCCCATGGATTACAAATATGTCCAGCAATCTGCTACTGCTGGACATTCTGAAGCATGCCTAGAACTATCTACTTACTACCGGGGTGATCGGGGTAAGTCTGCAGGTGCCTGTGCATGGGACTGTGCTAAAAATGTTCCTTTCAGTGAGACATGGGCTACAACTTTATTGTTGCTACTGGAGAAGTCAGTGGCGATCTGCTTCCAGTTGCTTAGGTACAGTCGGTGCTGAGCAACATGCCAGGATAAGTTCTGCCAGTCACAGTATGCCTGCAAACTTCAGTTCATCGAACAAGGGGTTACAGCAGCATTTTTACAGATGCCAGCCTGTCTGGAAGCGAGGGGTAGTGCCACACCCTAGTGGAGACCCAGCGTTCCTTGCTAGCAGACACCATGAGGCAGAGGAGCAAGATGGCGGAGGATGGTCGTGTATACCCAGCGCTGACCTGGTTGCCTTATCTGCAGGAGCGGACACTGGTCGATACAGGTGTCCATTTGGAGCATCGGTGGTGATTCGCCCTCGGGTTGATTGAGGAGATGGAGCGGCTGGCTGTCATTTTTACAGATGCCAGCCAGTCTAGAAGCGAGGGGTAGTGCCACACCCTAGAGGAGACCCAGCATTCCTTGCTAGCAGACACCATGAGGCAGAGGAGCAAGATGGCAGAGGATGGTCGTGTATACCCAGCGCTGACCTGGTTGCCTTATCTGCAGGGGCGGACACTGGCCGATACAGGTGTCCAGTTGGAGCATCGGTGGTGATTCGCCCTCGGGTTGATTGAGGGGATGGAGCAGCTGTGCCTGCTGTGTCCAGACTGCCGAATACCGACCATGGTGGTCGGTGCCTGGATCTGGTGCAATCATTGATGAACCGCTCACCCAACTTGCATCCAGCCAGCAGGAGCCACAGTACTACAGTGTGGACCTACACTCAGGACTGTTTCACGTGCAGCTGTGGAAATTCCGGAAGGCCGGAGCGGGCCTGGAATCATCGCCAAAAAGCGGGGTAGAGTTTGAGCCTGGTGACTCCCCTGCGAACATCAGCAACATAAGGGAAGAGGAGTCTGTCATGGCCTGCGGCCTGGTCGGGGACCTGGTAACTGTGAGTACTGCCAAACAGGAACCAGAGACAGTCCCTGAAATGCCGGCTGCTCCTATGTCCCCTGCTATCCCAGTCCAGAAGAAGCCAATGCTGGAGGGGGGTGCGCCCTCAGGTGAGCTGGACAGGGAAGGCGAGAACAGGGCCATAGATTGGGGTTCTCCCAGATTGATTGCTAACTTCTCCATGGACCTGAATTCGGCTGAGTGGTCATCTCCAAGCAGCAGCTCAAATGAGGAATGGGAGACAGGAGGTTCCCAGGTCCTGGAGAGCCTGTCTGAGGGAGGAGAAGAGCCAGACTCTGCTGGGATACCTGAAGATGCTGCAGGAGCCCCCATCAGTCACCAACCACTCTTTTACAACAGACCTTCCACCACCCAGACCAGAGCAGTTGAAAACAGTGGGTGCAGAGGCCCCCTGCTGCCTGTGTCCTGCCCGAGAAAGGAAAACCGAGAGAGACGCACAGATTTTCCTGGTTTCAGCGGAAAGTTCAGCATAGGTGTGCTCTGGAGTGGGGTCTGTACTATCCTTATGTCCCACCCAAAACCATGGACCTCATCGAGAATTAATGGAGAGAGTGGGAGGATGACCTGGTCTTGGAGTACCTACATGCCCCTAAGCCGTTGCCGGTGCCAGAGTGTGAGGAGACCCAGGCCGGCTTTGAGGACATTCGGAAGGAATGGCGGCAGGGGAGGTCCATCTACAAGGACAGAGTGATGGTTGCCAAGGTGGGACGGCTTACAAAGAGTCACTCTGTCTCCATCAGGGAGGAAGGGGGCAGCAGGAAGAGATTGCCTGATCTGCACTTTTATGCTCGAGAGGACTGTTGGAGGTACAGCCATCATAAAAGTGGTCACATGCTGGAGAGTTGCAGTGAGCATGTGTTTCTTCTTCCCTGACTTTACAGGATCAGACCGGCCTGCCACCCTGTTGTGCCCAATGAATGGACCCTTTCCTGTTGCAAGGACACTAAGGGTGAGGTCTGTTCCTTGAAATAACTCCTTAAGGAGCTTGTTTGTTCAGGGAGGGGCCCCTCCCATCAGGAACTCTGAAGAGGACTGTTGTTTCTTTATGCTGTGTCTTTTCTCCCAGTTATAACCCCCTCCTGACCTAACTACAAGTGAAAATGTACTTTGAAGTAACTTGTGTGCTTTGATTGTTTTGTTCTTTCTGTCAGCAGGTTCATAACCCCCTTCTGACAGAAAGTACATGTAGCTGGTAGAATAGGATGTTTGTAGTGTTGTTTTCACAGGACTCCTTCGGATGGGATGGCTGTCTATCTCCGGCTGAAACTACGGATCCTGCAACAAGGGATTCCCCTTGAGAGGGAGATGCTCTGGTCTCATGTAATGTGCATAATTTTTTTTTTGCGGTAGGGACTTTTATTTAGGGATGCGATGTGTATGCTGTAAATGCTGAACAAAATAATCTTCTATATTTTTGATACGTATTTATTTGTATATATATGTCCCCCATCCATGTTTATTCCCTTTTTTCCCTCCTTTCAATTTATGGGATGCCCTTGCTCCTGGGCCCAGGGGCCATTTTTCAATTTCCCAGGTGAGGGGCCAGCTGGATTTTAGGGGGGGAGGGTGAGTGTAGCACCCTCTAGTAGTGTGTTAGAGAGGATATGTACATTTAGGCAAGCCTGGCTGTTTGCTAGGCCTGTTTGTTTTCATTCTGGGCTGGGAATGGCTCAGGGTAGTGCTAGGTAACTCACAGGTGGTGTCATCCGGACCACTTCTTTCCATAATCTTCTGGTGCTTTCTGGAAAGAGAGGTGGGGAGGGGAGGTGGAGCCATCTGGGGTAATTTGAGGAGCCCTGACCAATCCCCAACCTGACCTCCTTAAAAACCCAGGGTCAGCCCAGCTGAGGAGGAGTTGGGTGGAAGAGCTGGAGTGAGAGTGTTTGGAGGCTGTCAGGGCCTTTGAGGGAGCTCCCCAGTCTGGGAGGGGTGACCTTGGGCCTGGGCTCGGGTGCAGTCAGGACTACTTTCAAGAACACATGAGGAGGTCCTGGACCGGAGGCACAAGAGAGCAAGGAGAGGACAGCGGGAGAGAGCACTGCTGAGAGACTCCAGGGAGGGAAACTGGTCGCAGCCAGGAGGGCTGGTGAGTGAGGCACAGTCAGGAGGACTGGGGAGGCACGCATGAGAGGACTGGGAGCTTGCAGTCTGAGATGGGTGTAGAGCCAGGAGAGTGGACTGTGGTGAAATGGGCGGTGGAAAGAGGCAGCTGCAGCCAAGAGGGCTGGCAGGGCCTGAAGAAGCCTTTCTGGGATCAGTAGCCGTAGTTAGGACAGCTAACACAAGGGCTTCCTAACATTTTTCTCTGCTACACCATAGAGGCCCGCGGTCTCTGACTGCAAAAGGCATTTGCTGAGACTTGGCTGAGCAAATGTCAGGCCTAACCAACAATATGTGCTAGCTAATCCTGGGAACCATGTGAAATGCTGGAGGAGTGAAGAGTGATCAACTTCAAGCAAGAGTGTGCAGGAGGAAGCTGATGGAGTATGTACAGGGAGTGTACATACAGTAGTTGTCCCAAAACCAATTGCTGTTGAACCAATTGCTATTTATCCACGCTGGGCATCCCATATCTCCCATCCGCATCCAAGTTCTACCCCTCAATAAAAATAAGAAAAAGACTTTCATTGACTGCTTTCTGTCTTGGTGTGCCTGAGCGTGAATGCAGGACTGGACAGGGTGACAGACAAACCACAATTCTCGGCAGCCCCTACGGGGGTACCACTACACAGTATTGAAATCTCTTCATAAAGTAACAGCTTATGAGCAGTTACTGAGCAGCAATGGAAGTGTTGCTGCTCAGCAATTGCTGTCAAGCGGTTACTCCATCCAAGATTCACTTGAAGCCCATCCAAGTTTTATCTTGTGTTGAGTACTGATGAATGGGAAGTGGTGTTGCCGCCGAAATGTGTTAGATATTTACATTTTTTTTTTACCAACAATTAAACCATGATCTTGGACTCTCTTCCAGTTTTGGTCGGACTTGCCTATTTGTATTTCTATGGTTTGAGGAAAAGTTGTCTGTCAATGCAAGGCAGTTTTCCCTATTGTGCTGATATATTTTTCTATGTCAGAATACAAAAATGTATTGCGTTATCCAGGTGGACACATATAGGTGTATGTATATATACAGAGTATATACTACACAATTGCTATCACCTTTCAGGCATGGTGTCTCTCATTGAAATCTTGAATGGAGCTTTGCTAGCATTGGTAGAATTGGCACCATTTGCTGTTGCCAAAGTCACAACTTGCTACATATGTGGTTGAGTAGTAAGAAAGAATGGTGCAACAAACTGTTGTAATTCCTACACTGTTCACCTGATTTGGATGTAAATACCCTCAAATTAAAGCTGAAAGTCTGCAGTTAAAGAACATCTTGTTCGTTTCATTTCAAATCCATTGTGGTGGTGTATAGAGCCAAAAAGATTAGAATTGTGTCATTGTCCCAATATTTATGGACCTGACTATTTTAGGACCCTGCCGAGTGGCAGCACATATATCTATATCTAGACACTGGAAATCTTCCAACTTAACACTTCTGGCTGTTTGGGCTTCTACTATGAATGATCTGAAGTATGTAGAGAGCCTTAAATGGGATGGGTTTATTCCTCAGTACATGGACGTGCTGGGCCCTCTTTAGTACTTTCAAAACATCTTGACGGCCTAACACTATTCTCCCAGTCTTAATAAATATTGCACCAGAGTGGCATATATAATTTTGGCAATTATTCTGATTCATGTCAAACTTCCTACCTGGACTTGAACCAGGGACCTTGCTGTGTCTGGCAATGACTTTTTTCTTGCTGAGCCACTGGAGATGCTGAACAGCTCCCTTTGGATCTGTTAGACAGTTTTGCCTTTTACCTTGTTTGAACTGTGAACCTTTGTGTTGAACCTTGAACGCTTTGCTCCTCCCATCTCCCATGAGCTTCCTGATTTAAGCCATGTCTCTGCACTTCCTGTTTGCCAGATTATTGTGCTCTCTTCAGCCAATATCTCGCTCTTGTCTCTCCTGCTGGTGTCCGTATCTCCACTATCATTGGTTACTGACCTTTGGCTTGTTTCTCAGCTACGCTTCTGCGTAATTCCAACCTGCAACCATGTATTACTGACCTTTAGCTTCCTTACTGACTATGCTTCCACTTGATCCCCACCTGCTTATCTGCTACTGAACCCCAGCTTGCTCACCTCCTGGTGGGGCGATCCTGAGGACCGTGACCTGATACTAACACGCAGGTGAATCCGTGTGATCTGCTAGGGTGACCTGTTTGTATACTTGTCCCGCATGTCGATGGGTTCTGCTACACGGCTATAGCTACTGGCCTCTGAGTCTGACTCCAGACCTTGACACTCCCTTTCTTTCCTGGGGTTCTCTCATTTTCTTTGTCCCCTTACCTGTTGTTCCTTCCCCCTTTATTCTTCTGTGCATAGTACCTACTCTAAGAACAGTTTTATATGATGAGTTTGATTTTTCATGCTAGTCTAGCTTGGGAAGCGGAATGCTATAATGGACATGCAGTTCTTAAATTTTATACTGATTGCTTCAACTGTCAACCCTGTTTTACTCTCTCTATTTGGGTTCTGAACCCTTGTCCCTCCCTTCCCTCCATTCTCCCCCTACTTCTTTTGTTACACACAATAGTATCAATACTATAGTTATTTTTTAACCTAAAATGATGAAAGTTTTAAGTAGAGCCAATGCATTTTGGGAACGAGTGGAGCAGCACACGGATTTGATGAATAATTTCTAATAAGGATTTGTTGAAAAAAGAAAAGCTAATTTTTTGGATTTTTGACACTTCATGTGGGAATCACTTTATGATTATTTAGTTGTTTATTTGTATGTGCGGCATTGATTTCTAGGCAAGAGTGGCATTAAAATTCTGTTGTATGTTTTTTTGCAATGACAATAAAGGTATTCTATTCTTCTATACATAATATACTGTATATTGTTGTTTGTGTATTTTTATTGATAGGCATCCTTTTATTGATTTATTGCACTGAGGGTGGTTGTGATTTTTCTTTCTTCGGAAGGCTACATTATCATAAAAAATAAAGTGTAGCAATATGGCAAGACACAAATAAAACAATATATTATTTTAGTATGCATCTGCTCTCCTTGTACTTTCAACAAACATTTCAAATTTAAAATGTTTTTTTTTTGTTGTTTTGTTTTCTATTGGACATGCATACTCCCCTCCTGGTGGAGTAGAGGTCTCACATTTCTTCACCTCCTTTTTAAAAAAAAAAATAGAAAATAGCACCTACCCCAGAGGTTCAGATGCCTCCATCCCAAAAAATGCATGCAGAAAAGTACGAAACACAATAGCCCCTGAAATTTTTAAGGACGTCACAACATAATTGTCCACAAAAAATGTATAAAATCAGATACTTTATTACAAACAGCAATTTAAGAAAGTTTAAAAACAAATGCACAAAAACATGCACATTCAAGATATTACTTCTTGGTGCATAGATACATATTGCTTCATACAGATGTACAATATGTAATTTGTGAATCAACATTAAAGCATGAAAAACATGATAACCTCAACACGTTTAGTGAAACACAATTCATTTCATCAGAAGTTTGATGTTGCCAGCAGAGTGTCCGAAAATCGAGTCATAATATCCTACTCCTAACCAAAGATAATAAAAAGGAGGGCTAGAAGTCCCCCACATGAAGGAGCCACAGCAGAAATGTCTGTCCCAGGGGCTGTGGATACAAGGGAGCCAGCCAACACACAACTAAGAAGGAACAAAGGAAGAGCAGAACAAAATATCGAATGGAGCTGGAGAGCAGGCACTTAAGACAAACATTACTCTTTAGATCAAACTGTGCCTAAACAAAGTGATGCAAATTATATGGTCAGTAGGAGCCACATGAGTGGGTAAGATGGAGACGTGGCCTAATTTCAGCTCTTTCTCTGAGATCTTCTGTAGAGGGACAGAACCTAACTAGGAGACTTAACTGCTCCAGGCTGATGCAGGGAATTTGGTCCATATGTGCTGGTAGCTTTACAGAAGGTGATACAAATAGTGATGAAAGCATTAGTTGGAATTTATAGGATGGTAGATGTTAAGATTTGATGGCCAAAATGAAGGTCAAATGACCAATGGAGCTTCCAGATGCCATTCTTCGCAGGTGTCCTGTGAGCTACTAACCGGCTGGCATGGTGGTAACATCATGAGACAGCTTTTGTGATGCATTGGTCATAATTATATACAGTATCTCACAAAAGTGAGTGCACCCCTGTCATTTTTGTAAATATTTTATTATATCATTTCATGTGACAACACTGAAGAAATGACACTTTGCTACAATGTAAAGTAGTGAGTGTACAGCTTGTATAACAGTGTAAATGTGCTGTCCCCTCAAAGTAACTCAACACACAGCCATTAATGTCTAAAACGTTGGCAACAAAAGCTAGTACACCTCTAAGTTAAAATGTCCAAATTGGGCCCAGTGTGTCAATATTTTGTGTGGCCACCATTATTTTCCAACACTGCCTTAACCCTCTTGGGCATGGAGTTCACCAGAGCTTCATAGGTTGCCACTGGAGTCCTCTTCCACTCCTCCATGATGACATCACAGAGCTGGTGGATGTTAAGAGACTTTGCGCTTCTCCACCTTCCATTTGAGGATGCCCCGCAGATGCTCAATAGGGTTTAGGTCTGGAGAAATGCTAGGCCAGTCCATCAACTTTTGCCTCAGCTTCTTTAGCAAGGCAGTGTTTGTCTTGGAGGTGTATTTGGGGTCGTTATCATGTTGGAATACTGCCCTGCTGCCCAGTCTCTGAAGGGAGGGGATCATGCTCTACTTCAGTATGTCACAGTACATGTTGGCATTCATGGTTCTCTCAATGAACTGTAGCTCCCCAGTGCCGGCAGCACTCATGTAGTCCCAGACCATGACACTCCCACCACCATGCCTGACTGTAGGCAAGACACACTTGTCTTTGTACTCCTCACCTGGTTGCCCCCACACATGCTTGACACCACCTGAACCCAAATAAGTTTATCTTGGTCTCATCAGACCACAGGACATGGTTCCAGTAATCGATGTCCTTAGTCTGCTTGTCTTAAGCAAACTGTGGGCTTTCTTATGCATCATCTTTAGAAGAGGCTTCCTTCTGGGATGACAGACATGCAGACCAATTTGATGCAGTGTGAGGCGTATGGTCTGAACTCTGACAGGCTGACCCCCCACTCCTTAAACCTCTGCAACAATGCTGGCAGCACTCCTACATCTATTTCCCAAAGACAACCTCTGGATATGACGCTGAGTACGTGGTCGACCATGGCGAGGCCTGTTATGAGCGGAACCTGTTAAACCGCTGTATGGTCTTGGCCACCGTGCTGCAGCTCAGTTTCAGAGTCTTGGCAATTTATAGCCTAGGCCATC
>BLSH010444512.1:1639544-1660821 GCA_018402905.1 Glandirana rugosa
GATGTACTCACGACGGCCGTGACCCCTCGATGTCAAGTAACTCTCTTGGTACTTACGGTTGTACATGACACTGTATGACTTCATCTCGTACTAGGGGAGGGAAGTCTCTGACCCGTCGTCCCGTCATAAGGTTGTACTATTGCTGGGGTTTATGTGGAGGTTCTGTTTGTAGCTCCCCAGTGCCGGCAGCACTCATGTAGCCCCAGACCATGACACTCCCACCACCATGCTTGACTGTAGGCAAGACACACTTGTCTTTGTACTCCTCACCTGGTTGCCCCCACACATGCTTGACACCACCTGAACCCAAATAAGTTTATCTTGGTCTCATCAGACCACAGGACATGGTTCCAGTAATCGATGTCCTTAGTCTGCTTGTCTTAAGCAAACTGTGGGCTTTCTTATGCATCATCTTTAGAAGAGGCTTCCTTCTGGGATGACAGACATGCAGACCAATTTGATGCAGTGTGAGGCGTATGGTCTGAACTCTGACAGGCTGACCCCCCACTCCTTAAACCTCTGCAACAATGCTGGCAGCACTCCTACATCTATTTCCCAAAGACAACCTCTGGATATGACGCTGAGTACGTGGTCGACCATGGCGAGGCCTGTTATGAGCGGAACCTGTTAAACTGCTGTATGGTCTTGGCCACCGTGCTGCAGCTCAGTTTCAGAGTCTTGGCAATTTATAGCCTAGGCCATCTAGAAACAATTTCTTTTTTTCAGATCCTCAGAGAGTTCTTTGCCATGAGGTGCCATGTTGAACTTCCAGTGACCAGTATGAGAGAGTGAGAGCGATAACACCAAATGTAACACACCTGCTCCCCATTCATACCTGGGACCTTGTAACACTAATGAGCCACATGACACCGGGGAGGGAAAATGGCTGATTGGGCCCAATTTGGACATTTTCACTTAGGAGTGTACTCACTTTTATTGCCAGTGGTTTAGACATGAATGGCTGTGTGTTAAGTTATTTTGAGGGGACAACAAATTTACACTGTTATACAAGCTGTACACTCACTACTTTACATTGTAGCAAAGTGTCATTTCTTCAGTGTTGTCACATGAAAAGATAGAAAATATTTACAAAAATATGAGGGGTATACTCACTTTTGTGAGATACTTTGTGTCAGCGGGATTTATTTCTTGGAACGTTGTCAATCGTGACTGATATGAATCTGCATCAATGGATGTTGTGAATTATGTTGGATGTACATCACAGAGCATATTTTTTAAATAAAGGACTTGTCAAATACTATGTAAGTGTCTTTATTGACACTGTGCTTTTTTGTGTGAGAATGAGCAGGGTTACTATGTACATCTTCCTCTTTCACATGGGGGGCAGTATCTGGGTGCAGTCTTTTTGTTAAAGAAGGTTTCCAGCTTCCAATAATCCCCCCGCATGCAGACCCCAACAACCATTGAGCCAAGGTTGTGGGGAAGAGGCCCTTGTCCTCATCCACATGGGGAAAGGGTGCTTTGCTGGGGGTGCACTAGAATGTGACCTATTACGCTCATCCCCCCTCCCTTTCCTGGGCCCTCCAGACTGTATGCTTGGAGAGGGTCTGATGTGTACTTTTTTTTAGGGTGACCCCATGCTTTTTTTCTTGCTTTTTTTTTTTTTTTTTTTTTTTGTGTGGGGTTTCCCCTTAAAGGGAGTCAAAGGGGGGGGGGGGGGCAAGCATGCTCTTTTTGACATCCTTATCAGGGATAAGGGTCTGGTATGTGTATTTAGGGGTGATCCCATGCTTTGTGTGTGTGTAGGTCCCCATTACCATCCATATCAGACCTTAATCTAGGATAAGGGTTTGGTATAGATGAAGGGAATTCCTGGCTGCTTTGTTTGCAAATCGAAGTGACCAAAGCTGTCCTTTTTACAGCAATTTAAACAACTTTTTTTCCTTTGTAAATGTCAGTGCTGCTGTAGTAGGTTGTATAGATTGTACAGATGCACTACTTTACAGAAGGAACAAGGGATATCCCCCAGGCATGTTAAGGAAATTTCACATTTTTAATGTTGCCCTTTAAAACTCTGCTCCTGGCAGATCAAAGTTTTTCTTTGCTTCGGTACATGTTCCCCAGGGCTGTGCCCAGCCCCCCCCCCCCCCAAATGCCTTTTGATTGACAATCCTTTGCCTATTAGCCTAGAAAATGGCCATTACTGTCTTTTTAACATTTGCCTCCCATTGACTTTGGTGGGGTTTGGATTAGGCACCTGAACTTTAGTGATGTTTGCGGAACCCGCCTTGAACCGAACCCAGGTATGGTTCAGCTCATCCCTAGTCCTGTTTCGTGTGTGTGTGTGTGTGTGTGTGTGTGTGTGTGTGTGTGTGTGTGTGTGTGTATATATATATATATATATATATATATATATATATATCTATCTATCTCTAATAATCATTTGATGAGTTCACCATCAAGAGGAAGAAGATCCTGGTTCCTGTATATAAATTGACGGTGCTATAGAAGTACCCGTAATAAATACATTAATAAAATATTGATCTTTAGTTATCACTAGAGGGGTCACCAGCAAGAGGAAGGAGGTCATGATTCCTCTATAGATCTTTAGTTAGACCTCACTTAGATTACACTATGCCCAGTTCTGGAGACTTGACTTAAAAAATATACATACGATAGAATGAGTACAGATATGGACAAAAAAATAGTGAAAGGTCTGAGACTGCAGGAATTTAACATGTACAGGCTGTAGGAAAAGTGGGACATGATGGGAACATTTAAATACATGGAGGGTGTGACTAAGGTTCAGGAGGGCAGTATTTTCAATATGGTGCTAAGATGAAGAACATGGGGACATGACTTCAAACTAGCAGGAGGAAAGTTCAAAACTAACCTTTAAAGTTTTATTTTACTGAAAGGGTAGTTGGAATAGACTTCCAGTAGAGGTAGTGAGTCATTCAACAGTAAGTGAATTGAACCCTTCTTGGGACAAGCAAAGTATATCTAATGAGTGTAAAAGTTTAGTGCATTAGCTTTTTCCATGGCCTTAAACACAGAGCGGGTACCATGTTTCAGTCTTCCCTAAATCTGAATATGAATTAGTTTTCTTTAAAACATTGCTCCACCCAAATTCAATTTTATTCTCTGGTGGATGCTAAACAGTTGAACTACTTTATCATATACTGTATCTTTCAGGGTCTCCGGTGATGAGATCTCTGCCAGGTCTACACACCAGGTATGGCAGCTTCTCATGTGTACCTTGACTAGATATGAGACTTAAATTCTAAAAAGCTGGAAGAAAACACCACAAGGTGACAGAGTGGTGGAAAGGATTATAATGAAGTATGCCACATCCTAAAGTTAATGGAAGTATTGGATTTGAAAGAAATGGACTTTAATGGCATACTAGGTATGGTATAAATGTATAAACTTTATTTGTTACAAAAAATGGCACGTAAATGCCCCAAAATAGACATAAGACATTTAAAATTTCATAAAAGACATGTATATATAATCTTTGTTATAGTGTATTTTACAACTACCCCAAACAGGGTAAGGAGTACTGTGGTTCCCTGTGTACACCAACCACATAGGTTGTTGGTAGCCAGAGGGGGGGCCCACTATACTATACTACAAATTGATAGGGATATCTATCTTAAACGCAACTCAGAATTCACCATATATCAAAAATATTGACTTATGAACAAGTCTAAAGCAAAATAATAACATGAAGTGTAATTTTGGTTACGCTGATATGGGTCCCATCAAAGGAATATTTTGGCAGGAATATATTCCTGCTCGCTCTGCTCGACTAGTTTCGCGCTCTATATACTTGGCGCTTCATCTGGAGCTGAAAAAAGTATTGTTCTGGTAGGAGACAGAAAGGTATATACATAAGACACAGATACATAGTACAATCCACTAATCTACAATAGATTACATTATATTGTAACAAATATATTCAGTGACCATCACTTACATCATATAATATATATATTGTAGAGTTATGTTTGGAGACGTTGGTGAATCGACCTGCGTGGGGTCTGAGAGACCGCCCCACACAGGGATGGTATGGCGCCCACCTTCCTCCCGATCCCTCTCCGCGATCGGCCCTACCGCTCCCGCAACGGCCCACAGCCGCGTCAGGCGAACATGGGGGCCTGTGTGTGGTACAAACACATAATATGATAGGAATGTCAGACCCAGTATATATACATTAAAAGAATATACTGAACTCATAAGTCCGCAACAGTTCTATATGTGGCTGAAACATACCTATAGAGATGTTCTCTCAAAGGATCTTTCCAAGGAGGTCAGTCTCTCTGTATATGATATAGATAGTATATTCACAGGTGGGAGGATAGTATAGCCTTAGAGGAGCCTGTGGGGTGTGTTGTGACAGGGATATACTGCCAACATCTAACCCACAAGGAAACTGATCCGTACTTTATACTGGATCCAAGTCCTCGGGGCTGTATAGAAAAAAGTTACTGTCAATGGGATTGATCAGCACATACATATAGAGCATTGCGGTATATGTGTATGTTGTATTTGAGAGGACAAACCGTCCACAGCAGTGCTTACCTGGTAGAAAGAATATATGTGTGCCAGCTCCTCTCCTCAAACACCACCTCCTTGTGATGTCAGCCATAGTGAACCCACCTTTAAATAGGCTACACACGTGACTAGATATGATATTGTATATTATATATGGCATATCTATCAGAAGGGAGAACACCCCAAAGTGGGCAGAAACAAAACCTGGAAGTATGGTAACTACTTGAGGCACCAAAAAATATGAAAACCTATGCCTCCACCTATAAATAAAATATCACTTTTAGGCCTTATTTACACTTGTGGCTGTGTTCACCGCTCCTCTGAAAAGTGATCCTTGGTGGATTGCTTTTAAAGCGGTAGTAAAGCCCGCTTGGTCATTTTTACCTACAGGTGAGCCTATAATAATAAGGCTTACCTGTAGGTAAAATGAATATCTCCTAATGTGCATAGTTTAGGAGATATTCACCCTGCATGTAGCCAGTGACATCACTGGCGCATGCACTCTGAAGGTCCGGCATATCTTGCCGGAACTTCAGAGCTTCGAGCCAGAACCACGGACTCCCGCATGCGTGTGCGGGAGTGACGTCATCGCAGCTTTGGCCCATCACATACTCAGAATGCGCGAACCCGGAAGACAGACCAGGGGAACATGTCAGCCCTCCCAGCGGTGAGATTACAGTGCTGGAGGGTGTTTCTTTCCAAGGTGAGTATTTCATAATGTGCTAGTGTGCGATGCAATATGCATACTAGCACATTATGCCATTGCCTTGCAGGTCTTTTTTTTTTTCTTACAACATCCACGGTTTACAACCGCTTTAAGCCCAGGTTCACATTGGTGTGGGAATGAAATCGAACATCATTTCATTCCCGCATGTCAGTCCCGATTTCAGAGACATCTGTGTGGGTTTCTGCAAATATGTCAATGGAAATGGCACCTGAAAGTAGTACAGAAACTAATTTTGGAAACCGGTGCGGCGATTAAGACAGTGCCGTTGCCGGAAATTGCCATAGATTTGGCATGCGATTTGACACAAAACACACCAATGTGAACCAGGGCTAAATGGCATTTGACGAGCATCTTGGAAGCAATATGTCACCTACGTCTCGTATGCAAACTCCTCCCCTGAGGAGGAATTTGCAGATGAGATGTGGGTGACTATCAGGACGCGGCAGCCATCTTTACAGTGGGGAACGTGGATCGTTCCCCCTTTTTGTTACAGGTGCAATTTGCATGAAGTTTGATGTAAGTGGAATACTTTTTTATAATCTTCGTTAAACATATTGGGCTATCAGATGTCCGTTCTTGCTTCCTATGACCTGTCCGGGCACTTGATTGCACTGGGAGGAAAGGATGAGCCTGTTTATCTGTGACGATTGTTTACTTCCTGGTGGCTGGTCTCAGAGATCACCATGGCAGAGACACTCAAGATTGCTATCCCATGTTTTTTTGACCTTTGTGATGAGGGTCCATTGCAAGGGGTAAAAGGTTGTGTGTGTGGTGTCGGTGGTGGTCTCCTATCCTACCTATTGTGGAAGCACTTTCCTGTGAATGATACATCTTTGTTATCAGGCACCTGTTGAAGGACATTTATCTTCATTGTATGCACAGTTTTCAGTTGAAGGACATTGTTTAGGTCAAGGATTTTGGTGCAGCAACTATTACTTTTAATATGTCACCTTCTCTTATTTTAACCCTTAAAAGCCTGCACCTAAACCATGTACAATACACACAGAGGTAAAGTGGTTGCAATGCGGCCTCATTCATTCCTTTGTATAGGTCACAATTGGTAGCAGTACTCCTGGCAAATGCACCTGTGGTATAATCATTTGAATAGGTCACAATTGGTAGCAGTACTCCTGGCAAATGCACCTGTGGTATAATCATTTGAATAGGTCACAATTGGTAGCAGTACTCCTGGCAAATGCACCTGTGGTATAATCATTTGAATAGGTCACAATTGGTAGCAGTACTCCTGGCAAATGCACCTGTGGTATAATCATTTGAATAGGTCACATTTGGCAGCAGTACTACCAGCAAATACAACTGTGATATAATTTTTGCTAGTGAGTACTAATATGGCCATGTTAATTTGCAGGTTGGTAAATCCACAGCTCAACCACCCCTTTTTACCACCTCTTGGCTGCCTTAGAGGAAATGACTCAAAGCCCCCATTCACATTGGTCCGATTTGACAGGTCTAATCACATGTCAAATCAAAGCCAATAGGAGCGTCCCAATCGGTGCAACGCCGACTTTGTGGCGACGTGCCGATTTCCAAAAGTAGTTCCTGCACTACTTTTTCTGACTTTGGGGGCGATTTCAATAGACATCTGTGCATGAACCTACACAGAGGTCTTTCAAGTCGCCCCCAAAGTCTGACTGAAATGCCGCTTTGAAATCCTGGGAGTTCAGATGAACATGCACGATTTCAAAGCCATGTTCAATGTGAAAGAGGGCACAGACACAGCAACATTCCGATTTTTTTAATTGATTAAAGACATATTGATTTTTGGATACTTAAATTCCTGCCTGCCACGTAACGCATATGTACGATGGCAAAGAGGGTGGGCTTTAACTCCCACATGCTGCACATATGCATCCATGGACAGCAAAGGTTTCAGTGCAGGGAGTGGGCTCACTGTGCACTTCCAGTACAGTGGCTGATCTGTAATAGACCTCTACTAGTCTCTAGAGCGGGAGCTCTGATGAAGAGGGTTCTCCCTTGAAATGCGTAAGCCGTTATGGACGCTGTCTGGTCTTCCCATGTCATCGGTTGATTGCTGGAGGCAATCCCATTTGCTTTTTATGACATGCTGACCTGTGTCATGTGTTTGTGAGTATAATTCTTTCTTTTATCATTCAATAAAAAAATGTTATAATGGTAATGCGCTAGGTCCGTGTGCCCTCTTTGTTGTTATTTTGCAGTATATGTCTGCTGAGTCTTCTCCAACCATAAATGGCTGATAACAGAGAATGGTGGCCAAGGCCAAACCCAGAGCCGAATATGTCACATCTGAAAAGATCACACAGCACCATTTGAAAGTGTACGATATATTTTTAATATGAACTATGAAGTGTCAGAATTTACAAATGCATTTATAAAACACAAAATAAATAGGTATAAATAAATAAATAAATATGATCTGATTTGTCATAAATAGTAAAAAGAAATGCTTGGCCGAGTCCTCCTGGAAAGGGGTCATTGATTTATGTTTCTGGGACCTGCATGGAGAAAAGAGGAAAAGTTCAGACAGTCAGATTCTGAGCTGCATAATTATGTAAGCAAGTGTTGTGATAAAACAGAACTCCGGACAACATTTTTTTGTTGGGTTTGTAGGGAGTGAAGCAATTTTAAACTTCTCTCGATTTTTTTTTTTTTTTTTTTTATTGCTGGGGAGATCCACATTACTTCCTGTCCTGGTGACACTTGGGGTGCTACCTATAAAAAAAAATCCCTGTGCGAATGCTTCAATTAATAATATAGCCATCACAAATGATTGTCACCCATTGTCTTATATCATTATTTACTCTGATTGCTGGCCCCATCGATTGGCCATAATGAGGTATTTTCCTGAAATACCTTGCACCAGTCTTGCACGGTTGTACAGGTTCCTCTGAAATTATTACTCTGATTTCACAGCATACTGCGAGCTTCTCACAATGTGCATTAGGAGCTACAGCAAGTCAGATAGACCCTGTCTCATTTCCTGGCTTGTGGACGTCTAGCATTATCTAGCACTTTCTTTCCCATCCTGACTGTCTCTGGCCCATCCCTTTCATTCACTGGATTTCAGTTCTTTCACTGATGGAGTGACTACTTATAAAATATTAGCTGCAATTTGACTTCAATTTGTTAGTGTATCAAAAACTGCTAGTACATCTAACACCCCCTCCCCAGACTGACAATGCTGCTGTCCAAAGGAGTTTCTGTTGCTCCTTCAGTGTGTCACTGGCCAGATCACCGGGTGAAAACAGAGGAGGAAGCTTAAAGAAATGCAGTTGCCACATCTAATGATTGGCAAACCGCAATACATTACATTTTTGCTTTAAATACTGCTTTATAGAATGGATCTTAGGTTTAGGGTTAACTTTAGGGGTTATGTTGAGGAACAGAGCTGAGATTATGGATTGTATTTAGGGGTTACTTTAATGTCAAGAGCTGTGGATTCAGGATAAATTTAGCGGTTAGGGTAATATTAAGGAGCTGACCTGAGATTGTGGGTTAAATTAAGTGTTGGGTAATGTTAAGGAGCTGAGCTGACATAAATTACATGTAATCAACGGTTAGGTCAATGTTAAGGAGCTGAGCTGAAATTATGGGTTATATTTAGTGTTGAGTTAATGTTAAGGAACTGAGCTGACATTATAAATTACTACATTAATAAATGATAAATTACATGTAATGGTTAGGTCAATATTAATGTTAATGTGACCTGAAATTATGAGTTCAATTTAAGGGTTAGGTTAATGTTAATGAGCAGAGCTGAGATTTTGGGTTATTTTTGGTGCTTAGGTTAATGTTAAGGAGCTGAGTCAAAATTATGGGTTCAATTTAGTTGTTGGGTTATTATTAAGGAGTTGAGCTGAAATTAGGAGAAAGTAGAACTATAGGCAAAACCTTTTTTTTCACTTCGGAAAGAGTAAGGAAGGGTCACATTCTTTTTCCTCATCTGTGTTCCATTGCAGAGATTTCTCTTTACTTTCTGTCCAATAGCCAAACAGGAAGTGAGGGGAAATCCCTGCAAATTATGGGATTTCCTTGCAGAGTCCATGAGTGCGCTGTGTATAGATTGCACAGTTCAGGGGTGGACTGTGTACAGAGTGCAGAGTTCATGAGTGTGCTGTGTACAGAGTGTAAAGTTCAGGGGTGCGCTACATACAACGTTTAGAGTCCATGAGTGTGCTGTGTACAGAGTGCAGAGTTCAGGGGTGCGCTGTGTCCAGAGTGCAGATTCAGGGGTGCACTGTGGACAGAGTGCAGAGTCCATGAGTGCACTGTATACAGAGTGCAGAGTTCATGGGTGCACTGTTTACAGAGTGCAGAGTCCATGAGTGCGCTGTATACAGAGTGCAGAGTTCATGAGTGCTCTGTGTACAGAGTGTATCGTTGAATGCGCTACATACAGAGTGCAGGGTTTAGGGGGTCTGCTATGCACAGTGTGCAAGAATCTGCTCTTTTTCACATGTGTTCACATATTACTTCCACCTCTCCCCCTGGGTACGATGATCACATGAAATGGCCTGGAGGGCTGGATTTGGCCCATGGGTCTTGTGTTTGACACATGTGTAATAGAAAGTCTATAGGAAACCACAGGTAACCAGCACAACAGCCATGGGTACACCCACGCTGTGGCCAAGCTGCAGCAGTGTGAAAGCAGCCTTAAATTTAGTGGTTAGGGTAATGTTAAGGAGCTGAGCTGAAATTTTGGGTTACATTTAGGGGCTAGGGTAATGTTAAGGAGCTGAGCTGAAATTATGGATTACATTTAGGAGTTAGGTTAATGTTAAGAAGTTGAATAAAATTATGGGTTAGATTAATGCAGTGTCAGGACTGGGTCATCGAGAATCCAGGACAAACATGCCAAATTACGCCCCCTCCTAGAACAAATCCTCTACCCCTCAAATTTCCCCTCTGAGCACAAGTTTTCTCCCTCCACTCCCCTTCCCTCCCAAGACAAATTCCCCCCAAAATATTCCCTCCTAGCACAAATACCTTAATTCATCCCCGCTAGCACACCCCCTCCCAAAAAAAACCCCTCCTAGCACAAATCTCCTCCCCCAAATTCCCCATCATAGCCCAAATCCCCCCCCTCCCACCCACAAATCCCCTCAATCACCACTCCTAGCACACTTCCTCCAATTTCCCCTTGTAGAACAATTCATATCCCCTGCTGCCCCCCAAAGTCCCTCTCCCAACACAAATCCCTTCCACCCAGCGTCCTTGTGGTGGCCCCCCACCAGTCACATGATAACATAGTGCCCAGGGCAGCCTCCCTTCCTGCCCACCCCTTGTCTTGGCCCTGGATTAATGTTAAGGAGCTGAATTCAGATTTTCAGTTAGGATAAGGAGGTTTCGCTAAGGTTCAGGGTTCTCTTTTGGGGTCACATAGAGTTATATAATTAAGTATGAGTCTCAGAGAACTGGTTAGTAAATTTTGGCCCCGTTTATCCTCCGTCCACATCTCCCATACAGAATCTAACCTGCTGTCTTACCATTGCAGCCCATCCCGCTCACAGAGTCGATTCTGTCAATCCGTCTTCCAAAGCAGTTGGAGCTCTTTGTCACTTTCTTGTTGCGTACTAACCGTAACCCTTTGAGGATTGCGTTGCTGAGGGGGAAGGGGTTACGGTCGGTTACTTCAGTTTCCTGCAGGGGGGCTCCACTATCGTTTGGTCGCTGTGCATGGTCCTCCATAGTTTCAGGATTTCCCTCCAGTTCCTCCAACTTCTCCTCCAGTCTCCCCAGTATGATCTGAGAAGACAAACAGAGCAAAGGGTTAGCTGTAACCTCCGCTCTGCCAAAATATGACCTAACTGTTTTGTGACTGTCAACTGTGAGAAGGCTCTGATAGAAGCTACTCCAACATTTCTGTTTCCCTGGAATTTTTAAAATTGTAAAATTTAAAATTTGTTAAATTTTAATTTTAATCCATCGTGCCCTACTGTTCACATTTTGCTAGATGCCATAGGTGTGTATTTACAACTCCAGACATTTTGCAAGAACCCAAACATATGTTGTGTCTACAGTTCCCACATGGCGAAAAAAACAAAATGTGAACATTCTCAGATGGACTTAGTGGAGTCTTTACAGCTCTGTGCAAGCATAACAGAGCAAAGACAATAAAAGAAAAAGTTTGTAAATTTAATCATTTCCCTCCCTGGCTTAGGTAAGCCAGAAACGTGTATGCAAGCAAATTTTGCCAAAGTTGTAATGCAACGCTCCGCAATGAACTGCTGTGGGTTGCCATGCATTTCAACACAGATGTGTTGGGGTGGCATTCCAAATGAAGGGCACCACAATGCATATAATGTTAACACACATGCTACTACACTATGGATGTGTAAAGGGGCCCTTAAAGTTTCTAAATTTTAGCACAGGACAGATCCGCAAGAAGGATCCAATCCCACATCTGTTATATCACTACAATTTCCAGTGTGCCACTATTTCTGTAATTTAGGAGTAAGGTTGAGTTAAATTGAAAGTTTTAATTCCCTGAAACCTTGACAAAATTGGGGATCTCAACAAAATGTTGCTATTTTGTAGAAATTAATTGGAGTCAAAGAGGCTAGCCAAATCTGGGGGGCTTTTTTATTTTAAAAAAATGGCATTACCATTGGTAACAATTTATTTGTGAATTCCCTCTGGATTTGTTGCATTGCAGCTCTTGTATTTTCTATGCTCCTTAGCCCCATCTAGTGGCCATAATGTGGTATTTTTCTTCTGCCTGTAATAAATGAACATTCATTCAGGAGGCAAACTAGCCTAAAGAACATTCGCTTTCCCCAATTTGCATTGAACAAATGTACATGTGTAGATTGTTTGGAGTATTTTAATAAATAGACCCCTGAGTGTTTTAAGGGTGCAACTGACTTCAGTTAGCTCCAGGAGGTATGAAAGCTCCCTTTATCCAAAATGAGCCTGCCCTTGTGCCAAAAAAAGCTCATCGTCAGCTTCATTACGTTACATTTTTATCACAAAAAGAAAAAAAAAAAAAAACAGTGGAAAAAAGTGAACTAAAAAATTGAGGTAACACAAATAATGATCAAAAATGGAAATGCCACAAATACAACAAACAATGAAACAACAAAGCTAGCCTAAATACACCCCCCCCCCCCCACCAAACATAAAAAATAAAAGTAAATAAATACAAAAGTATTTTTTTCTAACAAGTTTCACCTCAATGACTGAGGCTGAGATTTTCTGCCGTGGCAGAAATGGCAACTTTGCCGCAACTTTTTTCGCTGCAAAGTCAATTTTGATTAAATCACTCTGGTCAGCCCTACCCAGGAGCAGCTAGACATTTATTTAATTTTTTTGTTTTTTAATTCTCATTATTTTTTTCAATATACATATACAACACATACAGTCAGACTCCATCCTTATTAAGATCCTGCAGGAGCTTCCACATATCTCTTGAATATATCTATAGTTACATTTCCATAAGAGTCTCATTCTTCCCAATTAAAAACCTTGTGCCATGGTGTGGTTTGTATACCCCTTCGCTCTCTTTTCCTAAATCACGTTAATATTTTACTCTTTAGAATTCCCATATGACCAATCCTGTCTATCATCATACATATGTATGTATTTTAATCCATAGGTTGTTTGGAGGCAGTTGTAAGTTCTGCTATCCAACTAGACCAAACTCTTTCATATTTTAGCCCAGTGTTTCCCAACCCAGTCCTCAAGGCACACCAACAGTTCATGTTTTCAGGATTTCCCTCAGATGAAACAGCTGTGGTAATTACTAAGGCAGTGAAACTGATCAAATCACCTGTGCAAAATAATGGAAATCCTGAAGACATGACCTGTTGGTGTGCCTTGAGGACTGGGTTGAGAAACACTGTTTTAGCCTATACCCTTGTATAAAGACACATATTATAATAGAGGAAGACATTATTATTTTAATATACCTGCAATAATCTATACTCTGTAATCCTTTGAATCCTTTAGCAGTACAGAATGACCCCTCATAGACTGCTCCCCCATTTGCACTCTCTCTATGTTTTGAAGTTGGATCAGATATAAATTTGCTGCTTGATTGCTAATCTGGTGTAAGGCAGCCTAGGAGCTCAGCGAACCATGTGTTTCTTCTAACCGGTGTGGGACTAACGCAGCTTGACTGTTGCCTCGGCTGCAATACAATGAATTGCCTTGTAAATTAGATGTTTGCCCATCGGGGGGGGTTAACCACCTGCTACTAAGCGGTTAAAACCCCTCCAGTGTAGCCGAGCCCTCAGATGTTCTCAGTCGGGCTGTTAGCCAATAAATGGTGCCTCTTTAATCGCACTTCTCCGCTTCTTCTGCAGCTATAGATAGAGAAGGCTGCTCTATCCTGGTCTAACAAGTAGCTTACAGCAGCCCCATTGTCTTATGTTTCAGGAGGAACTGGCTCACCTTGAAGGAGTCCAGGTCGCTGTCTGTATCCTGCTGGGTGATGGGATGTGCTGTGGAGGATTGCAGGTGGAGATAGCACAAAAGCAGGGAGCTGCAGAGGAGGTAAGCCTTCCACTCCATGGTGATGATGAGGGGGTTACAGGCACTGATGTATATCAAACAGCAAATGTCCCGTCTTATGAGCTGTGCTCTGTGTGGAGAGATCTGACCCTCTTTGTCTAAGTCTACACTGGCTTTTATCCCTGGTGTCCTTGTACTCTATGCTTTCTGTGTCTACTGGTACCCTCTGTTAACCTGTTAGTCCTGCTGATACCCTCTGTCAGTCTATAGTCCTCCTGATACCCTCTACTAGTCCCTATAGTATTCCTGATACCCCCTACTAGTCTATATAGTCCTCCTGATACCCTCTACTAGTCTATATAGTCCTCCTGGTACCTTCTACTAGCCTGTATACTTGTTCTGGTACCCTATACTTGCCTTTATACTCCTCCTTGTACTTTCTACCAGTCTATACACACCTCCTGGTACCTTCTACTAGTTTATACAATCCTCTTTATTCCCTTAACTAGTGTATATATTATTCCTGGTACCCTCTACTAGTCTTTATGTTTCTCCAGGTACCCTCTACTATTCTATAGACTCCTCCTGGTGTCCTATACAACTCTGTATCTCTTCCTGGTACCCAAGGACCCCCTATCAGTTTTTTCCCAGTGCTCTGTCAGTCTATTCTCTTCTCTTGGTTCTCCTTCCTAGGACTCCCGGCAGTGCCCTCTGTAAGTCTATTCTCTCCTCCTAGTACCCTTCCTAGGACTTGCAGTGCCCTCTGTCAGTGTATTCTCTCTTCCTGGTACTCTCCTAGGACTGGCAGTGCCCTCTGTCTCTAGGCGTTGTGCTGGCTCTTTCCTCTGCTTCCTTAGCCCTCTCTCATATATACCCCTGCACAGTGACCTGAGCTGGGATGGTGTGTGCACCCTTATCTAGATGCATTCCCCGAGCTGTAGGCAACTGTCAATGACAAATTTCCTTATGAGGACCTCTTTTGCCTGTCTCAGGAATGTACAGCCTCCCAAATGATGACTCTACACTACAGGTCTGAATCAAATTCCTCATACCGGATACATAGACCAGGTACAGATCTGTCCTAAAACACAGCTAAATTAGGACATTTCCACCCTCTGCTCTCTTATACGGAAAGGACATTTTTTTTTTCTCTCCTGTAATTAATTACATTTTTTTTTTTCTCATAGCTTTCAATTATGATTTTATTTTCACTTGGCCAACCTCGTTGTCCTCACTGACGTCCATAGGTTGGTCTGGGCTGTAAGGAGTGATTAATGAACTGTTATATTATTAATTTGTGTCAGAACACCATGTTCAGGTACAGTGCGAGCCTGGAGTACCGGATGGACTGTCCTCCCTGCAGAGGATTCATGGATTTCTGAGGGGCTTTGAAGGTGAAAGACGACCAACAGTCCAAAGCAGAGTTCATGTGCAGCACTTCCATGAACTGAGCCTGATTTCGAGAACTCATGGACTGTAACCGAGTGATTCATTTCATTGTGTGATCAGCCAAGTCTCAGAACAAACCTTTCAGCCAATATTCGTACACAGAACAAAAACATTTTATGCTGGCCACATGTAAGGCTGGCCATACATTATACAATTTTCTTCTATAGATTTCCTTTAGATTATCAAAACCATATAATATGAGGTCAAATCTAAACACTTTCAATTTATGTGCAATCAGGCAGGCCCTTGTCCTACACAGTTGATGGTAAATCTAAAGGAAATTGAATAAGAAAATTGTATAATGTATGGCCAGCTTTTGTGAGATAGATAGTGAGGGAAAACAGTGTTTGATTCCCTGCTGATTTTGTAAGTTTGCCCAAAGTTTGCACAAAGAAATGATCAGTCTATAATTTTACTGATAGGTTTATTTTAACAGTGAGAAACAGAATAACAACAAAAATAATCCAGAAAACCCTATTTCAAAAAAGTTGTAAATTGAGTTGCATTTTAGAGAGTGAAATAAGTATTTGACCCCTTCACAAAACATGACTTAGTACTTGGTGGCAAAACCCTTATTGGCAATTACAGAGAACAGGCATTTCTTGTAGCTGGCCACCAGGTTTGCACACATCCCAGGAGGGATTTTGTCCCACTCCTCTTTGCAGATCCTTTCCAAGTCATTAAGATTTTGAGGCTGACATTTGGTAACTCGAACCTTCAGCTCTCTCCACATATTTTCTATGAGATTAAGGTCTGGAGACCAGCTAGGCCACTCCAGAACCTTAATGTACTTCTTGAGTCACTCCTATGTTGCCTTGGCCATGTGCTTTGGGTCATTGTCATGCTGGAACACCCATCCACAACCCATTTTCATTGCCCCTGCTGAGGGAAGGAGGTTCTCACCCAAGGTTTGATGGTACATGGCCCCGTCCATCGTCCCTTTGATGCGGTGAAGTTGTCCTGTCCCCTTAGCAGAAAAACACCCCGAACGCATTATGTTTCCACCTCCATGTTTGATAGTGGGGGTGGTGTTCTTGGGGTCATAGGCAGCATTCCTCCTCCTCCAAACACGGAGAGTTGAGTTGATGCCAAAGAGCTTGATTTTGGTCTCATCTGACCACAACACTTTCACCCATTTAGATGTTCATTAGCAAGCTTCAGACGGGCCTGTGCGTGTGCTTTCTTGAGCAGTGGGACCTTGTGGGCGTTGCAGGATTTCAGTCCTTCACGGTGCAGTGTGTTACCATTTCTTTTCTTGGTGACATTGACAAGATAATCCCATGTAGTTCTGGGCTGATTCCTCACCATTCTCATGATAATTGAAACTCCACGAGGTGAGATCTTGCATGGAGCCCCAGATCAAGGGAGATTGACAGTTATTTTGTGTTTCCTCTATTTGCGAATAATCAAATCAATTATTATCACCCTCTCACCAAGCTGCTTGGCAATGGTCTTGTAGCCCATTCCAGCTTTGTTTAGGTCTACAATCTTGTCCCTGATATCCTTGGACGGCTCTTTGGTCTTGGCCATGGTGGAGAGATTAGAATCTGATTGATTGCTTCTGTAGACAGGTGTCTTTTATACAATTAACAACCTTTAAGAGAGTGCTCCTAATTTCAGCTTGTTACCTGTATAGAAGACACCTGGGAGCCATAAATCTTGCTGATTGATGGGGGATCAAATACTTATTTCACTCATTAAAATGCAAATCAATTTATAACTTTTTTGAAATGTGTTTTTCTGGATATTTTTGTTGTTATTCTGTCTCTCACTGTTAAAATAAACCTATTATTAAAATTCTAGACCGGTCATTTCTTTGCCAAAGGGCAAATGTGCAATATCAGCAGGGGATCAAATACATTTTCCCCTCACTGTACATAGATAGATAGATAGATAATGGATACTGCAGATGTAAAAGAGATAAATAGATAGAAAATGGATACTGCAGATATAAAATGGGTTAATAGATAAATATAAAATGGATAGATAGATAGCGCTAACCCCCAGAGGGTCCCCTGATCTTGGATGACAACGAACCTTCCGACAATACCACACCCTCTGACACGCCAAAGCCGAGGATTTATATCCCCACAAGGCAACAAAAAGAAACAGAATCTAGGGGGATCCAAACTATAGCAGATGCTCATCTAGAGGCTAGAAGGTCCTAAAGTCTCTGCAAAACCTCTCCCTTTCTCCACTGTGGTACTAGATGTTGGGGCTCAAAGTCCTGCACAGAAGTGCTAACATAAATCTGCGGTCCCACAGTAGGAAAGTTACCAAGCAAGTCTGAAGCTAGCTGCGAGCCGGGGGGGGGGGGGGGGTGCAATCCCCCTGTTGCAACACAATGTCTCAATGGGGACATTACTGCACTAACATCAGATGTGTTAGTATGGAGATCTGTAAAAAAAAAAAAAAGCTTCCCGTGTGTACCCAGCATTGGGGTGGCGGTGTCCCTTTAGTAAGAGGGCAATGCGGTTGTAACTAGTGGTCTCTCACCACTATGCAGTCTGTTTTGAAGCCCGCTCCCATTCTCTGGTGTCCGGAAGCCATGGTTTTGGCAGCAAATCTGCTATGTGCGATGCATACTGGCACATTATGACATTGCCTTGCAGGGAATTTTTTTTTAACCACCTGCATTATATTACCGCTTTAAAAGTCCCATCACCTTATTGTATGTATATATTCAAAGGGATGTTGGCATTGCACATTCACATCACTTCATATAAAATATTAAAATATTGGGGTACAAGATAGATCCTGCAGATATAAGATAGCTGTCAGATAGTGTTCATAGGTTGAAGGAGCATTCAACATCCAAAAATGAAGTTAAATATGTCATAGTTTTATTGAAAGTAGCAAAACATGAAAGAGCCAACGCGTTTGGGGAGAAAAAAGACTCCCCCTTCTTCAGGGCTATCAGAGATAAAATTTAGAAACATTCAGAATCATATATATATATATATATATATATATATATATATATATATAAATATACAGTGTATCACAAAAGTAAGTACACCCCTCACATTTTTGTAAATATTTTAATATATATTTTCATGTGACAACACTGAAGAAATGACACTTTGCTACAATGTAAAGTAGTGTGTGTACAGCTTGTATAACAGTGTAAATTTGCTGTCCCCTCAAAATAACTCAACACACAACCATTAATGTCAAAACCGCTGGCAACAAAAGTGAGTACACCCCTAAGTAAAAAGGTCTAAATTGGGTCCAATTAGCCATTTTCCCTCCCTGACATCATGTGACTTGTTAGTGTTACAAGGTCTCAAGTGTGAATGGGGAGCAGGTGTGTTAAATTTGGTGTTATCGCTCTCTCTCTCTCATACTGGTCACTGGAAGTTCAGCATGGCACATCAAGGCAAAGATCTTTCTGAGAATCTGAAAAAAAGAATTGTTGCTCTACATAAAGATGGCCTAGGCTATAAAAAAGATTGCCAAGACCCTGAAACTGAGCTGCAGCATGGTGGTCAAGACCATACAGCGGTTTAACAGGACAGGTTCCACTCAGAACAGGCCTCGCCATGGTCGACCAAAGAAGCTGAGTGCACGTGCTCAGCGTCATATCCAGAAGTTGTCTTTGGGAAATAGACGTATGAGTGCTGCCAGCATTGATGCAGAGGTTGAAGGGGTGGGGGTCAGCCTGTCAGTGCTCAGACCATACGCCGCACGCTGCATCAAATTGGTCTGCATGGCTGTCGTCCCAGAAGGAAGCCTCTTCTAAAGATGATGCACAAGAAAGCCAGCAAACAGTTTGCTGAAGACAAGCAGACTAAGGACATGGGTTACTGAAACCACGTCCTGTGGTCTGATGAGACCAAGATTAACTTATTTGGTTCAAATGGTGTCAAGCATGTGTGGCAGCAACTAGGTGAGGAGTACAAAGACAAGTGTGTCTTGCCTGCAGTCAAGCATGGTGTTGGGAGTGTCATGGTCTGGGGCTGCATGAGTGCTGCCAGCACTGGGGAGCTACAGCTCATTGGGGGAACCATGAATGCCAACATGTACTGTGACATACTGAAGCGGAGCATGATCCTCTCCTTTCGGAAACTGGGCTGCAGGGCAGTACTCTAACATGATAATGACCCCAAACACACCTCTAAGACGACCACTGCCTTGCTAAAGAAGCTGAGGGTAAATGTGATTGACTGGCCAAGCATGTCTCCAGATCTAAACCCTATTGAGCATCTGTGGGGCATCCTCAAATGGAAGGTGGAGGAGCTCAAGTTCTCTAACATCCACCAGCTCCGTGATGTTATCATGGAGGAGTGGAAGAGGACTCCAGTGGCAACCTGTGAAGCTCTGGTGAACTCCATGCCCAAGAGGCAGTGCTGGAAAATAATTGTGGCCACACAAAATATTGACACTTTGGGCCCAATGTAGACATTTTCACTTAGGGGTGTACTCACTTTTGTTGCCAGCGTGTTAGACATTAATGGCTGTATGTTGAGTTATTTTGAGGGGACAGCAAATTTACACTGTTATACAAGCTGTACACTCACTATACATTGTAGAAAAGGGTAATTTCTTCAGTGTTGTCACATGTAAAGGTATAAATAAAATATTTACAAAAATGTGAGGGGTGTACTCACTTTTGTGACATACTGTGTGTGTGTGTATATATATATATATATATATATATATATATATATATATATATATATATATATATACACTGTATATAACATGATGTTCATGTGTGAAAATTAAGGTTAAAAGACAAAAAAAAAAAACAAGAAACATTTGCATGTCCTATATATCAGAGCTTCATATAGAAGGGTGAAGCTATATTTAACAAGCATACAGTATTTTGTATTATATTAAGAACTAATAAAATAAGCTGAATGGAAGGAGAAGCAGAATATTGACATGAATAAGGTGATACTATAATAATAATGTGATCTGTATTCATTCAAGAGATAGTGATACCTTGGTTCACGAATGCTGTAATATATGTTTAAAATCCTTTTCTTGTACATGCATTTCATCATTTTACTGTATATATAAGCAAAAAAAAAAAAAGTTCAGAACGGATTAACCTGATTTACATTGAACCCTATGGGAAAATTTGCCTCGGTTCACAACCAATTCAGTTCGCGACAATTAAGTTTGTGAACCAAGGGACCACTTGTGATGTTATGCGAGGTGCCGTAATGGACAGGCGATACATGCAATCATTTTGAGGCGACTAGCGAGAGTCCGACCCGGGTTTTGCCAGCCACCATGGCAGTGCTGGTTCTAGCCCGGACTTTCTGGTCCACTCAAACCCCTCTCCACCTGCATTTAATGACCAGGAACAGAGCAGAGGAGAGCTCTATCCTGGATCTCAGAGGGAGAAAGCTGAGTGAGCTCTGTGGGCTAATTTTGACTCCAAGATCAAGGTTTGCACTGTGCTTATGTTTTGTGGGTGTCAGGGACAGCCCCACACTGTATAGAGAGGAACTTGATTGTTTAGTTTTGTTTTCTGTTTTTTTTTTTTTGATCTTACAAACCTGTCATAATAAACCTGGAAAGCAGCCAGATTTTAAAGAAACTGACCTCAATGCTGAATCTTTTCCTCTGAAATGTGATCCCCTCAAGCTAATCTACACGTGGTGGAGGATGCGGGCAACTTTCAAAGAAGAAGGAAATGTTGAAGAGCTTGCTGCGGGCCAATACAGCCCAGTGGGAAACCAACCGCCAGGTTGCAGAGGCCGCTGCAGCTCAGCGAGAGGAGAGTTGCCAGGCCATTGCAGCTCAGCAGGAAACTAACCTCTGGGTCGCAGAGGCCGCTGCAGCTCAGCGGGAGGAAAGTCGCCAGGCTATCGCAGCACAGCAGGAGACAAACTGACAGTTGCCGGACGCCCTGCTCGAGTTAAAGAAGGGGCAGAGATACTCGCACGCCTGGGGGTCACCGTGGCAGTCTGGGCCCAACGCGTGCATCAGTGGACCTACTGCTCCGACAAGCCACCCCAATCGCAGATGTTTGACCTAGTTCACCTTACCAGGAAATGGCTACAGCCAGAGGCTTTGCCAGGCGTGTGGTCATGGACCGCTATCTACGGGCACTCCCTGCTGCTTTGAGGAGATGGGTCAGCTATGGGGACCCCAAAACCCCAACTGTTGGACCTTGTC
>BLSH010444512.1:1703206-1716364 GCA_018402905.1 Glandirana rugosa
AATTGCAGACAGTAACACAGGTGGGGGTACATTGCAGCCAATATCACAGGTGGGGGTAAATTGCAGTCAATATCATAGGTGAGGGTACATTGCAGCCAATATCATAGGTGAGGGTACATTGCAGCCACTATCACAGATGGGGGTACATTGCAGCCAATATCATAGGTGGGGTAAATTGCAGCCAATATCACAGGTGGGGGTAAATTGCAGCCAATATCACAGGTGGGGTAAATTGCAGCCGATAATACAGATGGGGTACATTGCAGCCAATATCACAGGTGGGGGTAAATTGCAGCCAATATCACAGGTGGGGGTAAATTGCAGCCAATATCACAGATGGGGGTAAATTGCAGCCAATATCACAGATGGGGGTACATTGCAGCCAACATCACAGGTGGGGGTAAATTGATTACTGACCGGTCCGACTCTGGTCCGAGTGGTGCCTGCTCTCCTTAGGAACCTCTTGTGTGTTCCAGGAAAGGAGCCATCACGTCACTTCCAGTTTCTCGAAACATAGCGAAACCGGAAGTGAGAAAAAGCACCGCCATACACAGGACTTGATTGGCACAGCCCTCAGCCAACAGGAGGGTTGAGGAGCACAGCTTAGCGCCGCAAGGCAGGATTAAACCCTGCCATTGAAGTGTGTCATCTGCAATCATGTGATTGCAGCGACGTCACGCTTCCCACAGTGCGCTGTGTCCGGCGCCTGAACACAGTGCACTTAAAGATGTATACAACCTTTTTTTTTTAAATGGAGCCTTTTTATTTATTTTTTAATTTTTTTTTTTATTTGGTGCAGGGGCGGTGCCCATGCGCCTCCTATGGGCGGGCTGCCACTGGGTATTACAGGAAGCGGATATCAAGACAAATTCAGGTTCTTAAAGTTGCATTTAAAAATACATTAAATTATGTTTAATGAATCTACAACAGCATTCATTATTTTTATATGGAAAAGGATTGAAGGAGCAACTCCTTCAAAAAATAGACAGGACTTAGCAGGCACACCACAGGCGTTTGGTATCATAAAAAACTATCTTTATTACAGCAAATTGATCACATACATGACATATACCAACATATACATAAAAACACCCTAAACTGAGCAGAAAAGCACCACCCGTATAACCAGCAATTGGGAGGTAGAGTTCTGTACATACAGAATGCAGAGTAGGCTAAAAGTATCGCCTTTGATTAGCAAGTATTGGGAACTTTATGAATGTCCTTCACACTGGTGTGTCAACGCATTTTGCTTCCCAGAGCTTCCTCAGGACACGTATGGGGGTGGGCGCTAACTTTAGGAGAGCACTAGACACACATCACTTAGACATCACACTACAGCCAGCACTTGCCAGGTTCGATTTCATGTAGACAAATATATAGTTGTATTATCAGAACAAATAAAAATGGCAGGGTGGGACCCTGGTGAGATCCTGCAATAGAGTTCCAACTGGACACAAATTGAAGCCCAGGGAATATGGAATCTCTGTATCCAAAGTATCCCAGTAAACCGAGAGTGGGTGCACTGGCCAGGGTGCACGGTGGGGTTGGGAGTGTCTGTAACACCCCAAACAGATGGTATATATGAAACAGGACCAACAGTGGTGTCTCAAATTACCACGGGTAACTGTATCAAAAGGCCACACTGGGTCCCAAAATAGACCACTGCACTGAATCCTGGATAGGTGTTCCAGGACAGGAACATATGTGTGGCTGTAGTCGGTATCTCAGCATGCATTCCCACCTGCTTGAACTCTATTGCAGGATCTCACCAGGGTCACACCCAGCCGTTTTGATTTGTTCTGATAATACAACTGTATCTTTGCCTACTCGAACCTGGCAAGTGCTGGCTGTAGTGTGATGCCTAAGTGATGTGTGTTTAGTGCTCTCCTAACGTTAGAGCCAGACAGCACCCACCCCCATATGTGTCCTGAGGAAGCTCTGGGAAGCGAAACGCATTGATACACCAGCGTGGAGAACATTCATAGAGTTCCCAATACTTGCTAATCAAAGGCGATACTTTTAGCCTACTCTGCATACTGTATGTACAGAACTCTACCTCCCAATTGCTGGTTATACGGGTGGTGCTTTTCTGCTCAGTTTAGGGTGTTTTTATGTATATGTTGGTATATGTCATGTATATGATCAATTTGCTGTAATAAAGATATTTTTTTATGACACCAAGTGCCTGTGGTGTGCCTGCTAAGTCCTGTCTATTTTTTTAAGGAGTTGCTCCTTCAATCCTTTTCCATTAATCTTGCATGGTGGCACGGAGGGGGTCCTCCCTCGCATTATTTTTATATGTTACTTTAGTTCAGCTTTAATGAAGGGAAGAAGGGAAGAGGAAGTATGTAAGCAGGTTGAAGTTTCGGCTGTCTGTTTACACTGCCCAGTCGGGAAGCTAAGAGTTAAGAGTGTTCCCAGGTTTTCTGTTTGGCAGGTTTTGCTGGGTCTAAAAAGGGAAGACAATAAGAGACGGCTGGAGTAAGATGGGGCCCAGAGATGCAGGGGGGGGGGGGTGGAATTCTGCCATGCTGTCATCTGAGTCTGGAGGACCAGAGAATTGCCAGAATTGGAGTTTAACCCACTATGGACTCATCCAATTATGGACTTAATCTAAACAGGTATGCTGGGGCAGCCACAAGCCTATGGTTGGGGACTAGGGATGCTAGGGGAATGTCTGCACTTTATTCTGAACTGTGATTGTCATCATGGTAATTTATTCTTCAATAAAGCTTTTTAAAACTTTGCCTGCTCTGAAGTTACTAAAGGGGTGCAAAGTAAGTAACCGGCGCATATAGTCTACAGCTCGGGTCACTAAACACAGTGGGGTATGAAGACATTAGTACAAGGAGTTAATACAGTGTGAAGATACAAGTGTTTGCCAAGGGTAACGAAGGTCTCTAGCAGTCTGTCATTAGGTGCATACATGTGGCAGGTGAGATAGGCTCTTGCAGCAAGGGAGATGTTGTTGGCACTCCCGTGGCCGTGGTCTATCTCCCATAGCAAGCACAGCAGATCTACACTACAGAGGCCCTCATCCTGTACACAGATTCGGAAGTGAAAGAGCTAAGTGAAGTGCATGCTTGGAGTTTGCGCTAAGTGTATGGCAGGACCCCATACCGTTACTGGGAGTGAGGAAACAGTGTTACGCTGGACAGGTGGAGAGGGAATTGGCTCTGAATGTCCCTCCTAAATGCACAAGTAACTGTGGTGATGCTTAATACATCAAGAGAGTTTGCTAGAGTTTGTTCATGTTTATCATCTACCGGGTTGTGAGCGTGGCCCAAATAAAGGTACCCAATGTCTATGGTAGTGACCTTGTACAAAATGCCTAGCATAGCCCAGAAGAACCCACCCAGGGGTAGACCTCTCATGTGACCCTTGTTTGATACCCAATGAGGAGGGGAGCATGGAGGATGTGATGGCCACCCAGTCACAAGACCTGCCCCACAAGTAGACACTTTACTCTGATCTTCTGGTGAGAAGGGTCAAAACTATCTTTGTTCAGGCATCATCCTGGGTCATCATTTACTTCCTAGACTGAGATTTTTGTTTTGCTCAGAGGGGACGCAATCATGTAAAGTCTGGTGCCCAGGGCTGGGGCAAAGACTTGGGGGGGGGGCAGAACGGTATGTGCCCTGGGCGCTGTTCTGAAGGGGATGGGGATGCTGGGCACCCCCACACACCTAGCTAACATATGTGCTTTCATGCTGGTTAACCTGCTCCAAAATGCATGATAACATAATACAATGCATTTTGGTGCAGCACGATTTTTTTTTAAAAGGGTCTTGCACTTCTTTTATGTGTTTTTTTCGCATATTGAACAGTCCATTGAAATTAATGGGTTTCCCTAAACACAACACACAAAAACCCGTGTGTTCCGTCACACCTGCAGAGGTGTGAATCGAGCCTTAGGACTATTTGGCTAATTTACACTTGCAGTAGCCCCCTCAAGAGTGATTCACATTGGATTGTTTTTCAGAGGGCATTTGACAGGCAGGAGGCACCTCACCGCCTGTTTTAACCCCTAAAATCCCAAACCAATGCACCAAATCCTTGTGCATTGCATTCGGCTGTGGGGGCAGTTGCAGCCAGGCCCCATTCACTTGCATGGGTCACATTCAGCAGGTGGTACTGCCTATCGAATGTGACGGCAGCAGACTAATGACATCATCTCAGCCTAGGCAAAGTCACTACATGGGGCTCAAGGATGGCTTTTTAATAACAGAAGATTTGAAAATAAAATGATACTGATATAATATTTTATAGTGTGACAAGTCAGGAAATGATTAATGCAGACTTATAATTGAAACTGAAATAAGAAATTGTTTCAGCACCTCTGACAGCGAGAATCTCTCCCTAACAGGTCAAGCCTGGTTAGGAAAGTAGTGAGAATGCAATTAAATGACTGTACATACCCAAAATGACGTATGACCAGTTATAATATCCGCAGTGTTAAAGCATAAGACAGTCTGGCTTATTAAGAGCTGAATAGTGCTCAGAAAATTAGACAAAAATAAAAAAAGCCAAAAGCTGTAAATTAGAACCGAGTAATCATCTGCCTGCACTATGGAAGGTAATTGTCAGTGGCTGCAGGTTTGTGAACATCTTTGAGACATTATGACTATTGTGGCACCAGGAATTGATAACGCTAAATAGTATTATAAGCCACAGTCATTAAAGTTGATATGTAGCTAATTTTTTTTTTTGGCTACAGTCGCAGTCACATAACTTAACCATAATTAAGTATGTCCTATGCCCCGTAGGCTGATAATTCCTGTAGAATCTTTTCCCAATGATGCATGGTCCTCTTCACAGTGATGAACTTCCAGCACAGCGAGGGTTAATATCTTCAGCTCAAGCATTGCAGTACATTGAAGAAGGCGCCAATGGACGCCTGCCCTTTTCTGTCATCTCCTCCATTGGTGAAAGTCCTTGCATTGTTTTTACAAAATCCCCATAGCAGGGTGAAGAGGACCGGGCATAACTGGAGAGAAGATTTCCACAGGAACCATAGGCTTACAGAACATGGGACCTTCTCTATTAAAGATAAGTTATTCGACTGCAGCTGTAGAAAAAAAAATGCGTTTGAGTAAACTTCGGCTTTAAATTTAGGGCTCGTTCATACCAGCAGTAATGTGTGGTGCACATAGGGCACGTGCTCTTTTTTGCGCATTGTCAAAATGCATCACGGTGCTTTTTTTGTTCACAGCGGTATGCAATTGTTATGCGCTGTGTCACGATTGGGGATGCGTTACATTGTGTCAGAACATGCTGTCAAAAAAAACCTGTCCTAATTAATATCAGCGCACACCAATGCAGCGCATAACAACCTTTTAGAAAAATCACAAATCAGCAGAGTCATATGTTTAAAATCACGCCATTTTATTTTACACATATGAACATCCTAATAAAAAAAATGGTTTCAAAATTTGCAACCCAATAACAATTTAACTTGTTTTTTGTTTATTATCATTTTAAAATGTGTTCAATAAAATTGTGTGATTAAACATACGTATGACTTTCTGTTATTTACCTTGGCACCTAGTTGAGCGTTGAGAGTTGAGCGAACACCTGGATGTTTGGCACTGAACGTTGCCTGAATGTTATCCCGGACCCCAAACCCCATTGAAGTCAATGGGGACCCAAACTTTTAGGCACAAAAATGGCTGTAACAAAGTCCTGGCCAGTGCTAGAGGGCTGCAAAAGGAAGTAATGGGGGTAAGAGTAGGGCAAGTGCCCTACAAAAAAATGGGGATAGGGAAAATAAATTAAAATCAAATAAACTAAGAGATGATTTTTGAACAATAATGTGTCACTTACAGCTGCAGCTAGAACCTCTCCCTTTAGAACTAGGAGATGATTTTTGAACAATAATCTGTCCCTCTAAGCAGAAGCTTCTACCTAGTGCAGTCAGATCGCTCAAAGCAGCAGTATGTGAAATCTCAAATTACTCCCACAATCTGATCGTTGTGTACGATCCCACAATCTGATCGTTGTGTACGATCGTAGCGATCGTTGTGTTATGCAGGGTTTGATCTGCAATCTGTCACTCAAAGCAGCAGTATGTGACATCTCAAATTTCTGCAATCTGTCCCTCAGAGCAACAGTAGTAGTAATCTCAGGATGCAGGATCAGATGTTAAAATGGCTGCACTCTGTCCCTCACAAAAACGCCGGCAGCATCCTCTCCCTACACTAACCCAAGAGCATATGACATGCAGCACTGTGACTCCAGCCTCATATAGAGGCTGGGTCACATGATGCACTGGCCAATCACAGCCATGCCATTAGTAGGCATGGCTGTGATGGCTTCTAAGGGCAAACCAGTGAAATGCTTGTTGATTGGCTGCCCTGCAGCTATTCAACATGCGTGATCAACTACCAGAACCCGAACCCGAACGTTTTTTGAAACGTCCGTGTTCGGGTCCGGTTCCCGGACACCCCAAAGTTCGGTACGGACCCGAACGTTACAGTTTGGGTTCGCTCAACACTAATTTTGACATATTTGTTATTTATTGACTCGGCTCAGCCTCATCTTTTATGTTATTGTTTTTTTTTGTGCACTAAAATTGATTTGAGTGTATTTTTTTCTAAAAACATAAACATAATTACTATGATAATAATTATTAATGAGCCATTATGTATCACTTATCATGTGTTTGTATTATACAATTGCAGACTTACTGTGCTCTCCCATCCTCCCGATGAAGCGGGTTGCACCCCAACGAAACTCATCAAGAGACATATCTCCCCTAGATATCCCAATAGATACATATACTTCTTTTTGAAAATCTCACAACTTTCTATTATGTAATATTATTCTGTATTTGTATGGCTACCATTGAGGGGAGGATACCAAGAGGGCCATAAATTAGGAGGGAGTTAGATTTCTCTTTATATACAGTCAGAGGTCTTTTTATTCACTATTGTTTTATACATTGTTTTTTTTTTTATACTAATATATTTTTGTAATAAAAATTTTAAGACATTGTCCGTGTATTCCTGGGGCACCTAAAAATGTATATTTACCGGTTCCCGACCGGCTCGCATATATTTACTGCTGCAGAGTGGCGCTGTTTTACAAATCGCCGTTTATAAACGGCGGCTCCCGAACGTGCGGCTAGCCTGCCGCACTCTGCAGGCAGTGCAAGAATATATATAGTGTGTATATATATCCGGTTCCCGACCGGCTCGCGTACATTTACTGCTGCAGAGTGGCGCTGTTCCGCAAATCGCCGTTTATAAATGGTGGCTCCCGCATGTGCGGCTAGCAGACGGGAGCACGCTGCCAGAAGTGGGCTCCCGTGCCCGTCGCACTATGCAGGACCCGATGTCCGCCGGTGAGCCGCGATTGCTGGCCACAGCTGAAACATGGGGAACCACCGATGTAAACACAGCGGTTCCCCGCTCTGTCAAGCGGCATGTCAGAGATCTACTGATCCCTGTCACTGGGATCAGTTAGATCTCTCATGCTCCTGACAGCCCAGCCCCCTCACAGTTAGAACACGCCCAGGGAACACAGTTAACCTCTAGAGTGCCCCCAGGTTAACCCCTTCACTGCCAATGACATTTATACAGTAATTAGTGGACATTTAAATTTCCAATCGCTCTATAAATGTCATTGGTCCCAAAAAAGTGTCAAAAATGTCTGACATGTCCACCCCAATAGATCGCGGTCATTACCAGTAAAAAAAAATACTTGTAAAAATGCCAGAAATGAATTCTCATGGTTTATAAACGCTGCAACTTTTGCGCAAACCAATCAATAAACGCCATTTGCGTTTTTTTTTTACCAAAAATATGAGGAAGAATATAAATCGGCCAAAACCGATTGTTTGTTTATAGCGGTGATCAGAAGTGAAGCAGAGGGGATCAAATACGACCAAAAGAAATCTCTATTTGTGTGGAAAAAAAGGACACAAATTTTGTTTGGGTACAACGTCGCACGACCGCACAATTGTCAGTTAAATCGACACAGTGCCGAATTGCAAAAAGTGCTCTGGTCCTACAGTGGGAAATCCTTCCGGGGGGGGGTGAAGTGGTTAAAAAAAAAAAAAACAGCGTGCAACTACCAAGTGTTTATTCTCTTGGTCCTCTGCTTTCAGGAACTATATAATGTTTTTGGATTTTAAGAGTGTGCATTCAGGGCCAGTTCACACCTGAATTGCACAGGAATGAGTCGGTTCTTGTGTGATTCCAGTGCGACTCTCATTTGAATTGACTGAAGTTGCACTGGATCATACCAAAAGTAGTGCATGCCCTAATGTTTAAAAAAACTCTGCACCAAATTGCATGGTACTGTAGCACCATGTGATCCAGTCAGTGGCGACCCAAATCCACATGCAGGGCGCTGGATACATGGAGTCCTATGGGGGGTGATTAGAGCCAGAGGCTCTAATAAGCTTCAAAAAAGGGTGGGCTTGGGGTGCAGAGCAGTGCGCTCTGAGCCCACCTAGTTGTGTGATAATAGCGAATGAATATTCGCTATTGTAACACTGATTCTGCCTCCCAGCCAACCAGGAAAGTTGACCCGTTTCCCAATTCTCCGAAAGGAGAAGCTACCCTGTTGGCCGAGGGAGGCAACGCATGGCAAGGACACTGCCGTGGTGCCGCCCGTCTGGAGGGAAGCGATCCAGTGCAGGTAAACACACTGCATTTGAGATCTGTACTTGGGTTGTCGTTCGGATTATATTGACATCTGCAGCAAATGACACACCCAATGCATTTTAAACACAGTGCACGAAACGCGCATGTGGCAGCCGGGAATGTTCAGAAAACTGTCCGACCACAGGCTTATACACGGGACCACAAGGATATGAACAGCGCCAAGTCCTACATGCACTTGATCCCTTAAGGGATTACATAAAACTTTAAAATATCTATGAGACTTCATCTTTAGCCTCTTCCTAAAGGCTGATGGCAGCCCTTTAAAGTGACAGTAAAGGCTTGGCTTTAACATGACATACTCACCTGCGCTGTGCAATGGTTTTACACAGAGCAGTCCAGATCCTCCTCTTCTCAAGTCCCCCACTGGTGCTCTTGGCCCCTCCCAGCTGCCGAGTGTCCACAAAGCAAACAGCTTTCTGTGGGGGCACCCGAGCAGGCTCACTCCCGAGCCGCTGCTCTGCATGTCCATTCACACACAGAGCTGCAACTCGGCCCCACCCCTCTCTCTCCTCATTGGTTCACTGGCTGTGATTGACATCAGCGTGAGCCAATGGCTCCCACTGCTGCCTCAGCCAATGAGGAGTGAGAGTCCCAGGAGAACCGGGACTTTTGTGCACATTGCTGGAGCGCGATGGGGCTCAGGTAAGTATTAGTGGGGGCTAGGCGCTGCTGCATAGAGAAGGTTTTTTACCTCATGCATAGAATGAGCCTTGAGCCTTTAGAACCACTTTAAGTGGGCTTCAATGCCAGGAAGCAGGGCGGCTTCCCAATCACATGACCACTGTGATTGGCTTTCCCAGTGGTCACATGATTGGTCCAGCTGGCTCCCAATCAGAAGCCTTGATCAAGAGCTCTCAGCGACAGCTCGGTCAGTGTGCTGGGAGTGTGCAGTGAGTGTACTCTCAATACGCAAACCTCATGCCAACGTAGACGCACATGTGTGGCAGCTGCTGCTAAATGCACAGTCAGCAAGATGTTAAAACAATCCACTGAGCTTGCCAGTACTAATTTCTGCAGGAATCTCTTTCACATTCACTGCTCTTACTGTGAAGAAGCCTTTCTGTATGTGGAGGTTAAACCTCTTTTTCCTCTAGATCTAAGGAGGTCTGGCAGAGAATTGGTTAATACCACCAAATACAAATCAGGGTTCAGAAAGCCATCATTTTAATGGAAGTCTCTTTTTACTAGGACGCGAATGCCAAGATACCGACACCTAACCGCGTTTTGCTGCAAGCCATAAAACACTGAGGACGAAGGCAAAGGATGCATATAATGGGAAAACAACACAATACACAGAAATAAAAGCTGACAAAGAACTGGAGGAAGGCATATAAGCTATGTCTAATGAGATTTGGGGGTTATAATGTTCTGATAATTGGCCTATCGTGCGGGCTGCATCGTTCTGAAGCTCACTGTAGATGTATATTTTATTCCATAATCTTGTCTCCCCAGCTATCTCTCCCATTTATCAATAAAAGATATTTGTGTAATCAGGGAATCTTGTTTACTGCTTACTGTGTCCTTAGTCACTGATGTGTTTATTGAGTTTTATATAGGACGGAGGCTGCTAAATGTATCTCAAGAAAAACAGACGTCGTTTGAGCCAGACTTACTGGAAGAGGGTCTCGGTGTAATGTGAATGGATGCTGTAAATAAAAATAAAACGTAATATGATTTTATAGTAACCTTTTCGTTGCAATGCTTTTCAATTCTTTCCACTTAAAGTAGATAAAAATACTAACTTAATGCCATTTAGTTTTGGGCCATGCACTGTGTATAATAAACCTCAGTGCTGCTGATCTCCTGCAGTCTCTTTGCAACCACTTTATAGAGACCATGCACCCCAGTGATGGCTGCATATCATTTCTCAGGGAGGGTTTTATGATTGTGACTACAGTGGACCATACCTGCTTAATATGTGTTAAAACGGCCATTTGTAGTCTCCTTTGGAAGCTCATGTGACAGGGTGACCTTGCAGAAGCAAAATTTGGGAGCAGGAATAGAGCACTTTCACCATATAACAGGAGTCACTGGTGACACATTAGCACAGGGGTCACTGGAGACACACAGAAGTGCAGTATTGAAGAAGCTAGGGTCACTGCAGATACAAAGGTCACTGGAGACACAGGAGCACAAGGGATCACTGAAGACATAGGAGTCACTGGAGACACAGAAGCACAGGAGTCACTGAGGATGCTGGAGTCACTGGAGACAAAGGAGCATGGGGGTCACTGAAGACACTGGAGACACAGGAGAGCAAGGGGTTGCTGAAGACACACAAGTCACTGGAGACACAGGAGCACAGGAGATCCCTGGAGACAAAGGAACAAGGGGTCACTGGAAACACAGGAGTCACTGGAGACACAGAAGCAGACACAGAAGCATCAGGGGTGACTTGGAGACACAGGAGTCACTGGAGAGACAGGAGTGCAAGGGGTTGCTGAAGACACAGGAGTCGCTGGAGACACAGGAGCACAGGGGATCACTGGAGACAAAGGAACAAGGAGTCACTGGAAACACAGGAGTCACTGGAGACATAGAAGCACCAGGGGTCACTAGAGACACAGGAGTCACTGGAGACACAGGAGTGCAAGGGGTTGCTGAAGACACAGGAGTCGGTGGAGACACAGGAGTGCAAGGGGTTGCTGAAGACACAGGAGTCGCTGGAGACACAGGAGCACAGGGGGTCATTGGGCAAACAGGAGCGCAAGGTGTCACTGAAGATACAGGAGTCACTGGAGATGCAGGAGCACAGGGGGTCACTGGAGACACAGGAGCACAGGGGGTCACTGGAGACACAGGAGTCGCTGGAGACACAGGAGCTCAAGGGGTTGCTGAAGACACAGGAGTCACTGGAGACACAGGAGCACAGGGGGTCACTGGAGACACAGGAGCGCAAGGTGTCACTGAAGACACAGGAGTCACAGGATACACAGGAGCGCAAGGCATCACTGAAGATACAGGAGTCACTGGAGACGCAGGAGCACAGGGGTCACTGGAGACACAGAGGTCACTGGAGACACAGGAGCACAGGGGGTCACTGGAGACACAGGAGTCACTGGAGACACAGGAGCGCAAAGGGTTGCTGAAGACACATGAGTCACTGGAGACACAGGAGAACAGGGGGTCACTGGAGACACAGGAGCACAAGGCGTCACTGAAGACACAGGAGTCACAGGATACACAGGAGCGCAAGGCGTCACTGAAGACACAGGAGTCACTGGATACACAGGAGGGTAAGGCGTCACTGGAGACACAGGAGTCACTGGAGAGACAGGAGTGCAAGGGGTTGCTGAAGACACAGGAGTCGCTGGAGACACAGGAGCACAGGGGATCACTGGAGACAAAGGAACAAGGAGTCACTGGAAACACAGGAGTCACTGGAGACATAGAAGCACCAGGGGTCACTAGAGACACAGGAGTCACTGGAGACACAGGAGTGCAAGGGGTTGCTGAAGACACAGGAGTCGGTGGAGACACAGGAGTGCAAGGGGTTGCTGAAGACACAGGAGTCGCTGGAGACACAGGAGCACAGGGGGTCATTGGGCAAACAGGAGTGCAAGGTGTCACTGAAGATACAGGAGTCACTGGAGATGCAGGAGCACAGGGGGTCACTGGAGACACAGAGGTCACTGGAGACACAGGAGCACAGGGGGTCACTGGAGACACAGGAGTCGCTGGAGACACAGGAGCTCAAGGGGTTGCTGAAGACACAGGAGTCACTGGAGACACAGGAGCACAGGGGGTCACTGGAGACACAGGAGCGCAAGGTGTCACTGAAGACACAGGAGTCACAGGATACACAGGAGCGCAAGGCATTACTGAAGATACAGGAGTCACTGGAGACGCAGGAGCACAGGGGTCACTGGAGACACAGAGGTCACTGGAGACACAGGAGCACAGGGGGTCACTGGAGACACAGGAGTCACTGGAGACACAGGAGCGCAAGGGGTTGCTGAAGACACATGAGTCACTGGAGACACAGGAGAACAGGGGGTCACTGGAGACACAGGAGCGCAAGGCGTCACTGAAGACACAGGAGTCACAGGATACACAGGAGCGCAGTGGCGTAGCGTGGGTTGTCAGCACCCGGGGCAAGGCAAGTAATTTGCGCCCCCTAACCCGTCGATAATTTTGCAAAAAAACCCAAATTTCTTACTTTTTGCTAAAAGAGTAGTAGGTATTTGCACTGGTGAAAACGCGTTTGGTTAGTTATTTGCGGCTAACGCTAAAAAAAATAGCGTTTATACTCCTTCTTATATTTAGCCGGTTTTGGCTACTTTTTTTACAAAATATATAAAAAAAAAACCTAAACATAAAATCGTTTTTCATTCTTTAAACCCAAAAAAACGTTTTAATAGCTGCCCAATCCCCCGCGTTTAATGAACGGAACGGGGCCCACGACTGTTGGGTGCGATGCGGTGACGCGAGGACACATAGGACACTGAGGACACAGAAGTCACTGCGGAACGCGAGGACACAGAGGTCA
>BLSH010444512.1:1745031-1763966 GCA_018402905.1 Glandirana rugosa
TGGGGATGTGACTGAATGAGCCGGTGATGTGACTGGATGGACTGGTGATGTAATTGGATGGACTGGAGATGTGATCGGATGGATGGTCAGGTAGGTTAATGTAGTGGTCAGGTAGGTCAGTGTAGTGGCCAAGTAAGTCAGTGTAGGGGTCAGGTAGGTCAGTGTAATGTAGGTTAGTGTAGGGGTCAGGTAGGTCATTGTAGCTGAAGGTCAGCGTAGGGGTAAGGTAGGTCAGTGTAGTTGTAGGTCAGTGTAGGAGTCAGGTAGCTTAGTGTAGGGGTCAGATAGGTCAGTGTAAAGGTCAGGTAGGTCATTGTAGTTGTAGGTCAGCGTAGGGGTAAGGTAGGTCAGTGTAGGTAGGCTAGTTTAGGGGTCAGGTAGGTCATTGTAATGGTCAGGTAGGTCACATAGGTTACATGGGCAGGACAAAGGGGGTGGAGACAGGGGCAGAGCCAAGGGGAGGTAAAATAAGGTTTCACCTAGGGTGTCAAAAATCCTTGCACCAGCCCTGCAGACTGTGGCAGAGCTGTGTGAATCTTTGGACTGGATGGAACTAAATATTCTTTTGCGGGTAAAGAGCTCCTATATACAGTTCGTATTTATTCTGTGCATTTAGCCGTTTGCCTGCAGTTCCGCCTTAAATGGTTGAATTGAACTGAATCATTAGCGCTCTCGTCTCCAAAGAACCAGAATAGTAACAGATATGAATACTGTTGGCGAATTACACTCTGCTGACTGTGAGCTCTTCATGACAGCGGTGACAGCGCCCGATCGGTACTCCGCAGCTGTCACATTAGGACGGGGACGTCGGGGTATTTCCACTCCCCCTTCCTGATTTTTCTGCTACAACTGCTTAATTAAATAATAGGAGGAAAAAAAATTTCCCTTCAGTCCTGACATTCCATCATTATTCGGATACATCGCAAAACCCTCAGAATTAAAATGTCTTTTAGCTCTGGGTTCTGTCCGTGTGCAGAGGAGAGATAACAGGACATTTTATGGCTGTGACATTTATGTCTCCTTTGTGCTTTCACTCATTAGGAATTATTAAAGAAAAACTGCTTTTTCTTAAAGCTAAATGCCTGTAAAAAATAAATAAATAATAAAATACACAGCTAACATACATATACGGATATACGGATACTTTTTTATCTGCCAAAGGATGTTGTCAATCCAGTCCTGAGATTTACACAGTTCTGCCACACAGCACAGCCCTGTCTGACAGGTAGAGGGGTGTTAGATATTTCTCTGCAGTGGGCAAGTATCACTTACAGGTCTTGTCCCTCCCCCAGCCTCTGATTGGAGGGTAATAAGAGAGGCAGCAGACTGATGAGCTCATCTCTCTGCTCTCTCCTACTATCAGCATGTTGTGTGTTAGCACATGAGCATTGCAGAAAATGTTATTGGCATCTTGTACTGCTTCTACCTCTCCCAGTCTGAACTCTGCTGTACATGGACTCCAACTCCATAACATCAAGTCAAGTTCAGGTGTTTAAAGGGTAAGTTCACCTTTACATAAAATCTGTAAGGTGAACTTAAGGTGACCCCCCCCCAGTCCCATTATACAGAAGTCCCGCAATCACCCACTGTGACATATTTGGTTGCCAATTCACCGCTTCGGGGATTTGAAATCCCTGCAACGAAGCCTCCCAAATGTACCTTCTAAAGTTACATATAAGAGGCATTCTAATTGGTTGGCACCATCACATGGAGGGCGCTGACCAATCAGAACATGCCTAGCCTGTCCTGTCAGCGCTGGAGAAGAGGAGAGAAAGCTGCGGGGATTTAAACTCCCCGGGCTGGTAAAGCAGTGACCCGATGTCACAGGATCACAGGACTCCAGGTCAGCAGGACTGGGGGGGACGAGGGGGTCCTGTGTAAGTTCACCTTACAGATTTTCTGAAAAGGTGAACTTGCACTTTAAACTGCTAGCATTAAAAATAACTTTAATGATGTATTAATAAATACATATCTGTATCAATCTGTGTTTGCCTGTGCCAAAATAGATATAAATTTATTGACCCAGGAGAGCTACAATTTTGCATACAGTCAGTTTAAGACATTGGTCAGGTTCTTTTAAAAAAAAATGCTATTCATCCTGTGAAACTGCATGTACATTTGTTCTGTGCGAATGGTTTCAAACAATGATTAGGCTCCTGGTCAAATGTCATTCCTCATACAGAATAGAGTGAATCAAGATAATACATTTTGGCCACTGGATGGAGCTGACAATCATAGGAAATAAGTAATATTTTACCTATGATCATCAGCTCCATCTAGTGGCCATAATGTAGTATTTTCACTCTATTATGTTAGATTGAAAACATTCAACCTGGAGAGAAAATAGCCAAATGCCATTCAATTTTTTTTTAAATAAGCACACTGTTTTATAGTCATTTACTTGTTACTCAACGTGTCAGGGTATGACGTGGTATCACTGAGACAAAGTGCAGGAAAAACCTTCTAGTTGCCACTGGTTTCTGCAGACAATGACTAGCGCACCTTGAGTCCCATTCTGCTAGTCAGATGACCTCATCCAACCTGGACACTCTTCCTCTGACATCTCAGATTCGAGAAGACATTACTGTATGAATGTATGCCTGTCATTGGGGTTCGATTGCATCAATAAAACCACTGATCTTTTTTCCATGGACCTTAGCTATATGTGAGATGGATAATAATTACTTGACCACCCCTTTTCACAATAGAAGCCTATGAATGATACAGAATTTAACTGCTGCCAAAAAAGAGGCAGAACTTTTTGAAATGGCGCATCATGTTGGCAAGTCCTGAGAGCACCAAAATATGTCCCTGGTGATTTCACTGTTCCTTATAATTCTTACTGAGTCAGAGTTCAGGTCTTATGTTTTATTTCTGTGTGTCCTGTTGGGGAGATATCCCTTCATTTCCTGTCCCAGAGACACAAGAGGAGGTAGGAGGAGACCTCTTCAAAGCATGGGCATTCCTTCATTAGAAGATTTCTCCCCACCTTCTATTTTGGTGAAAACTGCAAACATTTGAATTTCCCATTATTTTCTTTTCTGAGGAGGCAATGATCACCAAGACCAGTGGCGGCCGGTCCATAAGGGGCGCAGGGGCACCGCCCACCCTAATCTCCATGCGTTGGCTCCTAATCTCCTTGCGGGGGGGCCAGATGCAATTTTTTAGAAGCACATGATTAGAGACTGAGACTCTAATTGATTTCATAAAGGTTGGGCTTGGGGCGAAGACAATTGCGCCCCGAGCCCACCCACTTGTGACATTAGCGAATGTTGATTCGCTATTGTCTTCCTGCTTCTCTTCTGGGCCAATCGGGACAGGAAGCGGGTCCTAAGACTGGATTGGCTGGGAGGAGATTGAACCGGATTGGCTGGGAGGAGAAGCCGGGGAAGCCACCCGCGACCTGGATGGAGTAAATGCGGGCTGGTGGGCTGGCTGGCTGATGGGCGAGCTGATGAGCAAGCGGATGGGCAAGTGAGCAAATGGGTGGGTAGGGTTTGTTTGCCGCTCCCCCCAAAAAATGGAGCACCAGCCGCCACTGACCAAGACCCATAAAGACAGTGAATCTTCCCAGTGGGAGCACAGAATAAAAGTAAGAGGAGATCCAGGAAGAGGATCTCCTCAACCAAGTGGGTATCCCCTCTGAAGCAGGTGCAGTAGTTGTCACCAGAACAAATGTCCCAATTAGATGATTTCCCCTCACCTCCGATTTTAGGTGACAACTCAGAAGGTTTGGATATCCCTTCCCTTTCTGTTCTGAGGATGCAATGGTCATCAAGACAAATAGAGACGATGAATATCTCCATTGGGAACACATAATAAAAGTAAGAGGAGGATATCCACAAAGTGAGTGAGTATCGCCTTCTAGAGTAGTTGCCACCAGAACTAGTGTCCTTATTGACAGATTTCCACTCACCTCCTGGTTAGGTGACAACTCAAAATGATTAGATTTCCTATCAATTTCTGTACTGAGAAGGCAAGGGTCACCAGGACAAATAGTGAGGGTGAATCTCCCAAGTGGGGACACACAGCAATAAAAACCTACAAACGTACGTACAAAGAAAGGCTTTAGATCTTTTATTATTGGTAGCCATTGTTTAAATGGACCGTCTCATTAATCATACTGACTGGGTTCAGTAGGGCTGCTCATATAGAACTGAACACTCCAAACAGTGGTGGTCAATTGGATCGATGCTGCATTCACCCAGTACAATTTTTTTTCCCCAGAAAGCCATACTTCTCTTTTAAATAATCAATTGAAGAAATTCCAACGCGTTTCAGAGGGCGTGACATATTGCCTTCATCAGGGCTTGTGTGTAGGATGATTTGAAATATGGCTGGACTTAGTCTGGATTTCACTACTAGTTGTATACATGTGAAATAAGGTTCTGCCACTAGCAATTTTGCATCGTGGAGACCTGATGAAGTAACAGTGTCCGAACCCCCTAAAATGTGTTGGCTTTCTTTCAATTGATTATTTAATAAAACATCACTTTGGACTCTTAGAGGTGTTTTAAGCAACAAAAACCTGACGGGGCTACAATCTTTCCAAAATGTAAAAATTGGAGTTTATTTACACTTTAAAGCATAACTGCTGGAATTATCTTTATTGCCAAACATTGGTCCAGGTTGGTATGATGTAATTACCCATATCTTATATCTGGAGAGGCCACTGAGGATGCTGGGAAATGCTGTAGTAGCTTGCGCTGTTGGGTCCTGCTCCAGCTGCTTCCCTTCTACACATAGCATCCCCAGCGGCCCTTCAGGTATAAGATATGAATAAATACATCATGCCAAGCTGGACTAATGGAAGATGGCCATAAAAATAATTTCTGGAGTTTCTCCACTTTAACAGCAACCACCAAATAATAAAATGTATGATTGGGTTGCTTTGTTGTTTAATCAAAGAATACCTTAGTAAAAAAAACTTACCATTGTGGTTTGTTTAAACAGAAAACTGGACTACAAACATGGAAACAAGTTTATTCTCACATTGACAAGATGCCAGAAACAGTATTAATAACAGAATGGATGCAGCTCTGGGCCTAATTTACTAAAGTCGAATGTCCGCAGCTTCTTTGCTAGAAAAACGATGATACACAGACCCTGCCTGCATTGCAAGACTTCCATCTATCTGTATGAACAGCTTTTTTTTATTAGTCCTGTGTGCAGGCCGAGGGAGGGGGATGGGCACATCACTGTATATTAATATCCCATTCTCATATCTTTTTTTATTACACTTATATATTATATAATACATATAAACGTTATACATTATACTCCAAGGGTAATTGGATAATGTAAATGAAGTCTTCCCAGGTCACCTTTAATAATATTTTATAATTAATATATAAGGCTAGGTTTAGATGTGCAGCAAGGTTGTAGCCTGAACGCATTTCAGAAGCGTCTGACAGGCGGTGAGGAGGCGATATGTTGCCACCATGCTGCAACCACATACATTGGAGGCAGTTGTGGTGCGGTAGCAGTGCTGCCTGCTGAATACAATGGGGGGGGGGGGGTAATTTTGCCTCGGTGTGAACACCCTGTCCAATGCCTTTGCACTATGAGGGGGAAGGGGTGGTTAGGGGCGGTAAAAATGCTCCTCAATCACATGTTTTTCCCTTACCCTCCCCTATTTGCAGGTCTAAACGAACCCTTGGAGTCGGCAGTTTCTGTGTGATTACAAATATTTAAATTACTGAAACAAAAATGATGAATATTTGTTAATTGTTTTATTTATATATACTTTGTATATTTAAGCAGAACTGTAACACAAATAAATATGAAAGACTTTAATATTCAAACTGACACATTTCTGAGCTGAAGCAATCTGAGATAACTAGAAAAAAATGATCAACATCAATATTGCATGAGGACGCCGCAGAAGTAATTGTTCAGTCCTCTGAATCTGCCCGCCTTCTGCTGTGTAATTTAGAAATAGACTGCCATGTCGGTGGCCATGCTTGCTTGGATTGGGATGGGGGTGTTGCGTGTTCCCAGTCCCAGCCAGGCATCAGCGTGTATTTCTTACGCACACATATATAAATCACATTGACTTTTAGTACATCACAGTAAGGTACCCCTAGCTGCATTGCCAGGTGCAGAGCGTACCACCCTAGTAAATGAGGCCCATAAAGTTCCAAAGTAAAGCTCTGTCATCTGATCTTACAAAATAGGATGACTGTGGAATAACGATGGCCGAGTTGGTGGTTGAAACACATTATGTGGGTGTCAAATTTGAAGAATGTTGATGTGTTCTGGAGCTGAATGATATCCAGTCCCATCGATGAGTGACGCTGACCCTGTAAACAGATCACAGATGTTAATAATGACCTATTACCTTGTTAAGGAAAAACTCCAGTTGAGCAAGATATTCATGCAAAGGGATAGTCCACCAAGATGTCACAATTTATTGTTTGGTAATTGCTGGAGAAGGAAACCCCCTGACAGTCTCCTCTGTCTCCCCAGTTCCCTGGTCTGTACCTATAGCCTTTATGAGAGCTTTCACCATCCTTGTACTGAGTTCCTAGGAATGCACACCTGCTGTGCCCATTATGAGGGTCTCCCACCATCCCCACACTGAGTTCCTTGATTTGCGCATTTGCTGTACCCATTATAAGGGGCTCCCACCTACCCTATGCTGAGTGGCTAGGTCTGCATGCCTGCTGTGCCCATTATGAGAGTCTCCCACCATCCCCACACTGAGTTCCTTGGTTTGTGCAGTTGCTGTACCCATTATAAGGGGCTCCCACCATCCCTCTGCTGAGTTGCTGGGTCTGCACGCCTGCTGTGCCCATTATGAGGGTCTCCCCCCATCCCCACCCTGAGCTCCTTGGTTTGCGCAGTTACTGTACCCATTATAAGGGGCTGCCACCATCCCTATGCTGAGTTGCTGGGTCTGCATGCCTGCTGTGCCCATTAAGAGGGTCTCCCCCCCATCCCCACACTGAGTTCCTTGATTTGTGCATTTGCTGTACCCATTATAAGGGGCTCCCACCATCCCTATGGTGAGATGCTTGGTCTGCACGCCTGCTGTGCCCATTATGAGGGTCTCCCCCCATCCCCACACCAAGTTCCTTGGTTTGCGCAGTTGCTGTACACATTATAAGGGGCTCCCACCATCTCTATGCTGAGTTGCTGGGTCTGCACACCTGCTGTGCCTATTATGAGGGTCTTCAACCATCCATGTACTGAGTTTTCAGGTATGCACACTTGCTATGCTCATTACGAGAGGTCCCCACCATCTCTGTCCTGAGTTCTAAGATCTGCATACCTGCTGTGCTTATTAAGAGTGGTTCCCACCATCCCTGTGCTGCTTTCCTAGGTCTTCATACCTGCTGTAAACATAATGAGAGGTTCCCACCATTGCTGCACTGGGTTCCCGGGTCTGCACTTCTGCTATGCCCATTATCAGGTGCTCCAACCAACCCTTCTGGAATACCACCAAGTCACAAAAACACCTCCATGACGGTTGGGAAGAGGTCCTGGCTCTATGGCATGGATATCCAATTAGAGTGCTCATCAAGCAATACAAAAAAAAAACCCAGAAAAACAAAATGTTACCCCAACTCTACTGCCAATATCCATGAACTGTGATCCAGTGCTCTAACTAGGGCATTCAGGTCCCATAGGTACCATTTTTGAATCAGGAAGGCTGGCAACTCAGATACTCTTGAATAAAAGTACTTTATTGTTACATGGGTACACAGGTACAGGCTATATGTTGACGCGTTTCCGTTATGAAGCCTTTATAAAAAAAAATATATTTTTTTTTATGAAGGCTTCATAGCTGAAACAAGTCAGCATATAGGTTGTACCTGTGTACCCATGTAACAATAAAGTATGTTTATTCAAGAGCATCTGAGTTGCCAACCTTCCTGATTCAAGAATACAAAAAGCCAGGGATGACATATTCCACCAAGCTCCACTTCCAGCTGAACTATTGCCTTTGAGGGATATATAGTTCCACCTGTTACACCATTGGGGGCTGAGTGTTTTATTTCCCTGATTTAGTGCTGATTCACACTGGAATCACACAGGAACCTGATTTCCGTGCAATTCAGTGCATGCACTACATTTAAAAATGCACTGCAACTGGATCATATAGTTCTATGGTACATTGGTATCCAGTGCAGTCAAACGCACTGCATCTGTGATTTGTTTTCAGGGTGTCGTTAGGAATCTACTGTCCCCCGCAGCAGATTGCACACCCAGTAGACATGTGCATGACACAAAAATGTGTTTGGTTTTGATTCGTTAATCTAGTTATTTCGTTTACTTAAATTCAGTTGAATCATTCAATTCCTATTTGGAATTCGTATTCGGAACTTTAGAATTTTCTTCTAATTTACTTTTTCGATTTAAATCAGTACATTTTTGAATTGGTCGGAACGAAAATGTTATATTTTTTTTTATTCGAATGCAGCAAAGTGACACTTTAAATCACCTTTGGCTTAAGAAAAATAGCATTATTTCAAAATGGTACTCTAATAACACAGTCTTTGATTTCAGAAGTATGTTTACAGTTCAATTTCAATTTGAATTTCGGAAATTTGGATGAATTTCGTTTCGTTATTCGGAGCATTCGGTAAACGCTTTTATACTGTAATTCGGGTATTCGGATATATCTGAATCTCACAATGATGAAACATTTGTCCGAATATTAATTCGGAACGAAACGAACCGCACATGTCTAACACCCAATGCATTTGGAACGCAGTGTGGGAAATGCACACGGAAAGTGGATTTCTCGCACCATGTTCTGGTGTGAGTGGGCACTTGGTCCTGTTCAGCTCCTGGGTCTGCACACTGGCTGTGCCCATTATAAGGGGTTCCCACTGTCCCTCCACATAGTATTATTGTCCTAATTTGGACCTGTTCAGCTCTGATGTACTAAAAAAGAAAAGAAGGCCAAACACAGGAGCAGAAATGCAAAGCCCTTTATGTGAGTAATGTAGAGGCATGGTGAGGACATTAAAAGGAAACTTGTGCTCACTGAAAGCATACCTTTTTAATTAAAATTATAATTCTATTATTAGTTTAATTTGCAAATAAACACTAATTATTTTTTTTTCTCTTGCTATTTATCAGAATTTTTATTCTGCTCCAAGTTCCCTTTGGTAATAGAAACCCGTCTCATGGTCTAGGTCAGGGTTTCTCAACCAGGGTTCCTCCAGAGGTTGCTAGGGGTTCCTTGAGCAATGGTCAATTTCTATCTCTCAGGTAAATTTCAAAGTGATACCATTGATCTTTTTAGCTATCTGTAAGGAGGTAATTCTTCCCAATGACCACAAGTGTAAAGGAGCATTCTTCCCATTGACCATCACACTAATGTATCATGAGTTGTAGATTTTTAATTTTTAGCAGGGGTTCCCCGAGATCGGAGAACTATTTCAGGGGTTCCTCTGTGTTGAAAAGGTTGAGAAAGGCTGGTCTAGGTAATTGGTGATGTGATCTCTGCTGTTCTGTGGGATTGGGCAATCCCACAAGCATTCTTTTTTAATTTACTTTTTTTTTTCTTTTTGAGGAGGGTCTCATTAGGGAGATTTCCCTTTACATCCTGTCCTAAAGTCTCAACAGGAAGTAAGGATAGCTTTCTATTATGAAGGAAACAGGAATAAGTGTCCCCATTGGAATATTTACCCTCTATTTCTATTCTGGTGACAACTCAAAATTTTGGATTTACTCTCACCTTCAGTGCTGGTGACTCTGGCGATCAGGACAATTAGAGAGAGTGAATCTTTCTAATGTTGGCACACACCTGATAGGGATTCTAACCGCTCAGTACTCTATCCAAATCTAAAATAATAAAAAAAAGATTTTTTTCTTTAGTTAAACTTTGAAATGCCTCTTATTCTCTGTGGAAAGGCTGCTTCCTGCACTCACACTGCAGTGGTCTGTGCTGGCAGAGCTGAGGAACAGCCACACCCTCTCATGACAAGAGGAGGGGGCGTGTCTGGCCAATCCAGGTACGTTATTTAGTACACTTGGTCTAATGCTGGTGCCTATTGGACGGCACAGTCATATTTAGACATGCCGTTCAACAAAAAAGAGCTAAGACCTTTGTTACAGCAGTTGTGCGGTGTGGCCAAATATGACTGTGCTGTCTAATAGGCAATCTGATTGTACAATCTCCTTTAGATCTACCAACATGTAGTGCAGGAGCCTGCCTGATTGGATACAGATTGATTGGATCAAGTTCAGATAGGTGCTCATATTACATAGCTTTGGTGCGTTTAAAGTGAACCTTCACCTTAAAGGTCATGCCTCCTCCCTGCTCCCTCTCTTACAATTAAACATTATTTTTCTTTTTCTTTTTTAACAGTCATTTATTAGTACTGCAAAGCAGCACCTTCACGTTTCTCGCCTTGGCAGGAATTGTTTTTTTTTCCCACCCTCTGCGCTTGCCCTGCAGCACAGCTGCACATACACTGGTTTCTTCGACCATCTGCGCACATGTATGTTTTCCCATGCATGCCCAAAGATGGCTACCAGGGAAGTCCCAAACCTTTCTCATCTTTGTGCATGCCTGGAAAATTGTCTGCCATGTACACAGATGTGCCGATGGGCTCTGCCAGGACCTGAAGACCAGGCGCAGCTTGTCTGCACCATAATGGTGGCACCAGAGGGGGATAGAGCTACCTGAGAGGCAGATTGAAGTTACACTTGATTGTGCTAAGATTGCATGGTCAGATTGTAACGTGTTTGGTGAGCCAGTGTGCTCAGTAATGTAACTGAACTGGACAGACACGCCCCCTCTTCTTTTCTGCAATACAAGTCTGTGTGAGGATGCTTGTGATGAGAGGTGTGGCTGTTCCTCAGCTCTGCCAGCACAGAACACTGCAGTGTGAGTGCTGGAATCAGTGTCCATTGCTGTGTGCTTCAATGAGCCTATATCAGGGACTCCAAACTTTCTAAACAAAGGGCCAGTTTACCGTCCATCAAACTTTAGACCCCTTGCACACCAAGGTGTTTTTGCTCTAAAATTAGCACATAAAAAGGGCACCAAAAATGCTCCCCATGCATCTCAATGGATGCTTTCACACGAGCTGTTGCCCTTGCTAGGCATTGTTAAAAGTCCTGCAAGCAGGATCTTTTCAGCTTGTTTTGTGTGCTCAAAATAGCGCTTCAAAAACGCCCATGTCCATTGAAAATAATGGTTAAGCGCTTCAAAAGCACTTCAAAAACGCTTGAAAAGCACTTGAAATGTGTACTGAGGCTGTGGAAAGGTCACATGATTGAAATAGAAATGCTTGAAAAAAAGCGCCATTAGAGGGGCGCTATTTATAGCACTAGTGCTTCAAAAGCACGGCAAAAATACACACTAAAATCATGGCGTTTTACAGGATTTTACAGGTTTTTTTCCAATGTGAAAGGTGCCTAAAAGGTCCTGATATTAGGGGGAAAAATAATGCCTCCTCATTTGTTTCAGTGGGAGCAATTGTGCCCCATCGTTGGTGTCATTGGGATAAATTGTGCCCCATTGTTGGTGTCATTGGGATAAATTGTGTCCCATCGTTGGTGTTATTGGGATAAATTGTGCTTGAATGTTGGTGTCATTGGGAGGAATTGTGCCCCATCATTGGTGTCATTGGGATAAATTGTGCCCAATTGTAAGTGTCATTGGGATAAATTGTGCTCCATCGTTGGTGTTATTGGGATAAATTGTGCTTGAATGTTGGTGTCATTGGGAGGAATTGTGCCCCATAGTTGGTGTCATTGGGATAAATTGTGCCCAATTGTTGGTGTCATTGAGATAAGTTGTGCCCCATCGTTGGTGTTATTGGGATAAATTGTGCTTGAATGTTGGTGTCATTGGGAGGAATTGTGCCCCATCGTTGGTGTCATTGGGATAAATTGTGCCCAATTGTTGGTGTCATTGAGATAAGTTGTGCCCCATCGTTGGTGTTATTGGGATAAATTGTGCTTGAATGTTGGTGTCATTGGGAGGAATTGTGCCCCATCGTTGGTGTCATTGGGATAAATTGTGCCCAATTGTTGGTGTCATTGAGATAAATTGTGCCCCATCGTTGGTGTTATTGGGATAAATTGTGCTTGAATGTTGGTGTCATTGGAAGGAATTGTGTCCCATTGTTGGTGTAATTAGGCGGAATTGTGCCCCATTGTTGATGTCCTTAGGAGGATTTGTGCCCCATTGTTGGTATCAGTGGATGAAATGGTGCCCCAATGGCCGGATAAAAGCAAGCAAAGGGCTGCATCTGGCCCCTGGGCTGCAGTTTGGAGACCACTGGCCTATATCATGCATGTATCATTTGGGATTTATATTATACAAAGTTGTGCGAAGTTTAGAAAATACAAAAAACAAAACAAATGGGGGTGTGAGTTTATGACATAAGGAGGGGGGGATATTATACCAGCTACACTATACTCCTGTTAATAAAATCTTATCTCAGCCTACAGCTGCTGATACGTCACAGAAATGACCTGTCCCCTGACCTCCGGTATCGATAAGCCTGGAATACGATGGACTCTTCAACCCTCAGGCATCTATAGATTTGATAAATATAAGCAGAACAATCTGTTTAATTCATTCTCATTTTACAAAGAAGTTCTGTACTGGGAGAAGAAGCAATCCCCATATGGAGCTCCTTGTATTCCAGCTCAGCATGGCCAAATAGGCAGCTCAGTGTGGTTTCAGCACCAAGGACAGCGGCTGTAATTATCCAGCTTATCTGAGCTGTCAATCATCCTGCGCTGAGCTAGAAAACCACACTTATTCATTAATTCCTTTACGGTGATGAAATATCGACGGAGCAGTCTTGTAGCAATTATCGTCCTGTCTGTCATTCGTCTTTGCTAATGTATCTCTTCAATAAATTAATTTCAATTTGATAATAGCTGTGGCTTTGCTGATGTTTTTCTTCTCCTCCCTTATATTCTTATCAAAGTGGACCTAAAGCCAATTTTTTTTTTCTTCTTAGTTTTGAAATCCCTGGAAAGTTATTTTTTTCTGGATCTGAGGGATTTCCCTGTACTTCCTGTCCCAGTGACACAGCAGGAAATAAGAGGAGATCTCTCCAAAGTGAAGGAATAGTTGTCACCAGAACAGGTTTACCCTTTGGAAGATTTCTTTTCTTCGCCTTTTCTGATGACAACTCAATATTTTTGGATTCCTCATCACTTTGTGTAGCAGAGTAGTCAACAGAGAAGGTGCATCTCCTCAGCAGGGACACAGACAGTAATATGACATGGCAACCCTTTGACATTCTATATGAAAAAAAAAAATTGTATTTATATGCACTTTAATATTAATTGTCTTCAACTTTTTGACTTATTCAAGGGGTCCTGCGGGGAGAGGTTGAACCTTTTCCAACTACTTTGGGTTGACAGGGGTTCTAATAGATTCCTACACCAAAAAAAACCAAACTTTTAGCTGGATTTATGCTTAAGGGCTCATTCACTTATTTTTGGTGTGTTAATGTATGTTATGTGGAGCATCAACATGCATGGAACTAAGGCAGTTCAAAAGGAATGGAGTGCCAACACACCCTAACATGCCCAATAATCGCACATGACCCTTTTTTTAAAAAAAAATAACAGACAGCAATGCACTACCATGCATGGGTGCATGTGGCAAAACAGGTTCATTTCTTTAGTGCAGGAGTCTCCAAACTTTCTAAAGAAAGTATCAGTTTCCTGTCCTTCAGATGGGCCAGACTGTGCCCAGTGGGAGTAAACAATGCCCATCTTTGGTATTAGGGAGAGAAACAGTTGGTGTCAGTGGAAGGAATAATGTCACATAGTTGGTGTCAATGGAAGGAATAGTTTCCCATTGTGGGTGTCAGTAACAGGAATTATGCCCCATGATTGGTGTCAGAGGCAGGGGCCGGATAAAGGCAAGCAAAGGACCACATCTGGCCCCAGGGCCACAGTTTGGAAACCACTGCTTTAGTGCACTGGGGTAGCATTTAAAATGAATGGGCTGCCAACACATGCTAACGTGCCTAAAATCGCACATGACCTTTTTTTTTTTAATGCAATGTTCAGAAATACACTACCATGCATTAGGTCATGCAGGTTCATTGCCTTAATACATTGGGGTGTAATGTTAAATGATTGGCACTGCAATAATGCAAAACATGTTTTGTATGTTACTGCACATTGCGGCAATGCATGCATTTCTGTAACGCACAAGTGTGAATCCTGCTAAGGTTTATAATGACCTAAATTGGTGGCACTAGCTGATATAATAGCATCTCTGTCTGATAATATTGTGGAAGGTGTTTTAACTAGCTCTTTATGGAATCTTAACCAATGTACCTTAGTAGGCAACTTACCTACAAAGTATTCACCTGTTCCTAAGCTCAGGGGGCCAGTGCACCCAATGTTCCCTGCTAGTCCTGTCCAGGTATGTGCTCAGCTTATGTCTGCTCCCCTTTCCATTTCTGCTGTCTGAGCCTTACAGTAGTAGCCTTACAGGGTGTTCTGCACCAAACACACTTGACCCTGTTTTAAAAAATCAGCAGCCCACCACAGATAAGCCAAGACATCAGTGAAGTAAACTTGTTCTGTCATGCCCCTACATCTTACCTAGAACTCAGCAGCCCAGCCCACTGAATGCTCCGATTCTGTCCAGCTTCACCCCAAAACAACCTCTAGAATAGCCTTTTTTGCTTCTTTGTCTGTATCTTCGTGACGTGCCGACTGGGTCGTTTAGCAGCTGCTGGAGGGTCATCTCATTAACATGGGGACTGTCGCCTTGCTCCAACCGATTTTTGTTCCACTGAAGTCCTGGGTCCAGCTGGTCCAGAGAATCGGTCGGTACTAGCTGCTGATCTGCCTCATCAGAACCATAGGAACGCTCAAAGTTATCCTCTAGCAACCTGGACAAGCTCTAGGAAGAAGGTGATTTGGTCATCTCAGAGCTGGACAGCAGCACAATTATAGACATTGCAATCAGAAGGGTTTCATATAAGATAAAAATCAACCTGCCCTTAAGCACATAATTGGGGTTATGGGAGACAGAAATTAAAACCAAGCTAGTGATAGCCAAACCAAACCAATTTCACTGGTCATCGCCTTGTAGCAATCAGTACATTAAAAATAAATTGTGATTGTTATGGGTCACTGAATTTGGATTTTACTTTACATTTACAAAAAAAAAAAGCTTGGATGATTACTATTTTATTGATAGTATAGTTACAAAGAATTAAAGATAAAGTTATTGGCATAATTTAATAATAATAATTATTATTGTTATTCTATTTTAGTATTTAGTATTCTATTTTGGTAGGGTGCTGTGAGATACCTAGGGACTGATGTATGAAGAGGTGCAAACAGATAATTCCTTGCTGTCCATAGGAACCATTTTTTTCATTTTCAGACCTGGACTGCAGCAATGACCGTTACAAACAGACTGGATGCTTGTTGCCTATAGCAAACAATCAGAATCCTTGTTTCAGCATCAAACCTGAACTGCAGGGACAACAGATGGAAGTTTTTCATGTAGCACACTCTTCCTATATTAGCCTTTTTCTGAAATGTTTACCTGCCTGATCTTTTGAAATGACATTTGTATTGGCATGGCATGACCAACTAAAACAATTTAAGGCAGCACAGGGAATAAGGGTGACATGCCAATAGCATCCAGATGTCATGGTACTTTGGTGGCAACTGTAAAAGATGAACTCTGGCTGTGCTAGGGCTTCTTTACTATACAAAAAAAAAAAAACACTTGCTGGGAGTCTTAGTGCCTCAATGATGAGGTTACTGCAGTTTTCTTTTCTTTTAAATAATTGTATTGTATATATTTATTAATACAAAAAACACTGAACACTAGGAAACACAAACAACAGCCATAATAATGATGATATAGTTAGACAGAAGCATAAAATGCAGTGAATATAATGTATGACCCTGTGATGTTGTGTTGCCCAGAGTGCCACCTACCTGCAAGCTGGACAGTGGTTTCCCCTTGGCATGGTGGTGAGAGACCATGAGGAGCATAATGAACCCCAGGCAGGTTCCACATTTGTACGACATCTCCTTGCTTTTTCCTGATGCCTGGTGTGTGCCTTCCTCTGACTTATCCCTGACTGCCTTATATCTGGTGCCCCAGCAGGGCTGCCAGCCCACCCACATGTATGGATTGGCTGCTTATCTCATTATACCCATCTTATAAAACAATCATATCCTGGCCTGTGAAGAAATGGAACTCATATATATTTATGGTGTTGATCTGGTGAGTAAAGAACTTTTGTCAAAACATTGTCTATAGGGGGGATACGTGTTTCGCATATTAAGCAAGAGGTTTTTTTCCCTTAACATTTAGAAAAAACTTTAAAAATCAATAGGATATCAGCAATTCTTCCAAACTATGTAATAAAGAATGTCTGCAAAAGAAAAAAAAATCATAAATCTGCAAATGCAGAGCACATATGTATGTATGTATATTATTTATAGAAATGTCCTCTTTATCTGTATTTCCCCCTTCTCTCTTCCTTCACGTTGTTGTCCCCTTTCTCTTCTTATCATTCCCTCTTCCTTCCTCTTTCTTTATCTGTTTTTCCCCTTCTCTCATCCTCCTTTTGTCTTTCCCTTTCTCCATCTTTCTCTTCTCTCTATTCTCTCTTCCTTCCTCTCTTTCCGTATCTTGGTCTTCCTCTCACTCTTCTTTTTCTCTCTCTCTTTATCTCACTCTCTCCCCTTCTCTCTTTCTTCTTACCTTTTTCTTCCTTTATCTTTCTATCTTTTGTTTCTTCCCCTCTCTCTTTTTACCTTGGTCTCTCACTCTTCCGTCTCTCCTCTCATTCTCTGCTTCACTTAACTTCATTATTGTCTATGCGCTCTCTCCCTCTCTGTCCTTCTCACTCTCTCTCCTTCTCCCCCTTTCTCTCCTTCTCCCTCTCTCTCTCCTAATCTGCTTCTCCCTCTCCCTCCGTCCCCCTCTCTCCTTCTCACTCTCTCTCTCCCTCTCTTTCCTTCTCCCTCTCTTTCCTTCTACCTCTCTCTCCTTCTCCCTTTCTCTCTCTCTCTCTCCTTCTTTTTCTCTCTCGTTCCCTCTCTCTGTCCCTCTCTTTCTCTCCTCCCTCTCTGTCCCTCTCTCTCTTTCTCCATCTCTCTCCTTCTCCCTCTCTCTCCTTCTCCCTCTCTCTCGTGCTCTCTCTCTCTCTCCCTCCCTCCCTCTCTCTGTCCTTCTCCCTCTCTCTCTGTGTATCTCTCTCTCTCTCTCCCTTTCCCTCTCCTTCTCCCTCTCTCTGTCCCTCTATATCCCTCTCTCTCCTCCCTCTCTCTCTCTGTGTCTCTCTCTTACTCTCTCCCTCTCGCTCTTTCTCCCTCTCTCTCCTTCTCCCTCTCTCTCTCTCCCCCTCTCCCTCTCTCCTTCTCCCCCCCCTCTCTCCTTCTGTTTCTCTCTCTCTCTCTCCCTCTCTCTCCTTCTCCCTCTGTATCCCTCTCAGTCCCCCCCTCTCTCTCCCTCTGTCCCTCTTTCTCCCTCTCTCTCTCCCTCTCTATGTCCCCCTCTCTCCTCTCTCTCTTTCTCTCCCTCTCTCTCCTTCACCCTCTCTCTCACTCCCTATCACTGTCCCTCTCTCTCTCCTTCTCCCTCTCTCTCACTCTCCCCCTCTCTGTCCACCTCTCTCTCCTTCTCCCCCTCTCTCTGTGTCTCTCTCTCTTTCCTTCTCCCTCTCTTTTCTTCTCCCTCTCTCTCCTCTTTATCTCTCCTTCTCCATCTGTGTCCCTCTCTCTCTGTCCCTCTCTCTCCCCTTCTCTCTCCCTCTGTCCCTCTCTCTCTCCCTCTTTGTCCCTCTCTCTCCTTCTCCCTCTCTCTTTCTCCCCCCTCTCTCTCCCTCTTTCTCTCCCTCTCTCTCTCCCTCTTACCCCCCTCTCTCTCCCCCTCCTTCTTCCTTACTCTCCCCCTTCTCTCTCTCTCTCTCTCCTTCTCCCTCTCTCTTTCTCCCCCTCTCTCCCCCTCTTTTTCTCCCTCTTTCCCTCTCTCTCTCCCTCTCTCTCTCTCCCTCCCCCCCCCCCCCTCTCGCTCCCCCCTTCCTTCTTCCTTACTCTCCTCCTTCTCTCTCTGCCTCTCTCTATTTCTCTCTCTTTCTCTCCCTCTATCTGTCCCTCTCTGTCCCCCTCTCTCGCTCTCCCTCTCTGTCCCCTTCTCTCTCTCTCTGTCTCTCTCTCTCCTTCTCCCTCTCTCTCCTTCTCCCTCTCTGTCCCTCTATCTCCCTTTCTCTCCCCCTCTCTCGTTCTCCCTTTCTGTTCCACTCTCTGCTTCTCCCTCTCTCTCTCTCTCTCTCTTTCTTTCTTCCTCTTTTTCTCCCTCTCTCTCTCCCTCCTTCTTCCTTACTCTCCTCCCACTCTCTGTCTCTCTCTCCTCTCCTTCTCTCTCTTTCTCCCTCTCTCTCTCCCTCCCTCTCTCTCTCCCTCCCTCTCTCTCCCCCTCTCTCGCTCTCCCTCTCTGTCCCTCTCTCTCCTTCTCCCTCCCTCTGTCCCTGTCTCCCATCTCTCCCTCTCTCTCCTTTTCCCTCTCTCTCCTTCTCCCTCTGTGTCCCCCTATCACCCTTTCTCTCCCCATCCCTCGCTCTCCCTCTGTCCTACTCTCTGCTTCTCACCCCCTCTCTCTCCCCCTCTCTCTGTCCTCCTCTCTCTCTCTGTCCTTCTCTCTCCCTCTCTCTGTGTCTCTTCCCTTCCCTCCCTCTCCCTCTGTCTCCCTCTCTCTGTCTCCCTCTCTCTCTGTCTCCCTCTCTCTGTCTCCCTCTCCCTTCACCCCCCTCTCTCTCCCTCCGTCTCTCTCCTCTCTTTCCCTCTCTATCCCCCACTCCCTCCCCCTCCTTCTTCCTTTCTCTCTCTCCCTCTCTCTCTCCCCCTCCTTCTTCCTTTCTCTCTCTCCCTCTCTCTCTCCCTTCTTCTTCCTACCTCTCTCCCTCTCTCTCTTTCTCCCTTTCTCTCCTCCCAGTCTTCCCTTCTCCCTCTCT
>BLSH010444512.1:1787232-1797232 GCA_018402905.1 Glandirana rugosa
TTCAAGGGACAACCTCAAAAACATGTACACTTACTTTTTCCGACCTACATACTTCTTCCCCATTTCGATACCGAACTATTACATACTTCATCCGCTGGTCCACCTGAAGTAGCTCTTGCATCGGATGACCACACCCTATACAAGTCCCAAGTAAATTGATGGTCGTGTTTCTTTTCCGACCGTTCTTATTTGTGTCTACACCGTCAATAAGGACGTCTTAACTGTAGTAACCATGTCTGTGACCTACACACGGTTTGTCGGTAAATTTCTAGCGAAAGTTACACAAAACATCCAACTGTGGAGCACGCATGTTTCCTCCTTTTGTGAATGACTTTTTGCAACTAACCATCCACTCATTCCACTGTTCTCAAATGCGATCTTTAAATGGCTGTTTGGCACACATCCAGTGTCTGTACCAATGATGTCAATTCTGCAGGAATAACTGCCACATCTGTGTTTATTCTTGCCAGCCTTTTCTTTGTGCTGGTAGTTAAATGAACCCTGAACATATCCCACACCAGTAGGCTACGTTCTCGATGAAGTCCACCTGGTCGCCTACTTCATACATTATCAAGCCATAGCTTTACCCCTTCTTCATACATCCAGCCTTTTTCATTCACATGTACAAAAACTCCAACAGGGAACTTGATTTTCGGCATTGTTTTTCTTTTAAAAATAATCATAATCATTGGTCTTAGTTTGGCGCCATCAGCTGTACATGCTAGTATCACTGTAAAACTGGACTTCTCATGTCCTGTTGTTTTAATTAACACTGTTTTTGCACCTTTTGAATTGACAGTTTTATTTACAATCATATCGAAAATTCATAGGAGTTTCATCCATATTTCCGATATTACTTAACGCATAGCCATGTTCCTTGCGCTGTTGTATTACATATCGATGGAATTTACTTCGTCGAGATCTGCAGGTAATTTTTGTGCAATTTTGGTCTTTTGCCTCAGTAACAGATTATGCCTTTCCAAGAACCTAGTACACCAGGATACAGTGGCCCTAAACAGGGCTGTAGATGGGGGGGGGGGGGGGGTTTGGGGTGTTCAAACCCCCCCCCCAGAGCATCCTGCCAAAAATAAAAAGTGTCTCTGCCCTGTCGTCTCTCATGGCGCCAGCACCGCAACAACAAACAGCGGAGTACAGCAGTCAGTATTGCAGGCAAAGTGGATGCAGCAGGTCGGGTGTAAGGCACACCATCACAGGCACTTACATCACTCTGTTATGACCAGGCTGTGCTGGGTTCCCAGCGGACAGATCATAGACACAGGGGAGAGGGCGGCTCTACACTCTGTACTTCCCACCTTGGACTTCGGAGGAAAATGGAGCAGAGAACATGCAAGGAGGCAGTACTGCTGCTAAGGAGCTGAGCCTCCCTCTGTCCTTTTCGGCTAGCTTTCTGCCTGAGAGACGGTCATCACAGACTGCTTACCACCACTGCTGTGCTGCCATTGAGGTAAATGAGTCTGTGGCAACTGGCAAAATTATTCACTAATCACCCAAGTCGTGGGTTATCGTTTTCCACTGCTTGGTTGGTACTGACAGTCCAGCCTGACTCTGTCAGCTATGTTGTGGTGCGGACTGCAGAGCCAAAGGGCTGAGGGTTTGCCAGGCACAACAACATTGCTGCCAGAGCCAGGCTGGACTGTTTGCTGCCCTTAGTGCCCTGGCCCTTTTTTAATTGTGTTGATAATAAGCCCCGGTTCACACTAGGATGTGGTGCAGAAAACCTGCAATGCATCTGCCTCACAAGGCTGTCTTTAACGTGGGGCAAAAGAAGCAGATGCCCTGGGCCCAGCCCCAGTTATTGTTGTGGGGCACAAAGCAGCTGCCCCTTGCAAATGCGCTGCCCGTAAATAAGATGGTGGCCAAATACTACTGGGGTGGAGTTGGAGTACAGCTGTGTGGCTTGGTTCCCAGCTTGGTGCTCCGTCATCTCTTCCAATCCCCAACCAACCACTGCCTGACCTGCCATCATGTGACCTCCACATCCCCTAACAGCCAATCACTCCACCCTCTAACAACCAGACCTGTGATCAGTGGGGAGGAGATGTACAGTCCATGCTGAAAGTCTGGAACCTGTCACACTGTAAGTAAATGACATGTGTGGTGTGTGGGGACACTGACAGCACCTGTTATGGTGATCAGGAAGGACCATTGTGAGTGTTCAGCAGAAAATGTACAGGGATAGGAGATAAGACAGTACATGGATGGTCTCTGACCATCTCCTGTAGTACAACTGCAGTCTCTGACCATCTCCTCCAGTATGTCTGCAGTCTCTGACCATCTCCTGTAGTACGCCTGAAGTCTCTGACAATCTCTTGTATGTCTGCAGTCTTGGACCATCTATTGTACACCTGCAGTCCCTGACCATCTCCTGTAGTACGCCTGCAGTCTCTGACCCTCTCTTGTACGCCTGCAGTCTCTGACCACCTCCTGTAGTAGTCTGCAGTCTCTGACCATCTCCTGTAGTACACCTACAGTCTCTGACCCTCTCCTGTACTATGTCTGCAGTCTCTGATCATCTCCTGTACTATGTCTACAGTCTCTAACCATCTCCTGTACTATGTCTGCAATTTCTGACCATCTCTTGTAGTACGTCTGCAGTCTCTGACATTCTCTTGTGCATTTGCAGTCCCTGACTATCTCTTGTATGCGTGCAATCTCTGACCATCTCCTGTAGTACACCTACAGTCTCTGACCCTCTCCTGTACTATGTCTGCGGTCTCTGACCATCTCCTGTACTATGTCTGCAGTCTCTGGCCATCTCCTGTACTATGTCTGCAGTCTCTGACCATCTCCTGCACTATGTCTGCAGTCTCTGACCATCTCCTGTACTATGACTGCAATCTCTGACCATCTCCTGTAGTACGTCTGCAGTCTCTGACCATCTCCTGTACTATGTCTGCAATCTCTGACCATCTACTGTAGTATGTCTGCAGTCTCTGACCATCTCCTGTAGTGCGCCTGCAGTCTCTGACCATCTCTTGTACGCCTGCAGTCTCTGATCATCTCTTGTACGCCTGCAGTCTCTGACCATCTCACGTAGTATGTCTGGTAGTAAATAATATGCACAACCCTTTGGTGTGTCAGGGGCTGCAGTTGGGGCACTGAAAACCTCATTGGTTGGCAATCACTGGGATGCAGTCTCAAACCAAGCTATACATCCACACAATAAATGGAGTGTATGAGAGTCAGAACAAGCTGCTCTGCTTTAAGGTATACCTTTCACCATGAAGGCCTCTTTCACACACACACATTGCAGTCCCTACTTTCATAGATGTTTGTGCTCTGCTCATTGCTAATAACACGCTCTAGAAGTTTTCTGTCTATTGGTGAGTCCCCCACCTCCCCAGTGCATGGTGTGCAGACAGTGAGATGATGTGCTGTAACCTCCGGCAACCAATCAGTGAGTGGTAATGATGTGCTTTAACCTCCAGCAACCAATCAGTGAGCAGTCATGATGTGAATGGGGGGGCGAGGAAAATGTTTGCCCAGGGTCCAATCAATATGAAAGGTGACCCTGATCCTGCACCACATTCAAATTACACTGCCCTTGCAATCTACAATGGGTGTCACTGAAATCTTAATGACAACCCTGCTTGCTACGGGGCACACAGTGCATGCTCGCTCCTGTGCTGTGTGGGTCGATGGAGCCACGCTCCATCAACCCACACAGCGCTGCTTGGTTCTCCCCCCCAATCCCCCCCCCCACTTCACTACTTGGTACCTGCTGCTGAACCCCTCCAGGACAAAAAATTATCGAGGAACTCTGATGGGGATTTTTTTTGGTCTGCAATTAATTTGTAAAATATACAATGCGGCCCACATACTAAAAATGTTCTAGACCCCTGGTCTAGAACAGAGGAGAAATGCATTTACTTATATGATCCTCTGCTTCTCCAGCAGCCATGAATTGTCCCTTGGCGCCCTCATGCTCAGTGCAGGGCTATGGACCCTGCACTCATATTGATGACCCATGGAGCAGAAGAGAGAAGATGCTGTGGGGGTCTAGCAGTAGGGAGGAGCAAAGGATCTGGTAGGTAAAAGTGCTTTTCTGTACCCCCTAGTCCTAAATGCACAGTTAACCCTTGCAGGCACAGTCCCATTGTTAATTTTATAGTTTCCTGAGGTTGGGCTTTAACAGAATAAAAGGGAGCAAATAAGAGAAGTCCATTGTTGGAGTTTGCATACATTTTAACCACATACAGTTCCCAGAATACAATATCCTTTTCTAAAAAAATGACAGACAAGGCTGAATGCAAGGAAAATCCCCAAAGCCAGACCGCCAAAGCCTACAAATTGTGCATTGATGAGCCTTCATCAATGCACAATTTGTAGGCTTTGGCAGTCTGGCTTTGGGGATTTTCCTTGCATTCATATTTAGTGGCATTAATACACCCAACTTTATAATCAGCTTCCGCCGGCAAGATTGCTTAGTTTTAAGGTGGCGGGCCCCCTCCCTATCCCGTCATGTATTTTGAGATAATTTAGCAGTTTGCACAAGTATAATGGAGCCCACTAAAGAAATGCCGCCTTTGCGATATTCGGACTCCCCGCTGTCGCCAAACCGTACGCTGCAAAAATAATGTATTATTTCTAAATATATCCATCTGAAAAGCTCCTGTTTCAGCAGCCTGCATAACTGCCTAACCAGATTACCCTCCACATTACAGTCAGATCTATAGAGGAAGGCGCACATGCAGCCATATTGATAAGCGCCCGCTCGCGACTTGTTGGGGGGATAAATATCGCTTCCCGGGGTTAAAATATCTCTGTGATGTCTTGAGAAATTGGCATCTGTGTAAGAGCATCTGAAGTCCCCTCTCAATATATTATCCGCTTTGTGTTCCAATTTCAACTTTAATTTCATGGCTAAACAGCTAACCTGCGAGCTGTAATTGCCATGACTGGCATAAGAAATCCATCATCTTCCGGCGCCGCGCTGCATAACGCCACGTGGCATGCACTGATATCGCTAATAAAAAAAAAAAAAGATCCAGCATTAGACAGATTTAAACTTCTTGACTTGGTTGTACATCAGCAAACTTATTTCCAGCCAAAATAAGATCATGGATGGACGCTCTGCCTGGCAGAGATATGGAGCTATTCTGATCCATTTTCTTCTATTTCTTTCCCTTATGAGATAAGACCTCAAGGAACAAGGCGCTGAAACGTATTAAATGTTCTGGACGCAGCTGACTCCACGCTTAAAGACTTGAAGTCACTTTGCTAAACCCTTGTAGACCAGGAATTAAACAGCCAGCTTTGGTAGCTGGTGAATATGGAAGTTGTAGAATGGGGATTTGTTTCTTTATCAAATTCTTTTGCGTGTTGAAATGTTGCGTTGGGGGAATTTGTGCGGTATTTATGCCTACAAAAAACATTGGGCAGCATTTAATAGGATATTATCAAGATATAGCCATCCAAAATGAAACAAATTTACAGTGTAACTCTACTTTCCCAGAAAAAAAATATTGCAAATAAACAAAATAATTATATAACATAAATAATCACTACAAAAGCCACATTGTAATTTAACCAGTTGCCTACTGGGCACTTTTACATCCTTCCTGCCCAGGCCAATTTTCAGCTTTTAGCGCTGTCACACATTGAATGACAACTGCGCAGTCTGCAACACTGTACCTATATGAAATTTTTATAATTTTTTTTGGTGGTATTTAATCACCATTGGCCCTTTTTATTTTTTGCTAAACTAACGAAAAAAGACAGAAAATTAAAAAAAAAACTATTTTTCATAAGCTTGTTAAAAAAATATTTGGTTCAGTGATGTGCGCTAATGAGGCTGCACTAATGGGCACTGATAGGCGGCACTGATGGACATTGATGAGGCGGCACTGGTGTTCACTGATGAAGCAGCACTGATGAGGCTGCACTGATAGGTAGCACTGATAGGCGGTATTAATAGGTGGCACTGATGGGCAATGATAGGCGACACTGAAGGGCACTGATAGGTGGCACTGATAGGTGCCACTAATAGGAGGCCCTGATGGGCACTGATAAGTAGCATTGATGGGGAAGGATAGGCACTGGTAGGCGGCACTGATGGGCACTGATAGGCAGCACTGATAGGTGACACTGATGAGGGGCACTGATGGGCAGCACTGATAACCACTGATTGGCAGCACTGGTGGGCACTGACTGGCACCACTGGTGGACTCTAACTGGCAGCACTGATGGGCATTGATAGGCAGCTTGGGTGCACTGATAGGTGGCACTGGTGGGCACTGTTGGAACTGCACTGATAATCAGGACACTGATAATCAGTGCCCTGATTATGAGAGTAGATATCCCTTTAACAAAGGAGTCTATTGGCTCTCTTCTCCCATCCTCATGTTGTCAGTGGGAGGAAAGTAAAGTCAATAACCGGCTTGTGTTTACATCGTGATCAGCTGTTACTGGACACTGCTGATTAAGTGGTAAAGGGCCGTTGTGATTGACCCTTTACCGTGATCTGTGATCAGGTGAGACTGGAGGACTCAGCAATCACAGAGAACGCCATCCTCACACTGCAGAGGGCGCGCGGACAGCTCGATCACAGGAGGACACCCATGTACGCCCTCCTGGCAAAGTAAGCCTGCGCTGTAACCGTCTTTCGGCTATAGCATGGGGGGGAAGGGGTTAAAGTGATTCTAAAGAATGTGTTTTTTTAAAAAAAAAAATCAGACATGTAATAAACATACTTACCTGCTCTGCACAATGGTTTTGCACAGAGCAGCCCTGATCCACTTCTTTTTGGGTCCCCCGTCGGCAGCCTTGACTGCTCCCCCCTGCTGAGTGCCCCCAATAGCAAGCCTTGTCCATTCACGCTCGCCCCCCTCATCTCCCTGCTGCTGGATGAGCCAATGAGGAGAGAGAGACCCGGGAGAGCCGCTGCTCTCATTCACATCGCTGAGGGGGAGCTGCACCCAGAAGAATTTTTACCTTGATACATAGAATGCCTTTAGAACCACTTTAATGTTATGTAGCATTGCCCTCATGGGGGTTGCTGAGTATAGCTTTCCCTGGGTCTCCCTGGATTTTTCTGCAGCCAGACACTTGGGGATTTTACATTTTACCTTACACCCGCACACTCTTCTGCTCATTATCCAATGATCAGTCTAGTTGTTTTTTTTTTATTTATTGGTAGAACTTGGATAGGAGAAGGGATTAGCGGGATACTACAACTTGAACTATACACCGATGAGGACAACTCTCAGTTGACCCCAATAAATTGATTTGGGTAGCAGATTCGCTGCTAGACCACACTAGGGCTGTGTGGGAGGATAAGTCCTTTGCTTGCTCTGGCAGCAGACTCAATGTACCACTTTTCTTCAGGACACTTACTAGTATCCCCTTTAGCTGATACCTGTCCCCTGACTTCACTAGCCTGAAGGGATGACCCTCACAGAACAGGCACCTAGATGCAGATCTGTACTCACAGTAGCCAGGAACAGATCCTTCTATATGTGTCTCCCTCCTAGTTAGCCCTGCAGGACATCTGGGTTACAGCTTCCTCAATTCTGGCCCTCAGGTCAACCACTTGAGACCGCATGGCAACCAGTACAGGGGAGGGACAGCAGCCCCCTCCCTCCGAGACCCCTCTCTCCAGCTTAAGACTCCGAGCAGATGTGCCTCAGGCATATATACAGTCACCCAGCATGCCCTGAGGCTCCTGCTTCTGCCAATAGCCAGAGCTGTAACTACACCTATGCTCAGGTTTCCTCCCACTGTCCAATACGCCTCGTCCTATTGGACCTGTGCAAAACAGGCAGACAACATGAGCAGCACCTGAGCACAATGAGTAGACCCTATCAATAGATTAATGCTCCGTAGTAGGCAGAGAGCACCTAAATTTACCTAATAGCCTCCCTGGTATGCAGGGAGACCCAAAACTATGCTCTCTCTCTCTAGCACCTACCTAAGAGGGTGCTACAGTTATTCAAACATTACCTTTCCTTTTCAATACAATTCAATGCAATTAGGTAACCTGAAGGTGTTCCGTACAATGTTGATGCACCCTGAAATGTAATTTTCTGCTTGTGTGATTGGCTCACTGATTTTCCCAGAAGTCTGCACTAAAATACAAGTCAAATTTTAGGCACCCCCTTGAATAGGAATTTCAGATTTTGTGAGATACTCCGCAAAGGGTAAATACTTCTAAAGGGATGCAGATTTCATTATTAGAGCACTGAGAGCGTAACAGGTGATTATAATTAAACAGAGCCCCCCATTTAGAATCAGTCTGCAAGGGACATGGTGAAGCAAAAAGCTGATTCTTCAGAGCAGGAAAACATTGGAATCTGCTATAAGGTTTCTTAAAATACATGCAATGTATGTTGATCACCAACAGGGGATTGTTTTTTTTTTCTCAACAATTTGGAATTTCACCTTAAAGGAAATCTCCAGTGGTAATTATTGGTGTAGCGTCCCCATAGTGTAAGTGCGTGTAGGAGAAACGGTCAGCAAGTTGAGTGCTGGGGAGTTGTGAGGAGTAACAGTCTGCAGAAGGATAGTCTGCAGTGAAGTGCGCATATACAGGACTGTATATGGAGTTTATGTACAATAATTCTTTGGGCGTCCTGCAGTCATCCTTTATCCTCATCCAAGTAATTTGCCCTAAATAAAACAACAAAAGAGCCGGCCTGTTCAGTGTCTCCGGATGTGTGATATATGGTGTGATTGAGAGCAGCTATAAGGTGAACCACTACCACCAGCTACTCCTAAGGGAGCACATGGCTACATTGGTAACCAGAGTGGTGATGCTGATTCCCTATCCAATGAACAGGCTGGAATTAGACAGGTAGCATTGAAAATCTGAACCTGGAATTAGGGCTGGTTAAACAGAAATGCTAACTCTTGAACAAGTTTAGGTCATCCTTTTGAGTGCCTTTACAAGTCTGTATTAATAATATCTTGTGTAACTCAGTCTGCAGCTCTGGCAAGAAATGGACTTTGTGTTTCTGCTGCAGAAGAGACTTTTACACGGGCACGGTTGCAGGGGAGACCCCTATTGCAGAACATAGAGCAGCCAAAGTTAAAGTAGAGGTTCAGGCTAAAATTAAAATCTCTAAATCTACTTGCATCCACAATCTAAGAATAACCTAACTAGCCCTGTAAAGAAGAAATCGCTATACATACCTTTTCTGAAGCCGATCTGGTCTGGTGCCACACCGAGCTGTCAGCGGCGCTTCTCTGTGTGGGAGTGTGCAGAAGAGGCAGCTGACAACAGAATCCTCATAGTAAGTCTATGGGTGATGTCACTTCCCAGGCATTTCCCAGCCGTTGTCGGCTGTCTCCTGCACACAGCTGTTGCCGCTGGAGACTGGACCGGAGCTGCTTCAGAAAAGGTATGTATAGCAATTTTTGCTTTACAGGGTTAGATAAGTTAGTCTTAGATTGTGGATGTAAGTAGATTTAGATTAAACTTCCACTTTAAGCCACCCGCCATCCACTACTCAGGTTGTGAACTGCTAGAGACCTTACAGAGGATTGTGGAAGATTGTGGGAGGTGTCTTTTCCACAGTCTAAACTGGCTTTAGATTATAAGAGGAAAAGATTTCCGCTGCCAGCGGCACCGTGGTGTAGAGGAGGTGGAGTGTTGTATCTTTCTTGGGCTGAGGAGGGGAAGGAAGGTTGACTTGCACAGAAATGGAGGCTGCAAGGGGACACAGTGGCAGTCATTCCGGAAAATCAGAGGATGCCCTGAATGCTGGTGCCTACATGGTGGTGGGAGTGTCGTGGTCTGGGGCTGCATGAGTGCTGCCAGCACTGGGGAGCTACAGTTCATTGAGGGAACCATGAATGGAAACATGTACTGTGACATATTGAAGCAGAGCATGATCCCCTCCCTTCAGAGATTGGGCCACAGGGCAGTATTCCAACATAACGACCCAAAACACACCTCCAAGACGACCACTGCCTTGCTAAAGAAGCTGAGGGTAAAGGTGATGGACTGGCAGTGGTCGTCTTGGAGGTGTGTTTGGGGTCG
>BLSH010444512.1:1808979-1831936 GCA_018402905.1 Glandirana rugosa
TGGGGAAAAATTGGGGAACACCCCCCCATTTTCGCGCCGCGAGGGCGGGCGTATCGTCTCGGGATAACGACCATTTTGGGGCGATTTTGATCGCCCCAAAATGGCGCCGACGGCGAGTCACACTTTCATTGGAATATCACCTGGAAAGTAATGGAACTATTGTCCATATTAAAAAAAGACTTTGGATAATAGTGATTTTTTCGGTAGGAACGGTAGGTCGGTCACTGAAACGGGTCCGACTCTACTATAATAGTAATAAACTAATGAACGGACTCCCCTGTACCTGAGCGTAGACGGTACTCCGACCAGGAAACTATACCGGTAATGTCAAATTTGTTCTAAATGGAGGACCTTTCCCTTCCGAAAGAAACAGACCCCCCCCCCCCCTATATGGATGAATCAGACGGATACATAAAGCAAATTACCCCCCCCCCCCCAGACAAAGAAAGCCTTCCCTTTCCAGGAGGTAAATCTTGTTTAAACTGTAATGGCCATATCAAAGGACCAGCCTCATGGCAGATGCGAGTCCATGTCCCCTCAGGCAAGTAATCAAATAATGATAATATCATCTCAGCCTGGGCAAAGTCACTGGCTGGATGGCAAGGATGGCTTTTTTAGTGATAATAGGTTTCAGAAAAAAATTATACCTGTTATCAAGGTAATGAAAGGTCCACTATAAGGTTACTTTCACACTGAGCGGCAGCCGCGGTAAAACCCCGCTAGTTTTAGCGGGGTTTTACCAGCAATAGGGCTCTGCTATGCGGGCGGGAGCGCCGCGCTTTTACCCCCCCACAAGGGGTTAAAAAGGGGTTAAAAGTGCTGATGCTACCGAGGCGGTGTGCAGCCGCTTCGGAAGTGCTTGCCATTCATTTCAATGGCAGGGGCGGTAGAGGATCGGTATATTACCGCTCCCTTCACCGCCCCAAAGATGCTGCTTACAGGACTTTTTGTAACGTCCTGCTAGCGCACCGCCCCAGTGTGAAAGCACTCAGAGCTTTCACATTGGGGTGGATTGGGGGGATTTTTGAGGCGCTTTACAGACGCTATTTTTAGCTAAATAGCGCCTGTAAAACGCTTCAGTGTGAAAGTAGCCTAACTAGGAGAGACTTTTATATTAGATGGCTTGGATGACTGTGTCGGTTAAAGGATATAACAGGACGGAACTCTGAACATCCAGGATTAATAACATAGGACCACAAAGAAATGATTCTGAAGCGAATTAACAATCTGAACTAGTTTGGCAGTTGGCGATGATGTTCAGCGAGAAGAAAAAGGAAGTTCTGCTTCCTATTACAGCCCATTATAATATAATATACTCTGTTCCTTCCCTGATTACAGCGGTAAAGTCATCTCAGGTGCGTCATGTAGGATGCGTCTATTATTTATCACAGGTATTTACCATCAATTTACACAGCACTTTACATACTGTACATTCACATCAGTTTCTGCACTCAAGGAGCTTACAATCCAAGGTCCCTACATACATACACATTGTAGGTCCAGTTTCAACAGGAGCCAAAGAACCTCCCAACGTGCCTTTGGAGTGTGAGAAGATATCCATGCAAGCACAAAGAGAACATGCAAACCACATGTAGATAGTGTCCTGATCAGGATTTGAACCAAGGACCCTAGTGCTGCAAGGCCACTATGCAGCCCATGTATAGAGATATGTCCCTTGTACCGGATGTGTTAATTGTATAGGGATGGGTCATTTATGGGCATATTTATAAAGCAGTGAATCAAGCACTTATATTTAACTGGTTCCCGTCCGGACTATAACAAAATGATGGCTTGGTGGGCAGTTTGTCGATCCGGGTGGCAAGATCTGTCTTTGGCTGTGTCCATCAGACACAGCTGATGACTGATCAGTGTACCGGCTCACTGTCAGTACCACTTGACCGCTGTGACCAATCAAAGCTGGAAAGTTGTAAACAATGGATGGCTTCCTTTCATGCCATCCATTGTGTACAGTTGTGTTGCTAGCTGTGATTGGTCAGTGTGTTCACATCGTATTAACAGGGCCAACCACAGCCCATCTGTACCATGTGATTAGCTCTGGGCAATCACAGGTACTTAAAACAAAGCAAACTGTGTGAATCAGTTTCATTCAGTAAAATGCTTGCTTATAGCAATGAAATACACTGCTATAAGCAATCACAATGTGTAAAACAAAAATCCTGATCACTTCTCCAGAGAAGCATAATGTTACTATTAATATTATATTGCTCTGGTCATAGTGTGTTAAAAAAGATCATCAAAAGAAAAAAAAAATTATAAAAAAGACTGTCACCAGTTAGTGTCCCTGATCACCGCTACACCAGTATATGATGACGCTGCACTGCACTGGTAACAAAAAAAAAACATAAAATTTTTAATTTATTCATTTTCCAAAAAATGACAAAAAAATTATAATTTCAAAAAACTTGTCATGCCTCTTACTAAATACCTTGGACTGTCTTCTTTCCAGAAAGGGGTAATTTGGGGGATATTTGTACTGTCCTCGTGTTTTCGGCCCTGTAGCAGAATGCACTTTGGCCTAAATTTGGGGAAATATTTACTTGCAAAATTTTATAACAGAAAAGAAGAAAAAAACATTTTTTTTCAAAATTTTCAGGCTTTCTTTGTTTATTTAGCAAAAATAAAAAAAACCCCGCTGGTAATAAAGTACCACCAAAAGAAAGTGTCCCATATTAACCACTTGCTTACTGGGCACTTTCACCCCCTTCCTACCCAGGCCAATTTTCAGCTTTCAGCGCTCTCACACTTTGAATGACAATTGCGCAGTAATGCAACACTGTACCCATATGAAATTTTTATAATTTTTTTCACACAAATAGAGTTTTCTTTTGGTGGCATTTAATCACCACTGGGGGTTTTATTTATTGCTAAACAAATAAAAAAAAGACCAAAAATTTTGAAAAAAATAACACAAAACTTTTTTTTCATATTTTGTTATAACATTTTGCAAACAGGTAATTTTTCTCCTTCACTCATGGGCTCTGATGAGGTGGCATTGATGGGCACTGATAGGCTGCAATGATGGGCACTGATGATGCAGCACTAATGGACACTGTTTGGTGGTACTGATGAGCACTGATGAGGCGACACTGGTGGGTACTGATAAGGAGGTACTGATGGGTGGCACTGATAGGTGGCATGTGATGGGCATTGATAGGTGGCACCGATAGGCACTGATATGTGGCACTGGTGGGCACTGATCAGGAGGCACTGATGATGAGACACTGATTGGCAGCACTTATAAGCACTGATAGGTGGCACGGGTGGGCACGGATTTGCAGCACTGGAGAGCACCAATTAGCAGCACTGGTTGGCACATAGGGGACCGATGTCCCTCTAACAGAAACCAGTTATTATTTTCTCATTGCTGACAGAGTGAAGAAAAAAAAAAGCCGGTAACCGGCTTCTGTTTACTTCCATGATCAGCTGTCATTGGCTGACAGCTGATCACGTGACGATCACAGTGCGTGCTGGGCACGTTGGCGGCGTGAGAATGGGAGGACGTGCATGGACACCCTCCCGACATTTGAGGTCTGCGCTGTACCGTCTTTCGGCTATAGCGTGGACTTTAAGTAGTTAAAGTGGTTAAAACACATGAAACAAAAATGGAAATTGAAGCCCCGCACCACCGCTAAGAGTTCCAGATTCCAATAAAAGTCAGGTGGACAATCCAAAGAGCATCCAATGCATTTCAGGGCTCCAAAAATGCCCTCTTCATCAAGGCTAGAAAAAACATAGATGACATCGCTATATTAATATAATATGAGTACAATATCGCCTTTGCAGGCTCATAGTAACACCAAACACCCAATAGCTAATAGTATTGGATTAATTAAAATGAATGTCAAGAAACATCTAAAACATAATAACCTAAAGGATTCACCTGGTAAATGTCACATTCACTTCACATCCACATTCACTACTAGTTTCTCTAGCAGAATTAAGGTATGTCATATTCAACTGACACACACTCGTCTCTTCAGCACCTTACAAGGAAACTGTCAGGGGATGAACATGGGATCTGCCATAAACGGCTTATTGTTCCTTCACACAGTGATGAGTCACTGACCTAGAATAAGCAAGCAGCCAGTGAAGCATTGAGACACCTGATATGTATATTCTTTTTTTCTTACTAAGCAGTGGGGGAATGGTATAGAAACAGAACCTTCCCAATGGTGATGTACCATATACTCTAAATTATGTAAAATATTGAGATTTGTAGCTTGACTGTTATGAGAATGTAGCCAATGCCCCTTTGGGGGTTGTGGTTCACCTGCTCACACTGCCCTCAATCACACCCCTCTCTTGATTCCGGAGTCAGAAAACAGGCTGGCTCTTTGTATTTTTTTTTTTTTTTATAATTAGGGGGTTAAACTTGGATGGGGTAAGGGATGATTATGGGATGCCCAGAGATCAACAGTTCTTGACACGGGGACCTCTATATACACTCTCCTTCTTCCTCCTGCACAACACTTGCTTCCATAGGTGTGCGCAGCCTATTGCATTAGGGTGTGCACCACAAAGCGCAAACAAACATGAGTGTGTGTGTGTGTGTATATGCCAGAAGGGCAGAGGACGTGTCAGTAGGGCAGAGATAGGTGTCAGTAGTTTATTTTTATTTATTTTTTATTTGCTTTTTACAATTTTGTTTTTTTATTATTTTTTACAATATTATATTTTATTATTCTTGTACAGTTTTTTTAGGAGCCCTGCTGGGGGGACTTTGATGAAATATCAGGGGTCTAAACAAACCCCTGATGTTTCACTTTTGAGACAGAGAAAGAGACTGAGGACAGAGATTCCCCGGTCCCTTTCTCTGCAGCCAGGCAGCAGGGAGAATCTACACAGTACAGGGCACCCTATGTGCGCATGCCTATGCTTGCTTCCTCTCCTCCTTGTTCCTCTCTCCTGCACAACACTTGCTTCTCCTTGTTCCTCTCTCCTGCACAACACTTGCTTCTCCTTGTTCCTCTCTCCTGCACAACACTTGCTTCTCATTGTTCCTCTCTCCAGCACAACACTTGCTTCTCATTGTTCCTCTCTCCTGCACAACACTTGCTTCCGGCCTAGTTAGCGCATGGTGAGGCCTGGTCTGGTTTTGACCAGGCCTAGTAACCGCCTTTTGCAGGCAGGGACCGCGGGCCCATATAGTGTAGAGAAAGTTTGTAGAATTTGCTAACTGGCCTGATGGACTACTGCTCCCAGCCCATCTTCTTACAGGTCTCCACAGTCCTCCTGACTGCAAGCACCTGCACACTGCCCAGTGACACCAAAGTGCCAGCCTCTTCCTGCGCCTCCTGCACCACTTCCCTGGGCTTTGTCACTCATCAGACCCTGCTGGTACTAGTCTCCTCCTGCTTTCCTCGTGCCTCTCTGCCAAGATCTCACTCCTCCTGGATGCACCCGAGCCCCGGGCCAAGGTCACCCCACCCCCCAAGACTGGGGACTCCCTCAAGGCCCACCGACAGCCTCAGTACTCCGTCTTCACACCCAAACTTCCACCCAAAGTTTCCTCCCAGACTGGGCTGCCCCAGGCTATCTGAGAAGGCCTGCCCCTGCCAATCCAGGCTGGTGATTGGTCAGGGCTTCCCAAATACCAAGTAGTTCCTCCTCTTCTTCCCCACTGCCCTTTCCCAGAACTTTCTGAAAAAGCAATTAGGGGTCAACCAAAGAGTGTCACCACCTACAGTCACCAGCCACTCCCTGGACCACTCCCATGCCCAGAACAAAACAATCAGGCCTGACTAAATTTGCCTACTCTAACACAAAAACCTTTAACTATCACCTACCTAATGTAGAGGCCACTACAAGAAGATGTAAGTCAAGTGGCTAAAAGTATGCAGACTTCACTCAACATGACTGAGTCCTGGTGTTTCCAGTGAAGGGTACTGGTAATACCACAGCATACAAGGACATGGTGCTCTACCACCCTTCTGTTTCAGCATGACTGTGCATGTGGGAAGGTGCAGCGTGGTGCGGCAGCACTCAGAGTCCAGTTGCAGAAAAAGGAACTGTATTGAAAATCAAGTTTGCAATACACAACAATCCCAGCAGGAAGGCACCCAACCAGGAACACTCACAGATAGTAACAGCAATGAAAAGTAGTGCAAGGTCTCAGATGTGCCAACAGTGCCTTTCTCGAGGGGTGACCTGTGGCCTGGCCGGTCCGACCCCAAGTGAGGAGGCTTCCAGGAAGGATGGTGTGTCCCTGCACTTTCCTTACTTGTCTGGAACCTCTCCCTGCCGCTAATTAGCCACACGCGAAATGCATACCAAACCCAGGAGCCAGGGTCTTAACTAAACCCTGCCTATCTCATGATGGCCGCCAAAGTCACATGGCGTGCCAGCATCCAATCTGTGCCCGAGGAAACCATAGAGGAATCAGGTTCCTCTTGACTTCCTCCTCCACCTGTATTTCCACTGCAGACCAGCGCCATCTTCAGTGGAGAAAGAAGACTGCACCTGCTTACATGCCCCCTTGTAAAAAGTCAGCTCCATAAAGACATAGTTTGACCAGTATGGTTTGGAGGAACCCTAGTGTCCTGCACAGCACTCTGACCTCAACCCTACTGAACACCTTGGGGATGAGTTGGAATTTATATCAGCAAGCCTTGTGATCCATACACCATAGATCAGTAACCTCTCTCTTGTTCACTGCAGTAAAGTAATAATGATACCAGCTGTACTTAAAAATACATAAATATAAAACTGCCCCAGGCTGTCTTACAGATCATCCACCAGCCTCAGGCACATACCTACTGGGATCCGTTTGTTCTTTGCATTATCCAGATTCAAACAGACTGCCCTTCTATGGGTTTTTGTACACTTCCAACCTTGTAGTAATAGTTTGGGGGAAGATACTTCACGGTTCTGGTATGACTGTGCTCCTATGTACATAGTCAGCTCCATATAGACATGGTTTGACCAGTTTGGTGTGGAGGAACTCAGTGACCTGCACAGAGTCCTGAGCTCAACCCTACTGAACAGCTTTTTGATTAATTCAAATTCCCAAGACACTTTAAAATCTTGTGGAAAGGAGAAGAGAAGATAGTGTTATAACCACAAAGGGGAGCAATTCTGTATTATTGGCTATGGTTTTTGAATGGGATATCCAAACAAATCATGTAGGTGTGATGACCAGTTGTCCACGAAATCTTTGGTTTTTGGACCCATATACTTGCACTGAGAGAGAGGAGCACAGAAAGTGCAGCCACTGTGGCCAAGGGTACATAGGACTGTAGATATTTTTTTGCGTGAGAGGATTAGCAATTTAATTCATAAGACAGTTTATCTAGTTGATGTCTGAAAGTTTGAAAAAATCTGGAGGCACCCTTGGGCAGCCACGGAAAATAAATGAGGCAGCATGCAGGGTGCTGTGTTATGTGGCAAATTTACACTAACAGAGAGGCTTAAATCTTGAGCCCACTGACCTATGTATAGAGTACAGGTGTCAGCGGTATATAATATACAGAGTGTAGGGGTCAGGGGTATGTAACATACAGAATACAGGGGTCAGGGGTGGATAATACAGAGTACAGTACAGGGGTCAGAGATGGATACTGCACAAAGTGCAGGGGTCAGGTGTGTGTGACGTACAAAGAGCAGGGATACAGGTCAAGTGTGTAATGTAAAAGGGGCAGGGGTCAGATGTGTGTGATGTATAAAGTTCAGGGGTCAAGTTTGTGCTAGGTACAAAGGGTAAGGGATGGGAGGGGGTAATGTACAAAGTGCAGAGGTCAAGCGTGTATTACGTACAAAGAACAGAGGTTAGGTGTGAGTAATGTTTAAAGAACAAGGGTCAGGTGTGAGTAATGTACGAAGGACAAGGGCAGGTGTGTGTAATGTATAGAGGACAAGTGACAGGTGTGTGTAACATACAAAGGGCAGGGGTCAGACGTGTGTGATGTACAAAGTTCAGGGTTTTTGTGGCAGGTACAAAATGCAGGGTTCGGGGAGGGAGTTAAAGTACTAAGTGCAGAGGTCAGGTGTGTATTACATACAAAGAACAAGGGTTAGTTGTGTGTAATGTCCAAAGGACAAGGGTCAGGTGTGAGTAATGTACAAAGTGCAGAGGTCAGGTGTGCATAATGTACAGAGGACAAGGGACAGGTGTGTGTAATGTACAAAGTGCAGAGGTCAGATGTGTAATGTACAACGGGCAGGGATCAGGTGTGTGTAATGTACAATGGGCAGGGGTCAGGTGTGTGTAATGTACAACGGGCAGGGGTCAGGTGTGTGTAATGTACAATGGGCAGGGGTCAGGTGTGTGTAATGTACAACGGGCAGGGGCCAGGTGTGTGTAATGTACAACGGGCAGGGATCAGGTGTGTGTAATGTACAACGGGCAGAGGTCAGGTGTGTGTAATGTACAACGGGCAGGGGTGAGGTGTGTGTAATGTACAATGGGCAGGGGTCAGGTGTGTGTAATGTACAACGGGCAGGGGTCAGGTGTGTGTAATGTACAACGGGCAGTGGACATATGTGTGTGATGTACAAAGTACAGGGGTCAAGTTTGTGCCAGGTACAAAGAGCAGGGGTTTAAGGTGTGTATTATGTACAAAGAACAGGGGCTAGGTATGTATTACATACAAAGGAAAGGGTTTAGGCATGTGTAATGTACAAAGGACAAGGGCAGGGTGTGTGTGATGTACAAAGGGCAGGGGTCAGGTGTACAACATGTACAGAGGACAAGGGTCAGGTGTATGTAATGTACAGAGGGCAGGGATCATGTGTGTAAATACAAAGTGCAGGGGTCAGGTGTATGTAATTTGCAAGAGGCAAGGGTCAGAAGTGAGTAATGCACAAAGCGTAGGGGTCGAGTCTGTATAATGCACAAAGGGCATGGGTCAGGAGTGGATAGTGTACAAAGCGCAGGGGTTAGGTGTGTGTAAGGTACAAAGTGCAGGTCTCTGTGCCTGTTGCCCAACATTGTATTCAGTTGCTGCCTAGTGCACTGCCGCTCAGCAACACTCTAGGAGAAGATTCTCTGGGAACAACAGAACAACCAGCCTGCCCATACATGGATGGAAATTTGGTTGGACCTTAAATCTCTCCTGTAAACCCCCTGCCTCAAGACAAACAAAACATTACATTGTAGAGAATCCAATATAGAAGCTTGGTTCTAATCCTTTCCTGTTCCATCTAAATAATCCCTGGCTGTTTTGTAATAATCCATGTGATTTCAGCGATCGTATTGCTCTGTGCGTACACAGTGAAGGCTGGTCAACCATACAATCTGAGTGTCGTCTACCATCAGCTACAGTATGTAGAACTAGGGTCTGCCTGGTTTGATACTATTTGAATTGATTGTTTAGGTTTATCCTCATATTACATAGTTTGGTAAATCTAGAGAAGATTGTATAAACAGATTGTATAGTGTATGACCAGCGTAATACAGGCACAGTGAAATCTGGTGTATCACTAATAAAAAAGTGGAATTATCCAGTTTAGTCATACAGAAGCACGAGGAGAGAGGAGCCTGCCATACACCATCATCTCCCCCTAAATGCCGATAGACACAAGTAACAAGCAGATAATCCCTGCTCAATGACATTTAATGTCCGCCGCACTGCCACCGGGGTGACATCTCCGACTTTTATTTTATTTATGGCGGCCATCGATAGCTCTAATAAGCTTCTGACATTTATAGAGGAAATTCAGCAAATGGGTTTTATTGAAGATTTCAGAGCATTCCAAGGAGGAAATTCAGGCAGTGCGAGGCAGCCGTGATACAATTAGGTGTAATACCTGCCGCGTATCTGGATGCCTGACCGCATAACGGCAGAACATCGAAAATAATAGGAATGAGGTTGTGACAGCTCGGAGCAGCTTATTATCTTAGGCTGTTCTGCTCAAGGAATTATTCTAGCCATATTTTGTAGTGTTGTTGTTCATGTTTGTGCAGGAAACTCATTTTCGAACACCCCGGATTTGGCGCATGAAATGCGCTAAAAGCCACGTAGCATGTATGATTATATGCACATAGAAGGAATTCTGCACATATAATTGCACCTGCAGCTTTTTATCCTCCTCCCATCTGTATAACACAGATTTGTGTGTGCACAGCTGGTGAGCCTTAATGCCAGCTGTATGCTTATATACACTCACTGGCCACTTTATTAGGTACACCTGTTCAACTGCTTGGTAACACAAATTGCTAATCAGCAAATCATATGGCAGCAACTCAATGAATTTAGACGCGGTGAAGACGACTATTTTGAAGTTCTAACTGAGCATCGGAATGTTAAAGAAAGGGGATTTAAGACTTTGAACATGGCATGATTGTTGGTGCCAGACGGGCTGGTCTGAGTATTTCAAAAACTGCTGATCTACTGAGATTTGCACACAGCCATCTCTAGGGTTTACAGAAAATGGTTAGAAAAAGAGAAAGTATCCAGTGAGAGGCAGTTGTGTGGATGAAAATGCCTTGTTGATGTCAGAGGAGAATGGGCAGACTGGTTCCAGATGATAGAAAGGCAACAGTAACTCAAATAAGCACTCGTTACAACCAAGGTGTGCAGAATACCATCTCTGAATGCACAACACATCGAATCTTGAAGCAGATGGGCTACAGCAGCAGAAGATCACATCGGGTGCCACTCCTATCAGCTAAGCACAGGAAACTAAGGCTACATTTTGCAAAGGCTCACTAAAATTGGACAATAGAAGCGTAGCACCCGCTAGCTGTGTTGCTAGAGTGCTAGAGTTTTTGTGTTAATGTAGGTAAATTTCAGGCTTGGTTGGCAGCCAAGCCTGTGTGTTTTTCTGGGTAAGGGTGTGAGTGACTCAGGTAGGCTGGATGACTTAGCAGCAGCTTCTCTGGTGAGCTCCTCTCTGCTGGCTGGAAACTTGGAGAAGGTTCCAGAAGCAGATAGGAGTAGTCCAGGAGAAGCTAGCTGGAGTGGTCTTAGGGCCCTGACCAATCCCCAACAGAAGGGTTGGCAGGGGGAAGGCCCCCTCAGATACTCTGGGTCAGCCCAGCAGGGGCAGTAGGCAGTATGGAGTTTGCGTGGAAGATGGAGATGGAGTATTAGGCTGCCTGGACCTTTGAGAGTAGCTCCCCAGTCTGGGGGAGGGGGGTGAACTCAGGCCTGGGCTCAGCTGTTGAAGGGACCCCTCTTCATGACACACAGAGGGATCCTGACCAGGAGGCACGTGAGCAAGGAAAGGACAGCAGGGGAACACAGCCAGACAAGTCTCCAGGGAGGAAGACCCCCACATGGTCTGGAGAGTGATGTGATACACCCAGAGGACTGAGAGGTGTGCCTGAAGAGACTGGGTGCAAGCAGTCTGGGATGGATGCAGAGTCAGTCTGGGAGGATTGTAGAGAAGTAGCCAGGAGGGCTAGTGAAAGAAGCAGCTGCAGCCAGGTGGGCTGGCAGTGCCTGAAGTGGTGGTACTGGGAGCAGGAGCCACATGAAAGGACAGCTAGCACCAAAGACCTCTCTATTTTTGCTACACTAAAAGGGGTCCGCGGTCCCTGCCTGCAAAGGGCATTTACACATTTTTGGCTGTGTCTGTGTTGGATCAAAACCCAAGTGCTAGCTGGTCCTGGGAATTGAAGTTCTACAAGCAAGTGTGTGCTGGAGGTAGAAAAAAGGAGTGTGTATATACTGGATGTATATAGGTTGAGTCCCTGAAGAGTTTCTGCTGATCAGATGGGCATCCCATATTAACCCTTACCCATCCATGTTCAAATCTCCCTAATGAAAAAACAAACAAAGCTGCAAGGACTGCTTCTTGACTCCAGAGTGTATGAAAATGCATGTGCCTGGCTGTGCAGGGTGGGAGATAACCAACATTCACCAGCGGCTCCTATGAGGGTAGCGCTAGAAGATTGGAAGATTGTAAAAATGTTGCCTGGTCTGATGAGTCTCAATTTCAGCTGCGACATTCAGATGGTGGGGTCAGAATTTGGCTAAACAACATGAAATCGTGGATTCATCCTGCCTTGTATTTTTATCACTGGTTCAGGCTGGTAGTGGTGGTGTAATGATGTGGGGGATATTTTCTTGGCACACTTTGGGCCCCTTAGTACCAATTGAGCATCGTTTAAACACCACGGCCTACCTGAGTATTGTTGCTGACCCTGTTCATCCCTTTATGACTACACTGTACCCATCTTCTGATGGCTCCTTCCAGCAGGATAATGCACCAGGTCACAAAGCTCCAATCATCTCACCACTGATTTCTTGAACATGACAATGAGGTCACTGTACTGCGTGATGCTATCATGTCAATCTGGACCAAAATCTTTGAGGAATATTTCCAACACCTTGTTGAATCTATGCCATGAAGAATTAAGGCAGTTCTGAAAGCAAAAGGGGGTCCAACCGGGTACTAGCAAGGTGTACCTAATAAAGTGGCCGGTGAGTTTATGCCAGTAATATACTAAGAGTACGCTCTCAAATCAGTGACCAAGCTGTCACCGACAGCTTCCAATCATTGCTTACGATCTGAAGCCAGTGGGTGGGGCTCCCAATCATGTGACCTCTGCAACAGCCAATCACACTGATCACATGATCAGGAACTCTGCCTTCCATATTGTAGAACATCTTAAAGGGCCAGCAAGGGGTCAAAGTCAGCAGTAGACTATTTACACTGGTAAATTATAAACCGTGGGGGCACTTATGGTGAATCTAGAAGCCTCTTTTTTAACTCCTTGCAGACCGCCGATCGGCAATTGACGGCGAGAAGGTGGCTCGTGAGCGCAAATCGCCGTCATACGACAGCGGCCGCGCTCACGAGCTTAGTGAGCGCGCGCGCTCACTGTGTTTGGGGAGGGCCAGGGAGCGGGTGTGGTGGCTTCGATTGCCGCCGGCTACCCGCGATGGCCCCCCCGGAGCGAGTGAGCGGAGGTCCGTGTAAGTAAACACGGACCTCCGCTCTGTGTGAGGGGGAAGGGCTGTGATCACAGCCTTCCTGTACGTGAAGGCTGTGACCACTTCCCTTCCCCAGCTAGGGCAGTCCCCATACAGTTAGAACACGCCCAGGGAACATAGTTAACCCTTAGAGTGCCCCCTGCAGGTTAACCCCTTCACTGCCAATGGCATTTACACAGTAATCAGTGCATTTTTATAGCACTGATCGCTGTATAAATACCAATGGTCCCAAAAAAGTGTCAAAATGGTCCGACATGTCCGCTGAAATATCACAGTACCGCTAAAAATCGCAGATCGCCGCCATTACTAGTAAAAAAAATAAAAATAAATAAAAACCCCAAAAATGAATTCTCATCATCCGTAAACGCGACCACTTTTGCGCAAACCAATCAATGAACGCCGATTGCGATTTTTTTTATCACAAATATGAGGAAGAATATAAATCGGCCAAAACCGATCAAAAAAAATGAAAAATGTTTTTTTATATATTTTTTTTTTGGATTTGTATTTTAGCAAAAAGTAAGAAATTTGGGTTTTTTTGCAAAATTGTCGCTCTTCTTTTGTTTATAGCGGCGACCAGAAATGACGCAGCGGTGATCAAATACCACCAAAAGAAAGCTCTATTTGTGGGAAAAAAAAGGACGCAAATTTCGTTTGGGTACAACGTCGCATGACCGCGCAATTGTCAGTTAAAGCGACGCAGCGCCGAATCACAAAAAGGGCTCCGGTCCTAAAGCTGGAAATCCTTCCGGGGCTGAAGTGGTTAATAAGGGGGTGTAGCGCTCAGCCCTGAAGGGGGCTCTAGAAATAGACAGATCACCCCGACCTGCTCAGAGGCTGCCAGCCCAGATAACAGTCCCAGTGCCAACAACAACATTCAAGCTTGGTCCAGAGGTGTCTAAGTGTAGTACTTGAGGGATGAGAGTTCAGGATACTCCGAAACACAAACAGGCATTAGAGGACAGATTCTTAGGCAAAGTCCTTCAGCAGCAGCTTTAAGCAATTCTGGAGGTAGGGGGCACAGCCAACTAGTCTGAGACTCTATAAGAGCAGTCACAGTCCTTGTAGCAACCTCTGGCATCCAAGGGTGGACTGACAACCCATGAGGCCCCCGGGCAATAGAAGATCATGGGGTCCCCCTGTGTCCCTGTCCACACTCAAGCCAAACAAAACACCACCTACTTTTTGCACTGCGACCACATTACATACGTTCGCCCCTACAGATGTGAGAAAGGTGTCCTGAGTGCCCACGCTAGCGTGCCCCTGTCAGGCCAGGTACTGGAGCTCAGTGCTGGAACTTGGTCCGGCACTGGGCTCCAAGATCAGCACAGATTCCTTGTGACTGAAGTACCAGGAGACTCTCATGGGGCCCCCTACTGGCCAAGTGCCCAAGTGCCCTTATGGTTAGTCCGCCCCTGCTGGCATCTGACCCTTAAAGCACAAGCACACCTGAAGCTCCAGGCAAAAGGTCCTACTCACAATGTCCAAAGACAGCTCCCAACCAGCTTTCCTGTGACCGTGTTCAATAAAAGGAGTCCTTCTCCAGCCAAACTTCCTAAGTTAGTGTCCTCCAGCAAATTCTCTTTAATCCAGGCTCCTTCAGGCCCTCAGCCAAGCACATGCTGAGGCCTAACAGCAACAGCTATTAGGCCCCAGGAGAAGAGAAACCTCTGAATAGACCCTCCCAAACATTTATATTTTCCCAATTACCTCTTTTGGGCACCCCCTCACAGGGATTGGCTGAAGTCACATAAATATTCATAGGCCAAAGAATGATCCTCCTATTCTATTTCTGGAAGCTTCTTACAGTGGCAGGCAGAAGCAATCAACCCCCAGGATTAGGGATGGACCTGAACAGACCTGGAAAATAAATTGCTGCTCAGCTGGAGAGCCAAAAACTAAATTTACCCAACCTACGGTATGGACAATACAGGGGCGGCCAGATATCTCCCTCCTCCTGGTACAGAATTACATTAGTACCCCTTACCCATTCGCACAAGTTTCCGAACCAAATCATATATCCTTTAATAAGATAAAAACATAGCAAACATAGCTGTCAAATTAAAGTTTATTGCCCCCAATCTAATGCAGTATGAATCACGGCGTCCAATGATGTAATCCATGCTAATCAAGATCACCCGTTGCCCGCCGATCTATACATGGCACACTCCTGAGGCTAAATGACAGATTCCCTACTGCAATAATTCATGTTTACTGCCAAATCGGTCAGGGATGTCATCCAGAATTTCCAACGGTATCTGAATTATTGCATGGAAGTGTGTTATCTACAGCCCACCTGAATTTTGTCATCATTGACTTAGGTAATATTTGAATTTATGGTTTTTGACAATCTTCAACCTGTTGGGCCAAACTGCCTGCAGATTTAACAAGAACAGGTGTGAGCATTATTAATGCTTTGCATGCACTTTCTGGGGACTCTTCCCAAGGAAACAAATCTGCCTAGGGAAACTTATGATTCTCTATGCAGTTCTTAATGTCTGCCCCTGGAAATCTCATCTAGAGTGTCTTCTTAAAGCCCTTTAGTTTCAGTTGACCCACAGAAATGACCCTAAAGGGACAGTCCACCCAAAAGTCATGCGGATCCTGGCGGGTGGGTCAGCCTCTGGCTTCTTATATGTTCTCTTTATATTCTTCATAATATAAAATAAATATGAAATCCAGCAGGGATGGTGGGAGATCCTCATAATTGTCTCAGCTGTTCTGTTGAATAGTGCAGATCATCGGATAATGCCTCAGAGATCTGCGCATGCATACGTTACATCACGCCAGATGGTTGGAACATCAGATCACTGTCAACAGTGCACATGCGCAGATCGTCAGAGGCATTATCTGACGATGGAGGGAGAATCTAATCGTAACATTCTGCCTCGCTCTCTGCGCATGCGCGAGGCATCACCACAGGTGGAAGACGATCTGCACTATTAGACAGAACACCGCATTTTGCTGATCGTCGGATAATGTCTCCGACGATCTGCGCATTCGCAGTGTTGATGTCACGCCAGCTGTTCAAGAGATCAACTAGAGTGACGTTACGTCCTGCACATGCGCAGATCGTTGAAGGCTTTATCCGACAATCTGCACTATTCGATAGAACACCGGGACAAGATCATCCAGTGCCCAGGGCAAAGATGCCAAGTTGCGCCACCCCCCCCCTCATTATGTGTGAGCTTACAAGGAGGAGGGGGAGAGAGAGCACAGCCCGCACCTCCTCCCAGCTCTCTCCTCCACTCCTTGCTGCTTACAACATTGGGGTGACAGAAGTAGTGATGCTCTTGTCAGTCTTATAGTAGAAGTCCCCATCCCTACAATACATGCTGCACCCAGGGCAGCTGCCCCCTTCTGCCCACCCTTGTCCTGGCCCTGGGCACAGCAAGGATTAGAGATCTGGAAACTCAATGCATGGATGGTTTGATCCTCTTATAATAGCCACATCACATGGGCAAATCTGGGGATTTAGTGCAGGAACGATGGAAGCCCCTCATAAGGGGTACAGCAGGTGTGCAAAGACTGAAACTTAGCGTAGGGATGCCTGGAACATCTCATAATGAGCACAGTACATAAGCAAACCCAGAAACTCAGATGGAAATCTCTCATAATGGACGTAGCATGGGAGCAGCCCCAGGAGCTCAATGTTGGGATGGTGGGAGCCCCTCACAATGGTCACACTAGGTGTGCAGACCCAGGAACTCAGACTTCAGAGTGTTAGATAGAGTTGAACTTTTATTCTTTTGTATCTTTACTTAAAGCACACCTATGGTTAACATGTAAAATCATAAATTCATCTCCACATTATACTTCAATTATTTCTAGCCTGCTCCTATTAATCTGAACTTACTTTGCGAAGATCCTGTCACATTTACTTGATTGAATTCAGTGGCACGTATTCACTATGCCCTGTGGGTAGCACTGCTGTGTCACACATTCCACAGATCCTGCCTTCCAAACTACAGAGATTCTGAGAGGAGCAGTTTCAGGAGGCTGAGTCACTATAGGAATCACAGCTTGGAGGCAGCAAGGTACCATGGGATATGTAGTCTTTATGAATTGAAGGTAAACAGCAGAGGAGAAGCTGCAAAGCATGCTGGTAGCCCAGGAAGTTGTGGACAGAGATGACCAGCAGACAAAACTGGATTGTCAATAACTATTGTTTGTTTTGGTATTACATTGTCAATGTTATAAAATGGATGTGAATGTACAATACATATGTAAAGCATTGCGTAAATTGACAGCACTATACAGTGCCTTGAAATAGTATTCATACCCCTTAAAATTTTCCACATTTTTTCATGTTACAACCAAAAATGTAAATGTATTTTATGAGGATTTTATATAATAGACCAACACAAATTGTGAAGTGGAAGGAAAATGATAAATAGTTTTCAACATTTTTTACAAATATATATGTGAAAAGTGTGGCGTGCATATGTATTCAGCCCCCTTAAGCCCTGGTTCACACTGACAGTGGGAACAAAATCGTGCAATTTCATTCCCACATGTCAGTCCCGACATCAGGGTTGCTGCACAGATGCTTATGGAAGTCACCTAAAGTAGTACAGAAACTACTTTTGGGAATCGGCGCTGCGCCGCAAATGTGGTATTGCACCAATTTGGACGGTGCCATTGCCGGCAATTGCCAACGATTTGCTATGCAATTTGACATGTCAAATCGCATGCCAAATCACACCAATGTGAAACTAGGCTTACTCTGATACCCCTAACTAAAATCTAGTGGACCTAGATGCCTTCAGAAGTCACCTAATTAGTAAATAGCGTCCACCTGTGTGTAATTTATTCTCAGTATAAATACAGCTGTTCTGTGAAGCCTTCAGAGGTTTGTCAGAGAACCTTAGTGAACAAACAGCATCATGAAGGTCAAGGAACACACCAGACAGGTCAGGAATAACCTTGTGGAGAAGTTTAAAACCGGGTTAGGTTATAAAAAAAATCCCAAGCTTTGAACATCTCACAGAGCACTGTTCAATCCATCATCCAAAAATGGAAAGAGTATGGCACAACTGCAAACCTACCAAGACATGGCCGCCCACCTAAACTGACAGGCCGGGCAAGGAGAGCACTAAAGCGGAGTTCCACTGGTTTTTTTGTTTATTAAAAGTCAGCAGCTACAAAAAGTGTAGCTGTTGACCTTTAATAAACAGTAACTTACCTGTCTCCCGGTCCAGCGATGGCTGCTCCCGAAGCCTCGCTCGTCTCCCCCTCCTCCCTGCGGCGCCGTCATTGCAAGAGTGGGCACCGGCTGTGGCTTCACGGCCGGGCACGCACTGCGCATGTGCGAGTCGCGCTGCGCGTTCCCAGTGGCCAGGCAATCTTCTGGGACCTGTGACATGTCCCAGACGATTACCAGGAGGGAGGGGCCGCCTAGGGGGAGAGGAGGAGTCGCCTAGGCGGCCCTGAAGAGGAAGGTGGAAGAGGGACCGGAGGTCCCTCTGAAAAGCGGGTACACACTCCCCCCCCAAAAAAATGACATGCCAAATGTGGCATGTAAGGGGGCGAGGAGTGCTTAAAGCGGAAGTTTCATTTTTGGGTGGACCTCCGCTTTAATTAGAGAAGCAGCCAAGAAGCCCTTGGTAACTCTGGAGGAGCTGCAGAGATCCACAGCTCAGGTGGGAGAATAACTATTAGTCGTGCACTCCACAAATCTGGCCTTTATGGAAGAGTGGCAAGAAGAAAGCCATTGTTGAAAGAAAACCATAAGAAGTCCCATTTGCAGTTTGCGAGAAGCCATGATGAGTCAGATGAGACCAAAATGTAACTTTTTGGCCTAAAAGCAAAATGCTATGTGTGGCAGAAAACAAACACTGCACATCACCCTGAAGACACCATCCCCACTGTGAAACATGGTGGTGGCAGCATCATGTTGTGGGGATGCTGTTCTTCAGCAGGGACAGGGAAGCTGGTCAGAGTTGATGGGAAGATGGATGGAGCCAAATACAGGACAATCTTAGAAGAAAACCTGTTAGAGTCTGCAAAAGACTTGAGACTGGGGCGGAGGTTCACCTTCCAGCAGGACAATGACCCTACACATACAGCCAGAGCTATAATGGAATGGTTTAGATGAAAGCATATTCATGTGTTAGAATGGCCCAGTCAAAGTCCAGACCTAAATCCAATTGAGAATCTGTGGCAAGACTTGAAAATTGCTGTTCACAGACGCTCTCCATCCAATCTGACAGAGCTTGAGATATTTTGCAAAGAAGAATGGGCAAAAATGTCCTCTCTAGATGTGCAAAGCTGGTAGAGACCTCCCCAAAAAGACTAACAGCTGTAATTGCAGAGAAAGGTGGTTCTACAAAGTATTGACTCAGGGCGGGTGAATACAAATGCATGCCACACTTTTCACATATTTATTTGTAAACAATTTTGAAAAACATTTATAATTTTCTTTCCACTTCACAATTATGTGCCACTTTGTGTCGGTCTATCACATAAAATCCCAATAAAATACATTTACGATTTTGGTTGTAACATGACAAAATGTGGAAAATGTCAAGGGGTATGAATACTTTTTCAAGGAACTGTATAAGTAGCTGTAATAAATAAATAAATACATAAAGTGTATATTGTGGTCATAGATCTCCTTTAATGCTACCAGTGTTAATTTCGTCGACTAAAACCGACTAAAACGTAAACAATTGAGATGACTAAAATACAACTAAAACTAAAATGCCATTTAACTCAAAAGACTAAAACTAAATTGAAATCTGTCATCAAAATGAACACTGGTCTGTAGAGCATGTTCATACCTCACAATACCATAAATAATAACATATTAGATTTTTCACTCCAGCAGTATAAAATGAGTTTGAATTTGTAGAGAAATACTTAAATAATGCATTAAAATTTAACTACACCCATTCGATTTTAGACGACTAAAATGAGTATTCATCAACTAAAATAATTTAAATCGACTAAAATGTACTGGAGCTTTTCGTCTACTAAAATGTCCTGGAGATTTAGTCGACTAAATATGTCTAAAACTAAAACAATTGCAGAAGACTAAAATGGGACTAAAACTAAAATGCCATTTTAGTCCTAAGACTAAGACTAAAAGTAAATCAAAGTTTGCTGCCTAAATTAACACTGAATGCTACTGACAGATGTCATTTTTGTTTGCCCAGAGCGCCACCTTAATGTGTATTAGGGTCATTCTTAGTCCCATGCAGACGTTCTAGGACCCTGATACAGAACTCATTACATCAGCAATCTGGTGAAAAGGAGACTTTTCATATCTGAGCGATACAAATGCATGTGAAATTTCCATTACAAGGGTTTCAGTGGAGGAACTTACAAAAGACATCCGTGAAAATCATTAAAATGAGGAGAATTCAGCAATGACGGCGGTGGAGTTCTGGGATATCGATGAGAAAAGAGTCCAAATGAGGCCTATTTTAGGAGGCAGATCACAGCGAGCGCACGGAGGAAGAGACACAGAAAATGGCACGCAGTCAGCCGGAATGAAAAAAAAAAAGGGAAAAAATTGAAACCTTAATCATTATGCTTCTTTTATTTCTACAAGATTAAAGAAAGCCATTTATTCCCATCGGATCGGAAATTCGGTGCCTTTAAATCAGATAATTGGCCGGTGTTCTTCGTCGGCTGTGTGCGGAGAACGGTGCGTTCGCGCTAAATGTCATGTGAGGATATTATGAAATGTCTTCTCTGTGATTTACATGCAAAGTCTATTATCTTCTGGCTCTATTTAGGGAAATTAAATTAAAGCTGAACTCCAGGCAGATATAAAAGACACAGATTAATGCAGCTCTGTAGAAATTAAAGTGGCCCTGTAATGTATTTTTTGTACTGTGTTTTTATTCCTTTTAGCAACGTCCTCCTCTGTGAGCTACCAAGCCTCTCCTTTTTCCCCTTGCTTCCATTTGTTTGGAGCAAGCAATGCAGTTGCGGTCGTGTGCACTGCTCTATGCACACTACAAACCCCACCATTCATAGTCACTACTCCATCCTGGGAGCGAGCACTATAGGGTGGCCACAATCATACATTAAGTGGGACCATGGAGAACAAATGGAGTTACCCTCCAATAGGAAGTCTGATCACAGCAGCAAAAAAAAAAGAAGAAGCAATCTGGGGGTTCGGAGGAGGCTGAGAGCAATCAAAGGGACCTTTTGAGGCAACAATACAGACGCAAATGGATTTTTTTTTTTTTAAACAGAGTTAAGTGTCACTTTAATATAACAATAAATGTATTTATTAACCACTTCAGCCCCGGAAGGATTTCCCACTTTAGGACCAGAGCACTTTTTGCGATTCGGCACTGCGTCGCTTTAACTGACAATTGTGCGGTCGTGCGATGTTGAACCCAAACAAAATTTACGTCCTTTTTTTCCCACAAATAGAGCTTTCTTTTGGTGGTATTTGATCCCCTCTGCATCATTTCTGATCGCCACTATAAACAAAAGAAGAGCGACAATTTTGCAAAAAACCCCAAATTTCTTACTTTTTGCTAAAATACAAATCCAAAACAAAATTATAAAAAAAATTTTTTTCCATCGGTTTTGGCCGATTTATATTCTTCCTCATATTTTTGGTAAAAAAAAAAATCGCAATCAGCGTTTATTGATTGGTTTGCGCAAAAGTTGCCGCGTTTACGGATGATGAGAATTAATTTCTGGGGTTTTTAAATTTTTTTAATTTTTACTAGTAATGGCGGCGATCTGCGATTTTTTAGTGGTACTGCGATATTGCAGCGGACATCTCGGACCATTTTGACACTTTTTTGGGACCATTGGCATTTATACAGCGATCAGTGCTATAAAAATGCACTAATTACTGTGTAAATGTCATTGGCAGTGAAGGGGTTAACCTTCAGGGGGCGCTCTAAGGGTTAACTGTGTTCCCTGGGCGTGTTCTAACTGTGAGTGGGCTACCCTGGCTGGGGAAAGGGGATGATCACGGTTCCCATATAGAGGAAGCCTGTGATCACCGCCCTTCCCCCTCTAACAGAACGAAGATCCAAGTTTACTTACACGGACCTCTGTTCTTTCAGTGCGGGGGAGCCATCGCGGGTAGCCGGCGGCGATCGAGTCCGCCCTACCCGCTCCCTGGCCCCCCCCAACACAGTGAGCACTCGCAATGCTGGTTATCGCGGCCGCCATCCTGTGAAGGCATTTCGCCAAAACGAGCCACCTTGCTACCGTCACGCTGCGGCGGGTGGTCGACAAGTGGTTAAATACAATCAGTGTAAATACCTAAATGAGACCAGGTATCAGCCTCCTGCAGCCCCTGTACAGCAGAGCTGGAATGTGAGCGCAAGGAGCAGCTCAAAACACCAATCAATTCATGTGCTGCCAAGAAGCATGCTGATAGGAGGAGAGATCAGAGTGACAAACTGATGAGCTCATCACTATGCTGCTTCTCCGTTCACTGCCCATTCACAGGCAGGGGATGGGTCTTGTACAACCTGGGCTCAGAGGATGCTCCAAACTGTCCCTGATTTCGAGGAACTGTCCCTGATTTGGAACAAACAGAGTCCCTCTTTCCTCAGTTGTCCCTCATTTTGGTCTGATCTATATAGTTTTATATAAAATCCACTTTTTATACTTCAAACAGAGTTTCCCAGTGCTAAACCTTTCATCCAATTTCTAAAAGGCTGTGTTTGTAAATGTCAAAAGCTGGTATAAAGGAATAGTAGTGGTAAAAAAAGCACTTGTGGATGTAACTAATCTTTTTTTTTTTGTATAATTCTCCTTTAAGGGGGCGTGGCAGTGGGTGTGTCTTAAGCCGACATACTTTCGCTAATAGGTGTCCCTTATTTCCTTCGGAAAAAGTTGGGAGGTATGCTATGCTGTCTATGGGACTGAGGACATCTAGTGGAGTCTCAGGGAAAAAAGGTACTGCAGGGAAAATCTTTGGATTGAAATTGAATAGTTATTTCATCTGTTAGGCCTCATAAACACGGATGTTTCTTAACCACTCTGTAAGGCGAAACGGCGTCATACGACGGCGGCCGCCAGATCGCGCACAGTGAGCGCGCGCGCGCGCCGGAGGCGCGCCCGCGCGCTCA
>BLSH010444512.1:1853180-1875651 GCA_018402905.1 Glandirana rugosa
TTTTACGGTAAAAAGATTACAAGGAACGTTTTCTAACTCATAAGAAATCTCTACACGTGTTATTTTTTTTTACCAAAAGAAAGTCTAAGTCAGCAATTCATTTAATAAAGTAAATCAGTGTAAGCAATATTACTAAACAAATTGGTGAAGTCGGGGCCTTCCTAAAGGGTGAAATCCTGGTCTCGTGAAAAACGCTAAGCCGTGACGCAACGAAATTGGCGGAGTCCTGGCGGGTGGTAGTTTACTGCCGCCTCGCCAGGACGAGAGTGTCGCCCACCTGCAATATACTGCAGACCGACAGAGCCGGGATGCGCGCGCCCGATCGCGCGCAATCCCGGCTTAAAGGGAGGACGTCATATAACGTCCACCCGCTGTGAGAGCAGGACCGCTCCGCCGTCATTTGATGGTGGGCGGTCCTGAGGCGGTTAAAGCAACGCAGTGCCGAATCGCAAAAAGTGCTCTGGTCCTAAAGTGGGAAATCCTTCCGGGGCTGAAGTGGTTAAACAAATCATTATAACGAATGTGACTAAATGAAATAATTTACTTAACGACTGAATCTGAAAGAAAACCATTTTTTTTTATTGTGCACATCTCTAAAGAATACTCAATCTTTTGCAAGGAACATTAGAAAAATGGCATTTTTGCTTGCAATGGTTAAATGATAGAAGTCAGCAGAGTTTCCCCTGAGCAAAGTGCAAATTCCCTTGAAAAGCGAACATCCCATTTGCCTTTACTAAATCAACCCCGATATATTTTGTGAATATTCACTTTAATTATCCACTCATCCGAAAAGCATATTCCTGTTTATTTCATCCATATACAGTATCTCACAAAAGTAAATACACCCTTCACATTTTGTAGATATTGTATTATACCTTTACATGTGACAACACTGAAGAAATGACACTTTGCTACAACGTAAAGTAGTGAGTGTACAGCTTGTATAACAGTGTAAATTTGCTGTTCCCATAAAATAAATAAACCCACAGCCATTCATGTGTAAACCGCTGGCAACAAAAGTGAGTAGACCCCTAAGTGAAAATGTCCAAATTGGGCCCAAAGTGTCAATATTTTATGTGGCCACCATTATTTTACAGCACTGCCTTAACCCTCTTGAACATGGAGTTCACCAGAGCTTAACAGGTTGCCACTGGAGTCCTCTTCCACTCCTCCATGACGACATCACGGGACTGGTGGATGTTAGAGATCTTGCACTCCTCCGCCTTCCATTTGAGGATGCCCCACAGATGCTCAATAGGGTTTAGGTCTGGAGACATGCTTGGCCAGTCCATCACCTTTAACCTCAGCTTCTTTAGCAAAGCAGTGGTCGTCCTGGAGGTATGCTTGGGGTCGTTATCATGTTGGAACACTGCCCTATGGCCCAGTCTCTGAAGGGAGGGGTTCATGCTCTGTTTCAGTATGTCACAGTACATGTTGGCATTCATGGTTCCCTCAATGAACTGTAGCTCCCCAGTGCCGGCAGCACTCATGCAGTCCCAGACCATGACACTCCCACCAACATGCTTGACTGTAGGCAAGACACACTTGTCTTTGTACTCCTCACCTGGTTCCCGCCACACACGCTTAACACCATCTGAGCCAAATAAGTTTATCTTGGTCTCATCAGACCACAGGACATAGTTCCAGTAATCCATGTTCTTAGTCTGCTTGTCTTCAGCAAACTGTTTGTGGGCTTTCTTGTGCATCATCTTTAGAAGAGGTTTCTTTCTGGGACAACAGCCATGCAGACCAATTTGATGCAGTGTGGGACGTATGGTCTGAGCAATGACAGGCTGACCCCCACCCCTTCAACCTCTGCAGCAATGCTGGCAGCACTCATACATCTATTTCCCAAAGACAACCTCTGGATATGACGCATGTGCACTAACTACTTTGGTCGACCATGGCAATAGGTGTTCTGAGTGGAACCTCTCCTGTTAAACCACTGTATGGTCTTGACCACCATGCTGCAGCTCAATTTCAGGGTATTAGCAATCTTCTTACAGCCTAGGCCATCTTTATGTAAAGCAACAATTCTTTTTTTCAGATTCTCAGAGGGTTCTTTGCCATGAGGTGCCATGTTGAACTTCCAGTGACCAGTATGAGAGAGCGAGAGCGATAGCACCAAATTTAACACAGCTGCTCCCCATTCACCCCTGAGACCGTGTAACACTAATGAGTCACATGACACCGGGGAGGGAACATGGCTAATTGGGCCCAATTTGGACATTTTCACTCAGGGGTGTACTCACTTTTGTTGCCAGCGGTTTAGACATTAATGTCTGTGTGTTGAGTTATTTTGAGGGGACAGCAAATTTATACTGTTATACAAGCTGTACACTCACTACTTTACATTGTTGCAAGGTATAATTTCTTCAGATATAGATAAAATAGAAGATAGAATAAAATATTTATAAAAATGTGAGGGGTGTATTCACTTTTGTAAGATACTGTATAACTATTTATTTGAAATGAACAGAAGTTTGATTTTTATGTTTGGATTATTAAATCAAATATTTTACAAAATTTACTGTGTGTCTCAACTCCATTAGTAAATCAGCCTCGCCATCTCAGAATTCCGACATTGTTTCTCAGAATTATCACAGGTCTTACTGGGAAGTTAGCGTGCTTTCTTCTGACAGAGAGGATGTGCTGTGCTGGTGCATTGTATAATAATGTGACGCAGACAGTAATGTGAATATAGAACTGTCCGCCTCGTCCTCTATCCAGGAAACGGTAGCTGAGACTGCGCGCAGATCATTAGCGGAGTGTAAGTGTGAAATATCATGTGCTACCAAGGAATGCCGTGTAGCTTGTCAGCACTGGCCGATAAGCCACTAGAGCTTTAAATTAACACTTCAGAGCAGCAGATAGCGAATCCCAGGAGCTCTCTGCAGACTCTGTGCACCGAATGAACTGTCATCCCTGCGATTACAGCTTCAAGTGACGAATCATCGCCAACGCCAAGGACTGCACAGACTGCTGCTACAGGCCCGTAGGAAGTGTAGGATAATGAAGTAAAATCAGTTTATTAGTCAGTCCATAAAGATCTGATCCCAGATATGGGGAATTCCTGGTTATTAAAATGTATGGAAGGCTGGCACAAATCATACCACTCCTGTGATATCTAAGGGGAGATTAGTCAGTCCAGGATGTAGGAATTCTATACTGATGTAGCACCCTGGGTTGAGTCGGGATGCTAATAAATGTATTTTGCTAGGCAGTAACTAACCTGGCTGTTTATTGTAGGATCCTCTGATTTCCTCTCCAGTTCTAGGTCGGTGCATCTCTCTTCTCTGCCACTGGGTAGCATTGCCATTCCTGGCACTGTATTGACAAGGTGCAAATGAATCTGGAATGTAAGTGGATAGGTTGTTCTGTCCAATGGGTAGGGGTTTTCTTGAGCCCCATGGCCTGCTGGGAGGACCTATTTATTGGAGAGAGGTTAGGTGATTGGGGTTCTGTGTCACCTGGACGGCCATCTGGGTGGACATGTGTTAAAAGCTTCCGGCTGCTAGGCCAGAAGTTTGAGGCCTATCTGAGAGTTCCTGGGAGTTAGGCAGTCTTAGGCCTACCCAGAAGAGGAAGGAGTTGTAGAGGTTGGGGCTTAGCACAAGGAAGTCTAACTGAATCTTGCGGGTTCTGCCGGCCAGGAGAACCCCTCTTTGCCAGAGGTGAAAGGACACAGTCACCAGTCGGGAAAGGACTGTCATTCCTGTCGCCAGCAGCAAGTTGTAAACCAAGGCCAGAGGTAAAGGGGGAACTGTCACCAGCGGAAGGAACAGCACTCTTCTTATTACAGTCTGGAGGGCAAAGTTGAGAGAGAGAGAGAGAACCAGAGCAGCCCTTTTTGCCAGCCGGGGACGGTGAAGAGGTGGGAAAATTTCAGTGGAAGTCAAGCTAGGGAACCAGGAAGCTAAAGGGGTAACATTTGCAAGAAGGCTCAGCAGGTAAGCTGGGTTTGTTGAGGAAAAAGGCCCAGCAGGTTAGCGTGGGTGAAGTTCAGAAGACAGCGGTTGGCTGTGTGGAGCTCTAGGAACCCAGTGGCAGTGGGGAATTGAAGCTGCAGCGGGAGGCTGTGAGATGGAGGCCAGCTCTGCACAACGGGGATACCAGTTGGTATGTGTTAGATCTGAGTTGAAGTCAAGTACAAGTTATACCAACAAAGGATATTGCTCCAAAGTCACTCTTTAACACCACGGTTTTGAAGCTGTTATATTGTTCTGTTTGAAGTCTCAGAGTCTGCAAAAGTGCTGTTGCATTAGTTCAAAGGGTGTCCTGGCCCTAACCCTCTCTCCCCAGTTCATAAAGAGAAAAATTAATCTCTTTCGGCATTCTCAAAGTGTCAGGTGCCAACTTTATTCGGCATTGCACCACAACCACTATGCTTGGTAACCCACGCTGTAAGGATGGATGTCAATTCTCCCTGACCCTGAAGTTCACCATCAGCTATTCAGAGGTCGGGGCCATGGCTACACGGAGGAGAGTGGTGTCACTCCTGTAAGGTTCTATTTCTAGAGTAGCAATATCCTTCTTAAAAATACAACTTATAAATTAAGCAGTGACATCACTACTAATACATAACATAGAGTATATAAACAGCAGTGATGTCACTTCTATAAAATGTGACTTATTAAAAAAGCAGCAACATCATTGCCATAATATATAACATATATAAACAGCAGTGGTGTCACACCTATAAAATGCAGCTCATAAAGAGAACAGTGACATCACTACTCTAAAATATACTGTATAAAAACAGCACAGTGATTTCACTTAATATATAGCTTATAAAAAAGCACTGATATCACTACCATAATATATAACATATATAAACAGCAGTGATGCCATTTCTATGAAATACAACTAATAAAGAAAGCAGAGACATCGATACCACAATACAGTATCTCACAAAAGTGAGTACACCCCTAAGTGAAAATGTCCAAATTGAGCCCAAAGTGTCAATATTTTGTGTGACCACCATTATTTTCCAGCACTGCCTTAACCCTCTTGGGCATGGAGTTCACCAGAGCTTTACAGGTTGCCACTGGAGTCCTCTTCCACTCCTCCATGACAACACCACGGAGCTGGTGGATGTTAGAGACCTTGCGCTCCTCCATCTTCCGTTTGAGGATGCCCCACAGATGGTCAATAGGGTTTAGGTGTGGAGAAATGCTTGGCCAGTCCATCACCTTTAACCTCAGCTTCTTTAGCAGGGCAGTGGTCGTCTTGGAGGTGTGTTTGGGGTCGTTATGTTGGAATACTGCCCTGCGGTCCAGTCTCCAAAAGGAGGGTATCTTGCTCTGCTTCAGTATGTCACAGTACATGTTGGCATTCATGGTTCCCTCAATGAACTGTAGCTCCCCAGTGCTGGCAGCACTCATGCAGCCCCAGACCATGACACTCCCACCATCATGCTTGACTGCAGGCAAGACACACTTGTCTTTGTACTCCTCACCTGGTTGCTGCCACACACGCTTGACACCGTCTGAACCAAATAAGTTTATCTTGGTCTCATAAGACCACAGGACATGGTTCCAGTAATCCATGTCCTTAGTCTGTTTGTCTTCACCAAACTGTTTGTGGGCTTTCTTGTGCATCATCTTTAGAAGAGGCTTCCTTCTGGGGTGACAGCCATGCAGACCAATTTGATGCAGTGTGCGGCGTATGGTCTGAGCACTGACAGGCTGACCCCCCACCCCTTCAACCTATTCAGCAATGCTGGCAGCACTAATACATCTATTTCCCAAAGGCAACCTCTGGATATGGCGCTAAGCATGTGCGCTTAACTTCTTTGGTCGACGATGGCAAGGCCTGTTCTGAGTGGAAGCTGTCCTGTTAAACCACTGTATGGTCTTGGCCACCATGCTGCAGCTCAGTTTCAGGGTCTTGGCAACCTTCTTATAGCCTAGGTCATCTTTATGTAGAGCAACAATTCTTTTTTTCGGGTCCTCAGAGAGTTCTTTGCCATGAGGTGCCATGTTGAACTTCCAGTGACCAGTATGAGAGAGTGAGAGTGATAACACCAAATTTAACACACCTGCTCCCCATTCACATCTGAGACCTTGTAACACTAACGAATCACATGACACCAGGGAGGGAAAATGGCTAATTGGACCCAATTTGGACATTTTTCACTTAGGGGTGTACTCACTTTTGTTGCCAGCGGTTTAGACATTAATGGCTGTGTGTGGAATATTTTGAGGGGACAGCAAATTTACACTGTTATACAAGCTGTACACTCACTACTTTACATTGTAGCAAAGTGTCATTTCTTCATTGTTGTCACATGAAAAGATAGAATAAAATATTTACAAAAATGTGAGGGGTGTACTCACTTTTATGAGATACTGTGTATATATATATACACATATATATATATATATATATATATATATATATATATATAGATTTGTGTCGGTTGGGCAGTGGGCAGTGTCAATAGTTTTTTTATTTTTATTACTTTACGGTATTTTTTATTTACAATTCTTTTAGGAGCCCCATTGGGGGCTTTGGTGAAATATCAGGGATCCAAACAGACCGCTGATGTCTCATTTTTGCGACAGAGAAAAGGGCTGAGGACAAAGATTCCCCAGCCCCTTTCTCTCCAGCGTCAGCTGCACTGGACATTGAATGAATGGGAAATGTTCTGTACTGAGTGGCTTCCTGTTCATTCACAAGCTAAAGTTTAGTAAACACAGTTTACTGTGCTTCAGGTATGAATGAACACAGTGAGTGATCTGTACCAATCACTCACTGTGCTCATTTAGAAAAGGAAGCCGCAGGTAAATGACATGGGCCCAGGCAGCAGGGGGAATCTACGCCACATGGGGGGTGATTAGGGTGTGTCCAGGCACACCTGGTACACCTCCTGCGCACGCCTATGCTTATTACATTTTGTTAATTGAAACTGCTTTGCAGGGGGTCCCTAGTGGACCAAGTGTGAGATTTTCAGATCTTTTGCTAAGGATCACCACATCATTATTTTTACTATTAACCTTGTTTGCATTTTGGTACGAGAGTATTTAAAGCTGAGATCTTCTGACCTGGGGATAAGATATACTATCTCTGTTGGCCATCTGAAAGAAGTTTATTTCTGTATTTGCCACAATCTGAACATTTGTTTGTACTGTTCTATTGATGTAATTTACAATACAATGTTTTGTTATTTCAATAAAAATTAAATAAAAAATGTAGAGTAGATATCACTCACTTTATATTGGGAGAGAAGTGATGTGACTTCTATAAAACTATATCCCATCTAGGTTGCGGGCGGTCAGCGCTCCTACGGGTGGCGTCTCCCATCGCGTCTCCTCCTCCTCTGCATCATGGCGGCTTCCATCGCGCGTCTCCTCCCTCCTCCTCCTAGGTGTCCAATAGGATCGCCTCTCCTTTCAGCCAATACTGTGACGGGTCTCAGTGCCCGCTTCCTTATTGGCCAGGAGGAGGATCAGTGTGACAATTGCGAATGATCATTCGCTATTGTCACACAACTGGGTGGGCTCAGGGCGCAGTGCTCTGTGCCCCCGAGCCCACCCTTTTTTTAAGCCTATTAGAGCCTCTGGCTCTAATCACATGCTTAACCCCCCCCCCCCCCAATGGAATCCATGCCTCCGGTGCCCTGCATGTAGATTAGGGGGCTGGACGGAAGGATGGGGGGGGCGCCCCTAATGGACAGGTCGCCACTGGATGTGGCACCTATAAAATATATATATAAAGAGCAGTGACATCACCACTATAAAATATAGTTTACACGGAGAGGGAATTGATGTGGCTTCTTACAAATAAAATGAATATTTCTGGAGCAGCAATATCACTCCTATAAAATATAACATATATACTGTAAACATCAGTGATGTCGCATCTATAGAATACAATTTTTATGTAGAGAGCAGTGACATCACCACTATAAAATATAATAAGTACAGAGCGGGAGGTAACATAACTTCTTTAAAATAAGATAATAGATTTTAAGAATAGTGATGGCAATACTATAAGACAAAAACATGAAGTGTTCTAAACCCACAACAGTAAAATAAGTCTGTATATACAGTAAAGCATGCTTGTTATACTCACTGTGGAACCTAAGGAGTTAATTCTCCGCATTGTGTAAAAAGGCTGTTTGATCCTATCTCCTTTGATCCTCCCATTCTTCTACAGTCCCCAATCCATCTCTTGATAGAAAAGAGTCTTGGGGGCACTCTGCACATGCTCAGTTTGGTGTGTATTACTAGAGAGTTTTTTAAATTTATTTTCGAGGGTGCATGTGATCAGCACAGGGCCAATCAGCACTGTCCAGACAGAGTGTCAGGGATCCTGCAGCCTCATAGGACAATCAGAGAAGAATGAAAACTCCTCCTACAAGCTTTAACCAGATACTGATAGAATTCGCAAGTCTGCTATATAGTGCTGATGAGAAAAGGTATTTATCAGTTTATATTTACTAAAATAATTGCATTCCCACATTCTGTGCACTGTGGGAGACCGGATATAGTGGATGCAGGGTCCTGGGTTAACTAATACTTTAAATATGAGCAGTAATGATTTCACTCTATAACATTCAATTTATGTAAAGGAGCAGTGACATCACTACTATAATATACATTTTATATAGATAGTGAAGTATAGAACCTTTTATACTATCAATGTAATATTTCAAGAGTGGTGACATCACTCCTTTTAAGTAACAGCTAAATATAGAAGTATAGTCGTATCACTCATAACCTATCATATATACTGAGAGAGAAGTGATGTGACTACTATGACAGGAAAAGGAAACTTAAATATGGAGAGTAGTGAAGTCACTCCTATAAAATATAACTTATATGTAGATAGCAGTGACATCACTACTCTATAATATAATTTACACTGAGAGAATTAATGAAACTCCTTGATAATAAAATGACCATTTCTAGGGGAGCAGTGTCACTCCTATAAAATATAAGGACTCATTCACACTGGCAGTAATGCTTACTGCCCTCTGAAAAGCGGGCACTGCTACCACCTACTGAGGCCTGTTTTTTTTTACCTTCCCAGTCTTAGTCCATAGGGTTAAATATTGAGTTGGCCCAGCCTTTGCAGCTATAACAGCTTCAACTCTTCTGGGAAGGCTGTACACAATGTTTAGGAGTGTCTATGGGAATGTTTGACCATTCTTCCAGAAGCACATTTGTGAGATCAGGCACTGATGTGGATGAGAAGGCCTGGCTCACAGTCTCCGCTCTAATTCATCCCAAAGGTGTTCTATCGGGTTGAGGTCAGGACTCTGTGCAGGCCAGTCAAGTTCCTTTATCCCAAACTCGCTCATCCATGTCTTTCTGGACCTTGATTTGTGCACTGGTCCAAATCATTTGGTGGAGGGGGGATTATGGTGTGGGGTTGTTTTTTCAGGGGTTGGGATTGGCCCCTTAGTTCCAGTGAAGGGAACTCTAACAGCATGCCAAGACATGTTGGACAATTTCATGCTCCCAACTTTGTGGGAAGAGTTTGGGGATGGTCCCTTCCTGCTCCAACGTGACTGTGAACCAGTGCACAAAGCAAGGTCCATAAAGACATGGATGCGCCACTTTGGGGTGGATGGACTTGACTGGCCTGCACAGAGTCCTGACCCCAACCCGATATGGAAGAATATGCATCAACAATGCAAATATGGTGACGAAAGAACACCTTTGGGATGAATTAGAGCAGAGACTGTGAGCCAGGCCTTCTCATCCAACATCAGTGCCTGACCTCACAAATGAGCATCTGGAAGAATGGTCAAACATTCCCGTGGACAGCTTTCCCAGAAGAGTTGAAGCCGTTATAGCTGCAAAGGGTGAGCCAACTCAATATTGAACTCTATGGACTAAGACTGGGGTGCCATTAAAGTTCATGTGCGTGTAAAGGCCGGCGTCACAATACTTTTGGCAGTATAGTGTAGTTTATATTTCAAAAGTATTATTATAACATAACATAATATAAATATTACATTTTAATGTAATTATAATTAAAATATAACATAATTAGAAAGCTGTTACATCAGTCCTTTGGAATATAACATGTTAGAAAGCAGTAATATCTCTCCTGTAACAAAAGTCACTTATACTTTGCAGATACATCACTCCTTTCAAATATATTGTGACTGCAGTGATGCCACCACTTTAAAATAGACATCATATATAGGTAGTAGAGACAGGGTTGCTGTTAGAAATTATGGTGCCCCATACAGCCTACCTGACAGGGCCCCCCTGGCTGAAAGTGACTGACGGCAAAGATGTATCAGTCCCTTTCTCTACAGCCTCAGCTTCACAGATGAATGAATAAGAAGCGCTCTTAGGCTTCCTGCTCATTCGCAAACATAGCAAACATAGTTTACTATGCCTCAGTGTTGAATGGACACAGGAGTGATTGGTACCAATCGCTCACTGTGTTCATTTAGGAGTGGAAGGGGCCAGTAAATGACATCCCCTGCAGGGCTGGTGCAAGGATTTTTGACACCCTAGGTGAAAACCTCATTTTGCTGCCCCCATTGGCTCCACCCCCGACTCCACCCCCTTTGCTCTGCCCATGTGACAGGAGACAGTGCTATACAGGAAGCATCGGGTCTGCTCCCTCTAGCGCTGGCTCCAGTCCTGTGCCTCTAATTACACTACCAGTCGGATGGAGCAGCTGCCTGAGACTGAGTTAGTTACATGCTGCAGCCTGCAGTGCATGCAGATGCGGAGGGACACCCGCAGCTGGGGACCCTAGGCGGCTGCCTAGTTTGCCTAGTGGTAGCACCGGCCCTGCATCCCCCTGTGTGCCCACAGCAGCTGCCGGCAGGAAAGGAGGGAAGCTGGTAGCGCTGCGAAGCAAAGGGGCACACAACGGGGCCCGGACAGATGGAAGGGGTGCATGTGCTAGAACCAATCCCCTTGCAGTGCAGCCGGAGGGAGGGAGAGGAGGAGAAGTTGGCAGTGCTACAGTGGGAAACAGAAGAGGATCGATGTCTAACGATGCAGCCGGACCCCCTGCTCAGCAGGTGCCTGCCCCCCCCTTTTGAACTGGTGGGTCCCGGGCCCAGTACAGGAGGGCTGGCTGTACTCCCTTATCAGCGGCCCTGAGCAGAGATGTTGCATTACCGCCAATCTGCAAAGTTACATTTTATGACAAAGACACCTCCACTCTCAATGTTTGAGTTTGATTTAAAAAATGTCTTCTAATTGCTTTCTAGATATAAATAAAAGGAATACACCTGTTCACCAAACGTGTATCATTTTTATATATACTCATTATACTCATGTCCCATGATTAATACACTCCAGCCAACGTCCAATATTATGTTGTAGGGTGAGTCAGTGGAATTTATTGAAGGGTAATCTGAAATCTCTCTGCACAACCAAGTAACTTTGAGGAGGTGAATGACCCCCATCTGCCATATTGCCATAGACGGGCTGCTAGCTGATAGGGAAAGTATTTCCCCACAAGTGTTGTCTGACAGAGGAAGAGCTCTGAAGTGTCAGATTCTCGGCAATGACTGAAATTTCTCACTTCTAAAAATTCTTGGCAAATCTGTGACCCTGAAGTGCGTGTCGCCTCTCCCTACTGCGCCAAACTCCGCTCAGCCACATGGAAGCCAGGGATCTGTAGACCATATCGCTAATGAATGAATACATTTAAAGCACATGCACGTTTTTAATGAATAATATTTGATTTGTTTCTGTAAGCATTGTGTGCCGTAAACAATTCCCATTTCTTTAAAAAAATAAATACTTTATTTCTAGATTTTTTCACCCTCTGTTACTGACGAGGCTGCTGATCTCCTGCGGCCTCTTTTCAGCCAGTTCCTGTCTACATAAGCTCTAGTGATGGCCATAACAGAGAACTTGCCGGTTTTTGGCCAGAGATGCCGGCTTTTAAGTTTATCAGCTCTCTGGCTTTCTAGTTAAAATCTCAGGCTCCATCATCTGGGAGACCAAGCAGGAAAGAACACATCCATCTTCCCCATCCCCCCACCCCAGCTTCCTCCAGTTCACCTGCTCAATACTACCCAAGGTAATCTCAAGCTTAAAGTGGTTGTAAACCTCAGACATGGAAACATGAACAAAGCATATCCTTCTATAGTGTGTAGTTGTCTCAATCCAGGGCACTAAGTGTCATTTCTGTCCACTACCTCGTTTCTCTGCTATAAGTATGAATCACTTCTGAGAAGTTTTCCTAATACCAAGAGAAAAATGGTGACAGGGTAGGGAGCTCCAGCTAATTGACAACAAGGGACAGAGGGGGATGCAACTAAGTGCAGTATTAGAAATGACAACAAGGGACGGAGGGGGACGCCACTAAGTGCAGTATTAGAAATGACAACAAGGGACAGAGAGGGACGTCACTAAGTGCAAAATTAGAAATGACAACAAGGGGCAGAGGGGGATGCCACTAAGTGCAGTATTAGAAATGACAACAAGGGACAGAGGGGGACGCCACTAAGTGCAGTATTAGAAATGACAACAAGGGACAGAGGGGGATGCCACTAAGTGCTGTATTAGAAATGACAATGAGGGACGGAGGGGGACGCTACTAAGGACAGTATTAGAAATGACAACAAGGGACAGAGGGGGACGCCACTAAGTGCAGTAGTAGAAATGACAACAAGGGAGAGAGGGGGATGCCACTAAGTGCAGTATTAGAAATGAAAACAAGGCACGGAGGGGGGCGTCACTAAGTGCAGTATTAGAAATGACAACAAGGGACAGAGAGGGATGCCACTAAGTGCAGTATTAGAAATGACAAGGGATGGAGGGGGACGCCACTAAGTGCAGTATTAGAAATGACAACAAGGGACAGTGGGGGGTGCCACTAAGTGCAGTATTAGAAATCTCAACAAGGGACGGAGGGGGACGCCACTATGTGCAGTATTGGAAATCACAACAAGGGACAGAGGGGGATGCCACTAAGTGCAGTATTAGAAATGACAACAAGGGACAGAGGGGGGCGCCACTTTGTGCAGTATTAGAACTGATTGACAGCCTTAGCTCTGTTCCTCTGTGCTGTGTGAAGGGGAGGGGGGTTGTCCCTTCATAAGCTCTCAGAGCTCTCCTTACTGATGTATCTTCGGCTCCCCACCTCCTGCTTTTCAGAACTGAGAGGTCCCATGTAAATTTGGCACTTTGACTGTAGGGGAAAGATGAATGTAGATAAACAGGTACAACTTATGTAGAAGGATTTGTTTAATCTCTGTGTATCACATGGGCCAGTCACTTCACTATACTGCATGAATTTCATCCTTCTCCTATTGAACTGGCCGAATTTGTTTAGTGGGAGGTGCTATCGACCCCCTCCCTCCCAGGTGGAAAATTGTCAGCCAAACAGCAGCTGCATCCAAACAAAAGCAGCCACTGTCCCAGTATTTTGATAGGTGGTGGGGCCAACTGTCAAAATACAATAGCCACAATAGGAGATTTTTTCATCCACAGCCCAGCCAGCTGCTTCACTATGCAAATTTCAGCCATTTCATTAGGGAAAAATGTATATGATAGCCGGCCTTAGCCACTTCCAAAAGTTCCCAGTTATGGCAATGGTGCCATGGCATTTCTCAGCAGGGTTTCTGAGCAACACCTCATTGCACCTACTAGGCATTGCACCATAATGCATTTGATGTAGTGCACTGTATTACACAGATATCCATTTTCCTGGGTGTTAATTACTCTGTCAGACCATTCAAAATCAATGAGCTGCCTTAACAAAATGCATCGCAATGCATAGCAACCCACTGAATTAATGTATGTATTCTAACGCAAGGCATAGTGTGAATCCTTGATAACGTCCTACTGGACGAAACGCATCGGGGAGGAGACACTGTCATCAGGCCACTGTCCAATACCGGGTCAGCAGTGGCACCCATTGTCATTTGTTTTTATGATACATTTTATTTTATTTTGGCTTTTAACATACAAATCCAATAAATACTACACTATGGAGACTTCATCTGGCTCCCGGTGAGCTTTATTTACTACAACTACATCTGGATATTGTGAGTTGCTGAACAGAGTTCCCCACAACTGATGGCGGGTCTATACCGAGTGCGCGTTTGCTGCTGTAATGGCAGCCAGTTTTCCGGTGAGTGTCCATTTCACAGGGGTGAGGTGGATGATTCTGTACTGGATCCCCTCTTCATTTTTCAAGTCACCCCCATTTTTTGTGCACGTGTTTGCACTGAACTATAGTGTTTTCACGAATAAGTTTATATTGTTGATCCTATCATGGGACTGTGCATTTAAATCTATATTTTTCACTATATTGTTTCTTTATTGTTGATTTCCATTCAAGATTGGACTTTTATATATATACAGTATCTGACAAAAGTGAGTACACCCCTCACATTTTTGTAAATATTTTATTCTATCTTTTCATGTGACAACACTGAAGAAATGACACTTTGCTACAATGTAAAGTAGTGAGTGTACAGCTTGTGTAACAGTGTAAATTTGCTGTCCCCTCAAAATAACTCAACACAGCCATTACTGTCTAAACCGCTGGCAACAAAAGTGAGTACACCCCTAAGTGAAAATGTCCAAATTTGGCCAAATTAGCTATTTTCCCTCCCCGGTGTCATGTGACTCATTTGTGTTACAAGGTCTCAGGTGTGAATGGGGAGAGGGTGTGTTAAATGTGGTGTTATCGCTCTCATTCTCTCATACTGGTCACGGGAAGTTCGATATGGCATCTCATGGCAAGGAACTCTCCGAGGATCCGAAAAAAAGAATTGTTGCTCTACATAAAGATGGCCTAGGCTATAAGAAAATTGCCAAGACCCTGAAACTGAGCTGCAGCACGGTGGCCAAGACCATACAGAGGTTTAACAAGACAGGTTCCACTCAGAACAGGCCTCGCCATGGTTGACCAAATTAGTTGAGTGCACATGCTCAGCGTCATATCCAGAGGTTGTCTTTGGGAAATAGATGGATGAGTGCTGAAGGGGTGGGGGGTCAGCCTGTCAGTGCTCAGACCCAACGACACGCACTGCATCAAATTGGTCTGCATGGCTGTCGTCCCAGAAGGAAGCCTCTTCTAAAGATGATGCACAAGAAAGCCTGCAAACAGTTTGCTGAAGACAAGCAGACTAAGGACATGGATTACTGGAACCATGTACTGTGGTCTGATGAGACCAAGATAAACTTATTTGGCTCAGATGGGGTCAAGCGTGTGTGGCGGCAACCAGGTGAGGAGTACAAAGACAAGTGTGTCTTGCCTGCAGTCAAGCATGGTGGTGGGAGTGTCATGGTCTGGGGCTGCATGAGTGCTGCCAGCACTAGGGAACTACAGTTCATTGAGGGAACCATGAGTGCCAACATGTACCCAAATACCCTCAAATTAAAGCTGAAAGTCTGCAGTGAAAGCACATCTTGTTTGTTTCATTTCAAAACCATTGTGGTGGTGTATAGAGCCAAAAAGATTAGAATTGTGTCGATGTCCCAATATTTATGGACCTGACTGTATATATATATATTTATTTTTTACTTTAGCATTTTTTTCACTTTAACACTTTTTTGGACTTTACTTCCATTTGCTGTCCATTTATAACACAGTATTCATATTTCATCTCTGTTCATTTACTTTTGGCGCTGCACACTTTTTCTTAAGATTATTTATAAGTTTGGTATATTACTCATCTATGTCAGCTGCCGCCCCACCACAGTGCGGAGATACATCTTTTTTATTTCACATAGTGTAAATAGGGCCTTAAGACGGACTAACAAGAAAGAAGAAAAACACTTTGTCATTCTTGTGTTAGAACACGTCTGGGAGGCCGCAGATAAAATATTAGAATTTTATATTTACAAAGATATCTCACAAACACAACTGTAGCTGGGTTACATTCGCAGGTCAGCACCGACAGCCTTGATCAATACACAACATCTCTTGCCCACCGTCCGCTCCACCGTATCTCTGCCGTCCTCAGGCTGGAATGCCCGCCACATGATTCTAGGTGACAATCGCCTGAAATAAGTCACAAGAGCGGAGGTGTGAACTGGCAACTCTAGCGGCCTGTCAGCAGGTGGCTCTGGAATGGCTCACGGAGGGCCGCTATCTGCTTCCAGCGGACAGGTTTCTGCGCCCTGTCGCCTGCCTGAGTGAGACAACAGAGCAGTTAACACAGTGTTGACGTGTTAGTGTAAATATAGCGCATGACATCACTCTAGCGTCTCGCGGTGAGAAGACACACAAAATATGTGACAACAGCGACTGTCCAGGAATTCTAAGCATGTGGGCAAAAAAAGTCCGGCCTCGGTCCTATAGCTATGCAAGCACCATCAAATGGGAGGTCAACCAGCCACAGCTAAAGGAGTCCTTTGCAAAATCTGGATGAACCCTAGGAATCCACGGAACCCTGGTTGAGAATGGATGCTCTACAGCGGTGGTTCTCAACCTCAGTCCTCAATTACCCCCAACGGTCCATGTTTTCAGGTTTTCCTTTACTTTGCACAGCTACTTTAAATCAATATCAGTGAAATGTTATCGATTAGAGCTATTTTATCTAACGGAAGTTCCCAAAACATGGCCTGTTGAGGGTACTTGAGGACTGAGGTTGAGAACCACTGCTGTAGAGCATCCATTCTCAACCAGGGTTCCGTGGGTCCCTAGGGTTCCTCCAGATTTTGCAAAGTACTCCTTTAGCTGTGGCTGGTTGACCTCCCATTTGATGGTGCTTGCATAGCTCTAGGACCAACGCCACTGGTCAAAGCCAGAAGCATGACACCAATGATCTTTGCAGTTATCTGTAAGGGTGACAATCTGACCATCATTATAGGGAGGGCATTGTTCCCACTGACCACCAATGTAAGGGGCATTTTTGCCATTAACCCTCAATGATTTGGCTTTTTAAGTGTTCCTGAGATCTAATAATTATTTTATAGAGTAACAAATACACCCATGGTAAACTGAACTTGCAAATGAAATCAGTAAAATACTTTCCAGATGCATTGTTATGTGTTATGGTTTAGTGCATGGAACTGTTTTCTAGAAGCCCGGTCCTGACTGCTTCCCTTTCACCACTTGAGGATTTGTAACGTAGGGGATACCATTGGCGGCCACTCCATACGGGGTGCAGGGGCATGATTAGAGCCTGCCGCTGTAATTGGCTTCAAGATAGGGTGGGCTCAGCCCACCCAGTTGTGTGAATTAATATTCACTATTGTCTTCCTGCTTCTCCTCCTGGCCAATCAGGAAGCAGGAGGAGTGCGACGGGTCAAGAGGAGAAGTGATCGTATTGGCCGGGCAGGGGGGAGGATGTACATGAAGATCCGGGACTTGGGAGATGGGCGTCCAGAGTGATCTCTCAGTGCTCTGCATCGGCGCGGATTAAGAGCCCGAATGCGTGAGTGCCACCCGCACACAGGGGGAGGGGCTTGGATGGTTTGTTTGCCGTCCCCCTCTGGCTGGAGCACTAGCCACCACTGGGCGATACATCCTAAAAGACTTCAATAAAGTTACTAGGACATATCTCCTATATTCTGTTCATTTCCCCCTGTCACTCCTTACCTACCACTATTACTGGCAAATTACTGGCTGTCAAAATAAAAGCCAGGAATTGCTTTGTATTAAACAACAGGAACTGCTGTCGAAATGCATGTGTTATTGGGTAATTCAGTGTAACAATGCATTATATTTACTATTTCATTTATATGTACGTAGATCAAAGGTGTGAGCTTTGGTCTGCGTATGACATAAAAATATAAAGTTAAAAATACATACTGTGTATTTTTTTAAAACCAAATTGTATTCCAATGTAACCCTTATTAACCTTTAGTTAACCATAATAAGCCTTAATTAACTTCTTTCTTGTAATCTCCCTTTAGCTATTTTTTTTTCTTGAGTTCTGAGTTTTTTTTTCTTGCTTTTACCATTAATATTTAATTTCTTTTGTTTGTTATGTTTTTCAGATTCACATAAAAATGTACTAAATCGAATCATAAAAAAAGTATTTTTTAAATTTGCTAATAACTTTGCCATGCCCTGTACCAGAAACATAATTTAAGTGTCCTTTTAATTAGAACAAATAAAAAATAAAGTATATACTTAAATTTACAGTGAGCCTCCGAACTGGCACTGAAATGCAGATTTGAAATTGTGCGAGTTGATTTTAAACCTGCGTTCAGTGTGAACGAGGGCTCAAACGACATTGTTTAAAAATAACACTGGACAAAAACATACATTATTCGTTTTTATTCTCCTATAGATTACATAGAAAATAAAGTAATCTTTTTTCTTTAATTTTTGGAAAATAATATTGCCAAAAGATAGCCAGATTGGACCCCCCCACCACCTCCCAAAAAAAAAAATCTTTATCTTAATAGCAATCATTTATTACATCATAGCTTACCAACCTTATGGCATCATTAGTTTCCTTTTTTAGGCTTTCTTTCTTCTGCTTTTATCTGGCGATCCAGTAAGTCTGTTGTTTTTCAACAGAAAAGCTCTTCCTTTGTCTAGTGCTGCAATTGCGTCAACACACATCGCGGGACTCTTGTTGCCCCAAAGTAGCTCCTGATCTATTTCTGGGTGACATGCGTCCTGCGATGCGTGTTGCCGCGATTGTGGCATGCTTTATCGCCCGACAATTACGGCAGACCCGCACCGCTTTTTGAGATGTCATTCAAATGAATGGCATCTCAAATATGCATCCCACGTTTTGCCATTCACATATCGGCGCTGTCAAATCGCTTACCAACCTTATGGCATCATTAGTTTCCTTTTTTAGGCTTTCTTTCTTCTGCTTTTATCTGGCGATCCAGTAAGTCTGTTGTTTTTCAACAGAAAAGCTCTTCCTTTGTCTAGTGCTTCAATTGCCTCAACATACATCACGGGACTCTTGTTGCCCCAAAGTAGCTCCTGATCTATTTCTGGGTGACATGCGTCCCGCGATGCGTTTTGCCGCGATTGTGGCACGCTTTATTGCCGACAATTACGGCAGACCCTCACCACGTTTTGAGATGTCATTCAATGAATGGCAATTCAAATATGCATCCCACGTTTTGCCATTCACATATCGGCGCTGTCAAATCGCGGGCAGATTTGCGGCAAATCTGCCCACGATTTAATACGCTGACATGTGAATGCAACCTTAGAGTAGTGCTTACGCACTTTTACTGTGCCGGCAGAGGGATCAATGTGCGGGGGCCATATATATGTAGACACACACATACATATGTGTTTGAGCTTGGGGGTGCACACCAAATTGCAATAGGCTGCGCACCCCTATGCTCTGGTCCATAAAGGTTATAGAGTTACAAGAGCTGAACTGAGGACATATGAAGCTTTCAGCAATAGTTTGCGTAGTCAGAGCTGCGGTCTTCCTAAGGGTAACATTAGCAGAGTAGAGCATTGTGAATTTAATGTTTTTGAACTTAATTTTAGAAAAGAGTGCAGAGAGGAGAAGATCAGTCGGTCAATGACACAGAAGATAAAAGCTGAGTGATCACTGGAGGAACTGGGAGTGAAGCTGAAGCTCAAACACACTAGCATTACCATCAGGATATACTCACTATACTCCCTACAGTCTCTCAAGGCCTCTTTCTCTTCTCTCTGCAGATTTTTAGCAGCCTCAGCCACCTCAGACCCCTCTTGTAAGATCTTGGACCACCGGGCAGGGATATATTTTCTACAATGATACCTTTGGCCAATGGATTGGATAAGGAGGGGCAGTTGCAAACCTTTAGAGCTTATAAACCTTGATACATTTTTTTGTCCTTATTTTGCTGCTCTGTTCCTTGCCACCTCTAAATTAATAATACAATTATTATTTATACAAAGTCTTTCTTGCTCACTTGCTTATGAGACTACAATGGACCACCATTATACTGTATGTATTACTATGAAAAACTTCTACTATGAATACTCTTCTAATTAGGGTCAGGACTGGGGAAGGCAGGAGGGGCAGCTGCCCTGGGCGCAGTGCAGTGTCTCTATGTATTGGGGGGGGGGTGGTACATTCAACCTAGCTGAGAATTTGTCCTCACCCCTTGCATCCTCTACTGATCTGTCCTACTGCCTGGGGGCTGACCTACCTGACAGGAAGAGCCCCAGCAGAAGAGCAGTGATGTCTCTGGTGGTGAGGTCCATTGTCTGTACCAGTGGTGCACTCTGGGGGGTCCCGGCTGGTCGACATTTGTTTTTGTTGGATCTTGCAACTGTGAGACAGGCAGAAAAGGCACTGTAGTACTAGTGTCACAGATCCCAGTTGCAGAAGATGATTGGGGAAGTCGACATTGGGGGGGAGGGGGGTTTGACATATTCACCCTGGGCACTGGATGGCCTTGTCCTGGAACTGCCCATGTGTCCCCCATTACATGTTTTATGGTACTAAGATACAAACATGATAAAATACCAATAACCAATCCCCATTAAAATACGGTCCAGCTCTGTACAGCCCTTGTCCTAAAGGACCCACATATACAGTATATGTCCTTTCAGAACTTGGCATTGGACAGATACACTCTGTAATTGTGTAACACAAGTGAAAAATGATTAATTTCTGAACTATAGATGCTGTATGGACTTTCTAGCAGCCAACTTTTTTCCACTATACTCAGAAAAAGTTCATTGTCTTGGACCCATTTAAAGTTTTGAAATCAATAAGGGGGCTGTTTCCTCCAGTGTAGAATATATACTGTACCATTGGATCATTTGTCTGAATATAGTGGAAGGAAGACCGGGGGACAGATGGACAAAGGAAGGAAGTGAGACAGGGGGACAGATGGATAGAGAGAGACAGGGGGACCGATGGACAGAGAAAGAAAAAGAGACAGGAGGACAGATGGACCAAGGAAAGAAGAGAGACAGGGGGACAGATGTGTAGCGCCAACTGGTAGGAGGGAGCTAGAGTATAGGATTTTATGTGTAGGTAAGGTAAAATTTAGTCAAGCCTGACTGAGTGTAGGCCTGCTTGTTTTGATTTCTGGGCTAGGAGTGGCTCAGGTAGGACTGGGTAGTTCCTAGATGGTGTCATTGGATCCTCCTACTTCTTTCCAGAAGGGACTGGAACATTCTGGAGAGAGAGGCTGGGGGGGGGGGTGTAACCATCTTGGTGGTCTAAGGAGCCCTGAAATACCCTGGGACAGCCCAGTGAGGGGAGGAGAGTATCGGGGAGAAGAGCAGAGATGTAGCAGAGGTACTGTGGAGGCCTCACCTGGGAAGGGAGCCCCCAGTCTGGGGGGGTGACCTTGAGGCCTGGTGGCTCGGGTACAGCCAGGAAAAGAAGTCAGTTCCTGGAGCAGCACAAGGGAGCAGGAGCGCAGCAGAGAGGCTACATAGAGGACTCTTTAAAGGATCCACCGGTGTCAGGGAGTGACAGACCCTGGGAGCTGGATGAGAAGGCTGGAGCAGGCTGAGAAGAGACAGTGGACAGTCTGTGGAGGTCGGAGGAGCCAGTCAGGGAAAGGAGTGTCACAGGAAAGCAAGGTGGGCCTGAGAGGCCTGGAAGATGGATTGGCTGGGAGTAGTAGTTCATCCATGCCAAGCTAGCACCAAGTACTTAGCTACACAACTGAGGGCCCGTGGCTTCACAACTGGGAGCTGGTGGCCCTTGCCTGTAATGGGTGGTCGGGAGGTCCTGCTAGCAGAAGAGCAGGCCTCACCATGTGCTAGCTGCAGTGGTGGAAGGAGTGTCATGGAGGTCTGATAAATTGCCTTTCAGGCCTGAAAGAACAGGTAGTGTGCAGGAGAGAAGTAAGGATTGGAACGGTCAGCAAGTGTCAATGCTGGAGGAAGAGGAGTGTATATACTATTGCTGTATATAGAACGGTTCTGTTCATCAATTCACTGGGTATCCCACAGCAATCCCTAACCATCCAAGTTTATCCCTTCAATAAAACAACAAAACAAAGTACCGGCCTGTTCCATGACTCCGGATGTGAAGAAAAGGGTGTGATTGAGGGCAGAGAGACAGGTGAACCGCAACTACCAGCCACCCCTAAGGGGGCCATTGGCTACAGATGAATGGAGAGAAACGGGGACAGATGGACAGAGGGAGACATATGGACCGATGGACAGAGAGAGACAGGGGGACAGATGGACAAAGGAAAGAAGAGAGGCAGGGGGACAGATGAATGGAGATAAACAGGGACAGATGGACAGAGGGAGACAGGGGGACAGGTGGATAAAGGAAAGTAGAGAGACAGGGGGACAGATGGACAGAGAGACACAGGGGGACAGATGGACAAAGGAAGGAAGAGAGACAGTGGGGCAGATGGGCAGAGAGAGACAGGGTGACGGATGGGCAGAGAGAGACAGGGTGACGGATGGGCAGAGAGAGACAGAGTGATGGATGGGCAGAGAGAGACGGGGTGACAGATGGGCAGAGAGAGACAGGGTGACAGGTGGACAGCGAGAGACAGGGGGACAGATGGACAAAGGAAGGAAGAGAAACAGGGGGGCAGATGGGCAGAGAGAGACAGGGTGACAGATGGGCAGAGAGAGACAGGATGACAGATGGACAGTGAGAGACAGGGGGACAAATGGA
>BLSH010444512.1:1892521-1922371 GCA_018402905.1 Glandirana rugosa
GGTAATTCTATCTGACCGAATGGGTGAAGTCGGGGTCGGAGACAGTAACATGGCGCCGTTACACCGAGCAAGGGGGTTTAGCGGCAGTAACATGCAGCACGCCCTTTCTCGGCAACACCCGCCCGTAAGGGTAAACGGGTCGCCCCCTCAGTTAGTCGTCCACCCCGTCTGAGTTTCAGGTGGCCGGCGGACGCTAACAAAGGACGTCACTGTTTTGCCCCTAGACGGAACAAACCGTCTAGGGGCAAGACTGACGCCTCTAGTGTGTCTAGGACAGAAAGGCGATACGTCTTTCTACCTAGACAAACAAAGGGGTCAGTGTGTAGGCTGTTATTGTACTAATGACACTGGCAGGGAAGGGGTTAACATCAGGGGCAATCAAGGGGTTAAATGTGTTCCCTGTTTATATTTTCTAACTGTATGGGGGATGTGTGACTGGGGAAACAAACAGATCCATCTTTCTGCATAGCGGAAAGACAGGATCTGTGTGATCTCCGCAGTCAGAACGGGGATCTGCCAAACAAGGCAGATCCCCGTTTTGTCACTGCAGGAAACAATCGCAGGCGGCCGGTGGACTTTGAGTCTGCCCCACCTGCTGATTGACTCCCCCGCTGGGCAAATGGGAATGCCCGCCCACAACGGCTCTTTCCCGCACGACGTACAATGACGGCGATTTGGGGGAACGAGCCACATTGCCGCGGTACAATGACAGAGGCTGGGGCTGAAGTGGGTAAGCCAGTCTATCTTAATGGCACCCCAGCCTACCTAGAAACGTTGCAGTGCACCACAACACACAGTATAGCAGTAATGTGCATTGTGGTGTGCTGCATTCCAAATAAAAGTATGGTTTTTTTTTGGTGTGTTCAAAAGCATGAGCTGCCCTAACACAACGCATGTTGCATGCAAAGTATTGCACGTTAACGCACTGCAAGTGAGAACCCAGCCCTAGGCAGCAGAAGTCTGATACCGGTACAGGCAATGTAAAAGGGGGGCTTCTCTTTGCCTATTGCAACCTTTATCAATGTCAGCTGAAGAGATGGGGGGCCAAGGCTGCCCAACTTGTCTAGGGTCCCATTATGTCTCTGATCTTACCCAAAACAGAGATGGTAGTAAAGGAAAGGTGAGAGGGGCTATGTATGAAAGAAGGACAGCTGAAAACTGTGTGACAATTCTTCTATTTTAATCATTAATTGCAAATTTCTCATTTATAAGCCCCTTGCAAAATACTACAGTAATTAAAAATCACCTTCCACTTCACAAACACAGGCTTGGGAAAGGGTTGCCAACTAAGGTTTAGAGTTTAGACCTTGGTAGGTAATTCATCCAATAGTGCCATCTAGTGGAAATATTGGCTTATAGCAACTAGCAGAACATGTATGTTAGCTCCATCTGCCGAAAGCATCTAAAATAGCAATCTGTTAAAAAGAGAATCTCTGTCTATATAACTTAACTTTTTTTCTCTAAGTTTTGGGGAAAGTGGAGAGTGGTTATACCCCCTGTAAGGTTTTTATTGCTGTCTGTACCCCATTAGGGAGATTCACCCTTTCTATTTGTAATGTTTACCATTATAGCTTAGAGTGAAAGTAAAAGAAAATCCCAAGTTTTGGGTAGTCACCTCCAAAGGAATAGAAAGTAAATCTTCTAATGGGGACACTACTTCTGGTGACCCTGGTGAGAACAAAGAATTATCTCAATTTAGATGCATTATTCCTTACTTCCTGGTTTGACTATGGGACTAAATGCATGTCCAACATGTAATAATGGAACCGTCTAATGCATTTCTACTTTGTCCTTAGATACTTCAATAGGTTTATGTAATTAGGCAGTGCAAAGTTTCTAGAAAACAGAAAAGGGTGATATATGACTGTACTGTGTGGTAGAGCTGTGTAAAACACAAGACTGGATGGACAGAAATACAAATCCTTCAGCAGGTAAAACAGCTTCCATATATGAATTTAATATGTGCATTAGGCTGTTTGCTTGGAGTTCAACTTTAAATTCTAATGCACAATAATGAAAAAAATGCCTTTAATATACCTTAGCAAACGGATCAACTCCAATCACTTTTATCATCTTTTATGTGTCATCATGGCAGGCACAGTACAAATATTCTTGATTTATCCCTACCCAGCTATGACGTGCTGTGGAGGAGAAGGGTGTTCTTCACAACTTTTATTCCATTTAAATTCTGTTACAGAAGTATTGTCAAAGCTTTTTTTTTTTGGCTTTACTTCTCCTACGGATCACAGGAGTGCAGTTCCTTCTGCACTCTTCTGACCCGTTTTCAGCTACTGTCAGCTGACATCACAGAGCCGGTCCAGGCTTTGAAAAGTTCCCGACCATATGGTTGGGATCCACCCAAATTCCTGTACCAGCAGCTGGCTCGGGAAATATAGGAACCAATAGTAAAAACTACAAAAATCTACACTGTGGATGTGTCTCACTTTAAGTGATCAGAAATAAAAATGCAAAATGATTAAATAATAAACAAACATAAATACATATAGCAAATGTGATGTCTTCAGGCTGTGCTCAGGAGAATACCTGCTCAAATGATTACCTATATCAATAAACAGTGCCAACCCAATACATGTGACACAAAACATATAACTCTCCCAACATCATAACTCATAAACCTAAATATCCATAAAAGTCCATAAACAAAATAGTGCAATATTTGATAATGTCTCTTCAATCTTAATAAGAGTGACAATGTGCTTGAAGTCCGTGATGGCGCTCTAATCTCAGAGCGAAATGCGTTGACGTTACTTCCGGTCCGTCACAGCCGTTGTCGTCACATCCGCCGGTGGTAACGAGGTGGTGGAACGCATGCCAGACACCTCGTGATTACTGGAGATTTTCTTTTATGCTGTAATTTTATTGGCGTTCTGTAAGTAGCATTTTATATGTGCAATAAACAGCTTTTATTGCGGTTTGCACTATGTATATTCCCTTGTCTTTTTGAGCTACCTGGACCCATTGATCATGCTGGCTACAAGTCGGGCTATCCCTTCAGTTTGCCTGGTCAAGAATCACCCTCACTCGTCTTCAGCTTTTTTGATCTGCTGACTGAAAAGCAGTAGGTCCATTTCTTCTGGTGAGTGGGGGCACAAGAGGGTTTTTTGGCACCCGTCACCATCTGCACAGTTTTGTATGGAGCACTGAAGAGCACTTTAAGCACACTGTCACTTTTATTAAGATTGAAGAGACATTATCAGATATTGCACTATTTTGTTTATGGACTTTTATGGATATTTACGTTTATGAGTTATGATGTTGGGAGAGTTACATGTTTTTTGTCACGTATATTGGGTTGGCGCTGTTTGTTGATATAGGTACTCATAGGAACCAATAGGTTCCAAACCCGCGCAAATTAATGACCAAAAAACAAATAAGCTACAATAAACAGCTACGTATTGTAAAGTGTAAAAAACACCTATAACGTGAAAAGAAATAAAGGAACCGTGCTCTTATATCATAAATTACATATCACCATAGTGAATAAACAAACAAATAAATACATCTTAATTTATAAAAAATACATAAAAATTGTAAAGTCCATGTATAGATCTCACACGTGAAAAACGTCCGCAGCGAGTAAAGGAAAGGTTCCTCTCCACCCGCATGCAGACACACAATGCACTCACCAGACTTAATTGACCCTTATTACAGAAAGTCAAATTACGCATATGGGAAAATCCAAGATGTCATACATGAGGTCACAGGAATGAATTCAAACCGCTGCTGTCATCCGTTCAATATATATATATATAGCGTATTCAAAGCTCCAGTTTTGCCATACAGCAAGGGAGAGGAAAGAACACTCTCATGGTGCAGTAATTTAAATAATTTATTCAAAAAAAGAAGGTTGCATTGCACTTACATCAAAGAAGACTGGGATCAGCATGTATAGGAATCGCCGGTTTGCGCTCCACCTGCGTTCCAGCTGACCGGAAATAATGTATTTCAAACACCACCCAACGACGTTTCGTCAGCCTATGTATGACGTCTTCAGTGGCGATCCACTGGGAGACTGAGCCAGCGGCTTCTACTCCTTCCACAGGCCAGAGCTCCAGGAGCGCTGAAGGGATAGAGCAGAGAGTGGGTAATTGACAGTCGCCAGCTCTCTGCAGCCCGAAGACCAAGAGCTGAACAATCAGCGGTGTTTGATCGCTCAGTTCTTGGTCTTATAGCTGGCAGGCGACAGATGCAGCATCCACCAAGGTGAATATATACTGTATATTCAGTGGGTATAGAAAAGAATGGCCCCCTTTAAAATGATAACCTTTTGTTGCTTTGCAGCCTGAAATGAAGATGGACACAGTTTTTGTTTTATGCAGCTGTATTTACTCTGTGCAACTTATAAAATCCAAGTGAAAGATTTAACACCAACATGTCAGAAAAATATAAAAATATTCAAAAACAGAATCACTAGTCTGTTAGGACATGTCTCTACTTACTTTGCACATCTACTCTTTGCAATGTTTGCCCACTCTCCTTTGCAGAACTGCTCAAGTTCAGTTAAATTTGATGGTGACCGTTTGTGGACTGTCTTAACCACTTCAGCCCCGGAAGGATTTCACACTTTAGGACCAGAGCACTTTTTGCGATTTGGCACTGCGTCGCTTTAACTGACAATTGTGCGTTTGTACGACGTTGCACCCAAACGAAATTTGCGTCCTTTTTTCCCCACATTTCTTACTTTTTGCTAAAATACAAATCCAAAAAAAAATTATAAAAAAACATTTTTTTCAATCGGTTTTGGCGATTTATATTCTTCCTCATATTTTTGGTTAAAAAAATCGCAATCGGCCTTTATTGATTGGTTTGCATAAAAGCGTTTACGGATGATGAGAATTAATTTCTGGGGTTTTTATTTATTTTGTACTAGTAATGGTGGTGATCTGCGATTTTTAGCAGTACTGCGATATTGCAGCGGACATGTCGGACCATTTTGACACTTTTTTGGGACCATTGGCATTTATACAGCGATCAGCGCTATAAAAATGCACTGATTACTGTATAAATGCCATTGGCAGTGAAGGGGTTAACCTGGAGGGGGCGCTCTAAGGGTTAACTGTATTCCCTGGGCGTGCTCTAACTGTGTGTGGGCTGCCCTGGCTGGGGAAAGGGAGTGATCACGGCTTCCATATACAGGAAGCCTGTGATCACCGCCCTTCCCCCTCTAACAGAACGGAAATCCGTGTTTACTTCCACGGACCTCCGTTCTTTCACTGCGGGGGGGGGGGGGCATCGCGGGTAGCCGGCGGCGATCGAATCCACCCTACCCGCTCCCTAGCCCCCCCCCGAACACAGTGAGTGTGCGAGTGCGCATTCGGTGGCGCGCTCACAGTGAGAGATATCGCAGTCGCCATCATATGACGGCGGTTTGCGATATTTCAATGGGGTTTAAGTCTGGGCTCTGACTAAACTATGCAATGGCATTCACATTTTTCTCCTTCAACCACTGTGTGGTCATTTTTGCTGTGTGCTTTGGGCAGTGGCGCCCCCCCCCCCAAATTGTCATGTTGGAAGGTAAACTTTCTTCCCATTGACAACTCTCTGACAGAGGGCAACCGATTTTCCTCAGGAATTTGATGGTATTTTACTATTTTGCCTCATCCACTTTTCCTTCTATCCTGACAAGTGCTCCAGTCCCTGCTGCAGAGAAACAACCCCATGACCGGATATTACCACCTCCATGTATTACTGTAGAGATGGTGTTATTTGGATGGTGAGCTGTATTGGATTTCTGCCAGACATATGGTTTGGTGTTGCGGCCAAATAATCCACTTTTAGTCTCATCTGACCACCTTAAATGGACCTTGAGGATTCTGAGGCCACATGGAAAAAGTGTTCAGATGAGACTAAGAATAAATTATTTGGCCTCAACACCAAACGTCTGGCAGAATTCCAATATAGCTCATCATCCAAACAACATGGTGATACAGAAAATGAATGATTATATTTTACTAATGATTAAATGATGGTATTAAGTGCTTGTATGCCAATGTTGGGTTCTTTATGTAATAACAGCTTTGCCTGTTGGAGTGACTTTGTGGAAAGTTGTTATTGGAATGAATTGTTGTCTGTGCAAATATCCAGCCAAAAATTCTTAGTACATTTGCTGACTTGACAAATGTTGAAAAGTACTTAAAAATGTGTTTGTTTTTAACATTTAATATTTAAAACAAATGGACGTTACCAAACTCAAACCACATTCATTGTTAGATTTTTATTTTTTTAATAATTTTTTTTTCATTCCTGTGCCTTCATTTTTTTTACTCACTGCAGTCCAAAAAAAGAACGGTGTTCTAAGACCCAGTAATCTTTAGAGAGTCAAGAGGATTTAGTGAGATATTAATAGAGATATTCTCCTGTCCGACACAATTCCCTATCTCCCCTCCCATTTTACTTCCCTGCAGCCCCCTTTTTTTCCTCTTTCCTATATGTGCCACTTTTGCATGGTATTTATCCTCAGATTTTGATTCCAGGTCAGACCCTTATGCCTTGTTGTTCTGATCAAGACATCACACACTGCCGGTTGACCTGGCATATAGAACGACGTTTCCCATTGGGTCTCTTCCATAGTAGGTTTGGTGAATGTACAGTGATAAATTCATACTGCTCCTACTTATTGTATGGAAATCCATTCTTTACAGTTCCCTTTTTTACATGATGTGTTCTATGTATCTGCCTGACCATGATGTATTTTTTCTATATACTTCTTTTACCTGCTGCATTCTATGTAAAAACTGATCATATCTTGTTTGTCTTTCTGTAGTTTCATCTCACTTCCCTTTTCTTTTCTTTATCTATTATTTTAAGACAAAAAAAATGTTGGGCAGTATTTATTTTTATGGTGGCCAATTATTTTCTTGATTTTGAGTCACAGAGAATGATCAGTGAAGATGTCCGTTGTTAGGCCCATTCTGAAAACCTGCTGATCCCTCTCCTTACCCTGATCCGGTTTATTAATTGGCTTTGTATTACTGTCTTTTTTTACTTGGATCTGCATAAAATATTTGAAAAAAAAAATGATCGTATAAATAAAGAATGCATATAAAAAAAATGTATAAAAAAATGAATGGTGTTCCAAAATAACAGAAATGGATACCTCTTGTAATTATGCATTGCTTGTGCAAAATCTTCAGTGAATGAATTATTATGTATAACCACTCGAGCTCCGAAAGATTTTACCCCCTTCATAACCAGGCCATTTTTTTGTTATTTAGCACTGCGCTGGTAGTTGCGCGGTCATGCAACGCTGTACACAAACAAATTTTATATAATTTTTTTAACAAAAATAGAACTTTCTTTTGGTGGTATTTGATCACCACTGGGCTTTATTTTTTATTATATAATAAAAAAAAATATTTTTTGCTTTCTTATATAAAATATACCGAATAAAACATTTAAAAAATCTAATTTTTTAAAAATAAATTTAGGCCAAAATATATTCAGTCACATGTTTGGTTAAAGAAAATCCCAATTAGAGTATATTGATTGGTTTGCATGAAAGTTATAGCAATTACCATCTAATATATATATGAGTATATTGGAATTTTTATTTTTTTATTTTGTTATACTAGTAATGGCGGTGATCAGCAACTTATAGTGGGACTGTATTAGTGCAGAGGACAATCTGACACTAACTGACACTGAGGGGGAACTGACACTGACATCACCAGTGACATTAATACAGTGATCAGTGCTAATAATACACGATGTCCCTGTACTGACACTGGCTGGGAAGGGGTTAACATTTAGGGGCAAATGTGCTCTGCGCTATTTTTACTAAGCAATGTGCCGATTTTTACTCTCGGCTTTGCAGACAAAAAATGGTGTCTATAGAGAGCCCTAAACACAGGGTTCTCTTCTGTCATTTGCTCAGCCAATCAGCGAGAACAGCAGGCTGTGTCCAGAGTGGACACAGACCTGTCATCCACCTGCTCAGCGGGGATCAGCGGAGAGATCCCCCCCCCCTGAGCAGGTGGATCTGCTTGGACGGATTCCACCCCATGTAAAAGGGGCCAAATTTGTAACTTTTCTCTTCCAAACTTCCTTTCAACATGCGGTTGTAAAGGTTGCTCATGGTGCTTTCCTTATCACACCACATATGGCAGATCTCCACCAGCCAGTACACACACATTCGATGACTCTGTGAACAAAATTCCCCCTTTTTTATCATGGGTATTACACATATATCCCCTCTCATTGTACAGTTCCTGTATGTGCAGGAACCCATTGACTTGGCCCTATCTAGTTTTGTTCTGATGTGTATGGCATCACACCTACTGGAGCATGCTATTGCTACATACATTTTTTCTATATCCCTGACAATTCTGTAAATATATACCCATTTTTCCCCTGAAGAAGGAAAGAACATATCTTTCTGAAACGCGTAGGGCTGCTTGGTGAAATCCCACAAGGTTTTTGGCCCTTCACCTCATCAGGGCCATAATAGGCATTCAAGTTTATCCGAGCTTCAGGGTTCTCTATGCAAAATTATTTGTTATGTTATCATGTAATTGATTTTATGATACGATGCAGTTCCGACCAAGTGGTAATTTTTTACTAACTTAAATAAAAATTTGTATACTTTTTAAACATTGTCATATATTTCTACTATCTCTCTCATTCTTCCTTTAAAGTCACAACTGGGGTAACAATATTCTATATTTCTTATCACACCCCTGTATACCTGTTAGAGCCAGGGGTTTTTATCATAGAAAGGTTGTCGATTAAATGACATTACCATGATATAATGTGATCGTCTGAGAGGCAAACAGCGCTCAGTGCCTGAACTATAAGATACCCAACAGTGATTCTGACCATTTGCTGCATACAGAACAAATCTAATGGAGAATTTCCTCCTGTTCACAGCGCCAGCCGCAGCCAGTCGGTATTGTCTGATCCGGATAATTAGTGTCCTCATGGTAACAAAGCAATTTTCTGTAATTTGCTAAATTAAAATGCTGATGAAAGAAGCCTTGTGTTCAGAGAGTGGGGGGTCTTCTGTCTCGTGGTAATCCGCTTTCCGAAAAATAAGAGGATGACCATCTAGCTGCTGGTTTAAAGGGAACCTGTCAACCCCTCATTTACCTGGCCACAGCCCCAGCACTCCCCTGCAGTCCAAATATTAGCATTGCCAGCAGAGGCGAAGCAAATGTTTCCTCCATCTTGGGGCAGAGCCAAGTATAGAGTATGAGGATAACTGGCGCTGTAACTGCATTTCTGAGATTCTGAGGAGCGCAAACTCTACTGTTGCATCCTCCAAAAACTAAAAATCCACTGTGGAGGGTGGGAGCCCCTCATAAGGACCACAACACACTCAGAATTTCAAACGTGGAGCTCTCACCACTGCAGTCCACAGGAGATATAAGAAAGAGGTTCAAAGCCAAACTCTTGCACCGTTGTACAGGTTCCTTTGTACTAAAATTTCTTACTCTGATTTCACTACACACTGTGACCCTTTCGCAGTGTGCACTTGAAGCTGCAGTAAATCAAATAGAGCCTGCCTCATTTCCTGGCTGAACGATGTTCAGCATCATTACAACACTTGTTACCCCAACAAAAAAATTGCTTCCTTTGTGTGAAATCCCTGATGTTCCTGCCAGTCCCTCTGCTTTCCGATTAAAAACTGACCACACTTAGCAGGAGAGCACATGTGGTTGGTTCTCTAGCTATGCTGGGAACTCAGCCTGCTCTTCTCCAATGATAAGACTTGTCCTGACATGCCCCCGCTACACAGCCATTCACTGGGAAGCTCAGTGTTTTGTTGCTTATCCTCCCCCCAGCTCTTATGCAGCCAAGAAGAGAGAGAATCATTATAAAAAAGGGAAAGAATTTATTTAGAATTTTTTTTATATCGATATAAAAATGTTTTGCCTTTCATTTCTTTTTTAACAACTTGCTGACAGCGCTATAGCCAAATAACAGCTAGTTGTGGGAGGCCATCACAGGACAGTGTCCCATGATTGCACCCACCGCGTGCCTGCTGTCGGGGGCAGGTGGTGCACTCTGTGATCACATCGTCCGGAGGACACTGCTGATCACATATTGAGGTAAAGAGCCAATCAGCGTCTCTTTACCATGTGATTAGCTGTGTACAATCACAGTTGATCATGGATCTAAATAGACGCCAGTTATTGGCACTTATTTCCTCATGCTGTCAGCATGAGGAGAGGAGAAGAGAGCCAATAACTGGCATGTGTAAAAGGGAAATGTACACTGATAATCAAGGCACTGATTATCATCAGTGTCCTGATTATCAGTGACCACCAGTGCTGCCAATCTGTGCCCACCAGTGCTGCCAATTAGTGCCCATGAGTGCCTCCTCATCAGTGATTTGCATCAGTGCTACCTATCAGTGCCCATCAGTGCTGCCTATCAGTGCCACCTATCAGTGCTGCCTCATTAGTGCCCATCAGTGCAGCCTCATCAGCACACATCAGTGGAGGAGAAAAATTAGTAACAAACAAATGGCCACCTCCCCCACCTATAACTGGCCTTCACAGCAAGGAGCACATGGCAGGACAACGCATACAAAACCAAAGAAGATTCTGAGCTCAACTTGCAAACCGGTCTTCAACCAACCTAATTATCCTGTCTAATAATTAGAATTAAAAACAGGGGTTTAGTTTGCACACATTTGCAAATACATGCGCAAGCTGCATCATCAGGAGTGGCTCTGCAGCTTAAGCATGTATTTGCAAAAGTGTGCAAACTAAACCTCTGTTTTTATTGCAAACTGTTATGCCTCGTACATACGCGCCGATTATCGTACAACCGTGCGTCCAGCTTTTGTCCAAATTGGCTATCCGTGGTTTTGTCTAGCGTACTGACGTGAGTCAAATTATCGTTCAACAAAGCCAAACGTAGTGACGTGTTGCGAGAGTATAAAGAGCAAGTTCAGGTGAATGTGATTTGTGAAATAGGACGCAGGTTTACACGACCGAACACTTCCTGGATTCTGAGCATGTGTGTTTGCACTTACAACTTTTGTTGGTTCAACTTCTGTACACACGAGCCGAAACTTGGCCAAAGCCTTGTTGGCCAACAAAAGTTTTCTAGTCTTCACAGACAACTTCTATTGGACGATAATTGGAAATTGGCTGTTGGATCGTGCGTGCTAACGGTCGGATTATCAGACAACAAGCTGTTGGATGACCACCGTTGGCCAATTATTGTACTGTGTGTACGGGCCTTTAGGTGGGATAATTCGGTTGGTTTTCTTTGGTTTTGTTTTGTAAGCAGAAAAATTACCGGTTTACAAAATTTAACAACAAACTCTAAAAACGTTTTTGTTTTTTATCAAAATTTTCAGTTTTTTTTCATTTGCTTAACAAAAAATAAAAAACCCAGCAGTGATTAAATCCCACCAAACAAAATTTGTATTGTCTATTGTCTATTTGTGTGAAAAAAGTGATAAAAATCTAATTTGGGTACAGTGTTGCATGATCGTGCAATTATCTTTCAAAGTGCGACACCGCTGAAAATTGGCATGGGCAGGAAGGGGGTAAAAGTGCCCAGTAGGCAAGTGGTTAAACTGAATGGGTTGTTTTACAAGGTTACATTTGCATAATTCCTTACAAGAACCAGCCCACTGCTTGCATCAGGATTGAGGGCTCTTGAGCCAGGGTGCTGTGATGTTTTCAGGAAGCACCCTGCCAATCCCTACCCCAGCAATGATATGCATTGCAGAGAGAAGTACAGAGAGCCAGTGATGGCATCACTAGGTCTAAAATAAGGTATGTGATGAAAACAGAAAGATTTTATTTAAAAATGTCATTATAATGTTGATGGGGGAGGGAGGGACTAGGGAAAACATAACGTGAGCAGATTAAAGTTCAGCTTTAACTCTGCATGACCCACCAAACAACAACATTTTATTTTTGAGTGGAGTGACCCTTTAATGTTGTTTATCCTGACTGACAAAGACTCTTCTGTCTGGCCTCGGGATAGTAATTTCATAGGCCAAATGTCTAAAAAAACATTCTTGTATAAAACTTGTATTCAGTTCTTCTGTTAGAGATTGAAGAACCTCAGACAGATTCCTCCACAAACCCGGGAAGAGGGAGAGTCTTCTCCAGAGATATTTTCCTTGAGGTCTCCTGGTTTGTCTTCTCAAGTAATTCCAGGGTCAGGATTTGGTCAGGGATTGGTTGCTGGGTATTGGCCAACAGAGCCCCTTTTTCGGCATCATGCAGTGCTTTCTCCACCATTGTGGACAGTCCTGGAGGTGCGGTGACACCATCTTCCAGAGCAGACTCCTCCAGGATCCGAGGTGTATTCACCCGGCTGGGTTCTGATGGAACATTGCTGGATAAAGACTGAAAGATAAGGAAAAACATAAACCTGGGATTCACTAATTAACCCAAACATTAGAAAGAGACATATTTTACCAAGATGCTTTGGGTCATGACGCAGAGTGAGAAATTCCGACAAGTAAATTATGTGCAAAAAAGTCACTGATTGCAACAAATAAGTATTATGTCACAGTGAGTCCTGCTATACTTACAGCTTGGTGCATACAGAATTTCTACTTTTGGGTTATATGGAGCACAAATTGTGACATCCACAAGATATATCACAAATAGGGATTATCCAATTACTGATTCGCATTCTACAAGCGCATACGTAGTAAATCAGTGGTTCTCAACTCCTGTCCTCAGGACTCACCAACAGGCCAGATTTTAAGTATTACCTTGGGGAGATGCAGACTAGAATACTGCAATCACTGAGCAGCAAATGATATCACTTGTGATGCATTTCAGTTATCCTGCAAACCTGGCCTGTTAGTGGGTCCCGAGGACAGGAGTTGAGAACCACTGTTGTAGATCATTCCTTTTTTGCTGTGCGGGTAGAAATGTCACAATTTGCGCTATTTTTCTCATGACATTTGTGTTGTATGTTGTCCTCTTCATATTGTATGATGGTCAAGTGTTCACCAGACATTTGCCCATGTAGTGTATTATCCGGTAATCCCTACCTGTAGCCCTGAGCCCAGGCTGCTGTCCACCTTCTTTCTGCAGGACATGTTGGGGTTCCAGTGACATACCAAGCTGTCGTTCTGCACGCTGTAGTTCTTGTTTCCCAGTAGCCAGTAGGTCTTCATCTTCCCTTTACCCTGCATTACAAGACGAGGGTTACATAAGGGGGTGACAAAAGGGATCAGCATTGTTTTATCAGTTTAAAAAGAAGATGGCTCCTTTATGCTGTATTATTCATACTTTATGAGATGTTCCAATATATATATTTTTTTAAAAAGAACAATTTTTAGAGCTTCCTAGCATACCCTATATACAGTGCCTTGAAATAGTATTCATGTCCCTTAAAATTTTTCACATTTTGTCATGTTACAGCCAAAAACGTAAATGTATTTTATTGTAATTTTATGTGATAGACCAACACAAAGTGGCACATAAATGTGAAGAGGAAGGAAAATGATAAATGTTTTTTTACATTTGTTTACGAATAAATAACTGAAAAGTTTGGCATGCATTTGTATTCAGCCCCACAGAGTCAATACTTTGTAGAACCACCTTTCCCTGCAATTACAGCTGCAAGTTTTTTTGGGGATGTCTCTACCAGCTTTGCACATCTAGAGAGTGAAGTTTTTACCCATTCATCTTTTCAAAATAGCTCAAGCTCTGTCAGATTGGATGGAGAGCTTCTATGAACAGCAATTTTCAATGTTCAAGCCACAGATTCTCAATTGGACTTAGGTCTGGACTTTGACTGGGCTAACACATGAATATACTTTGGTCTAAACCATTCCATTGTAGCTCTGGCTGTATGTTTAGGGTCGTTGTCCTGCTGGAAGGTGAACCTCCGCCCCAGTCTCATGTCTTTTGCAGACTCTAACAGGTTTTCTTTTAAGATTGTCCTGTATTTGGCTCCATCCATCAACTTGGACCAGCTTCCCTGTCACTGCTAAATAAAAGCATCCCCACAACATGATGCTGTGACCACCATGTTTCATGGTGGAGATGGTGTGTTCAGGGTGATGTGCAGTGTTAGTTTTCCGCCGCACATAGCGTTTTGCTTTTAGGCCAAAAAGTTAAATTTTGGTCTCATCTGACCAGAGCACCTTCTTCCACGTTTGCTGTGTCCCCCACATGGCTTCTTGCAAACTGCAAACAGTACTTCTTATGGCTTTCTTTCAACAATAGCTTTCTTCTTGCTACTCTTCCATAAAGGCCAAATTTGTGGAGTGCACAACTACTAGTTGTACTGCGGACAGATTCTCCCACCTGAGCTGCGGATCTTTGCTGCTCCTACCGAGTTACCGTGGACCTCATGGCTGCTTCCCTAATTAATGCTCTCCTTGCCCAGCCTGCAGGGGCGGCCTGGCCATTAAGGACGCACGGGGCCGCCCCCTCCTCTATGCTATGGATAGATTCATGCATAGCATGAATCTATCCATGGCCGCCCACCCCCTATTCATGCGGCAGGCCCCTTTGAGGCACCGACCGCATGAATTAACGTGACGGAGGTTTGCGGCGCAGAGTGTGCCTCCACGAGCCCTTAGAAAGGCAAATGAACATTTGCCTTTCTAACACTGAACCGCTCTCCGGCATTCAGGAAGTGCCAGTATGTTACTGGGTTCCCGACTGGCGGATCCCATTGGACGCCTTTCTCGGAGGAGGAAGGAGATGCACGGCCGAAGCCAAGCTGCTCCCCGCTCACTGGACACTGCTCCCCACTCCCTGCTCACCGGACACCGCTCACCGGACCCCGCTTCCCACTCACTGGACATCGCTCCCTGCTCACCAGATACTGCCCACCGGACCCCGCTCCCTGGACACCGCTGCCTGCCAGTGCCTACTGCCCGCTCCTAGATGGGGTAAATGTGGGACTTTGATGCCCCGACTGCCCGGGGGGTGATGCTGTATATACTCCTTTGGTGACATTATATACCCCTCTGGTGATGCTGTATACTCCTCTGGTGATGCAGTATATACACTCTTCTGGTGATGCTGTATATACTCCTCTGGTGATGCTGTATATACTCCCTCTGGTGATGCTGTATATTCCTCTGGTGATGCTGTATATACCCCTCTGGTGATGCTGTATATACCCCTCTGGTGATGCTGTATATACTCCTCTGGTGATGCTGTATATACCCCTCTGTGATGCTGTACATACTCCTCTGGTGATGCTGTATATACTCCTCTGGTGATGCTGTATACTCCTCTGGTGATGCTGTATATACCCCTCTGGTGATGCTGTATATACACTCTGGTAATGTTGTATATACCCCTCTGGTGATTCTGTATATACCCCTATCTGGCGATTCTGTATATCCTATCTAGTGATGCTGGGCTGTATTCTCCTGACACAATGGATGGAATCTATAAGGGGTGGGGCTTATGAGAAGTGAGAGGGGTCAAAAAGGAAGGGCCGGGTCTGGTGCCCCCCATCCTAAAATTTCACCAGCTGCCACTGCTGGCCTGTCTGTTTAGGTGGACGGCCATGTCTTGGTAGGTTTGCAGTTGTGTCATACTCGGATGATGGATTGAACAGTGCTTCGTGAGATGTTCAAAGCTTGGGATATTTTTTTATAACCTAACCCTGCTTTAAACTTCTCCACAACTTTATCCCTGACCTGTATTTATACTGAGATTAAATTACACACGGGTGGACTTTATTTACTAATTAGGTGACTTCTGAAGGCAATTGGTTCCACTAGATTTTAGTTAGGGGTATCAGAGTAAAGGGGGCTGAATATAAATGCACGCCACACTTTTCACATATTTATTTGTAAAAAAAAATTGAAAACCATTTCACGTTTTCCTTCCACTTCACAATTATGTGCCACTTTGTATTGGTCTATCACATAAAATCCTAATAAAATACATTTATGTTTTTTGGTTGTAATGTGTAAAGATGTGGGAAATTTCACAGATATGAATACTTTTTCAAGGCACTGTATGTATGTACCCTGTGTATCTCCATTTTGCATCCATATTCCTTCCAACTCCCTCAACTTTCCTTTTAAATCTAGCTCCTCCCCTCAGACCAAGAATCCACTCTTCCGCCTACCCCACAGTATTCCTCTTTCCTTGCTCAACATTTCTGTCCTCCTAGAAGGAAGAGAGAAAAGATCCCTGGTGCCGCACATCCACGGAGTTCTGTGATAGTTATAGGAGAGGTAACCACAGCCTGGGCTCCCGCCAAGTGGCGCCCCCAACGTGTTTCACTCCACCCCCCTGGGAGGTTTCTCTCCTCCTGCCTGAGACCACTCTTCTCATGCCTAGCACCACTCCTCACCTGACAGAAAACACTCTCTACCTGCCTGTCACCACACCACTTCAAACCTGCTTGATACTGCTTCCCTCCTGAAACTACTTCTTCTTACCTGACACCACTCCTCCCCTGCCTGACAACTCTCCTCCTCCCCTGTCTGACACCACTCTTTGCTTGCCCACACAGCTCCTCTTCTGCTAGAGAACATTCTTCTTTCTCTGCCTGGTACTACTCCTCTTCTGCTGGACTCCACTTCACACTTGTTGACACATTTCTTCCCCTGCTTGAAACCTTTTATTTCTATGACACCACTCCTTGCCGGATCAACTTCACTCCTCTCCTGCCAGAAATCACTATTTTTCCTGTCTGACACATTTCTTCCCCAGCCTAATACTACCCCCTCACCTACCCAAAACCCTTCTTTCCCTCTTGACTACACAAGCATCAGGGAAAAGACATGACATATGAATTATTAATTTACTACAGGTACTTATATAGCGCTGCCAATTTACATAGTGCTCTACATATATATTGTACATTCACATCAGTTTCTACCCTCAAGGAGCTTACAATCTTAGGTCCCTAACTCACAGTCATACATACTAGGGCCAATTTAGATAGGAGACAATTAACGTACCATACAGGTAGTGCTATATTTGGGATTCAAACCAATGACTCTAGTGCTGCTAGGCGGAAGTACTAATCACGTAGCCACTGTGCTGATAGGAGCAATGTCCTATAACTGACCCCATGAGCCAAATGTTTAGCCAAAATATGGGTCAGCACTATTGTAGTGAAAGTCAGAAATTAGGCATTAGATAGGTTACTATGGTAATATATTCATATATCCACTTCGTGTTATTTGCTATTTTTGATCGAGGTATATTTATGCCCAAATGTATAGATAAGGTTTATACTACCGTACAGGACTATAACTCCCAGAATAGGTTTGGATTGGTGTTTTTTCCCTTTTTTCCCTGAGTACTGTACATTGCAGCCCTTTCAGTTTTTTTTTTTGTTTTTTTAATGCTAGGAATAAAGCCCCTTTCACACCAGCAGACCTATCAGGTCCACCTGTCAATTATTCAGGCGGACCTGATCGGACCACCCATTGCTCCCTGACATGTGTCCGTCGACACCTGCTGGGCATCAATTCCAATAAAATTTGCTAAAAATAGATGTATGGCAATACGTTCGCCATTTGTCCAGTGGATTGGATGAGAATCGGATGGAAATGGACATGCAGTCTGTTTCCATCCGACCACCCCAAAGAGTGTGCTGTGTCTGTGTTTGCTTTGCATAGCAGACACGGATCTGTCATCTGCCTGCTCAGCATGGATCAGCGGAGAGATCCGGGCTGAGCAGGCAGATTCCACTTTGATGTATCCACTCCATCTGAAAGGGGCCTTAGCTTGACAGATGTTTTTATTTTGTTTGTTGTTGTTGTTTGGAATGTGTGTAGGTGGGTGTAGTGTGGTGCAGCTTGCAATAACAAACACTCCAGGTGCAAATAATGGAAATTGTATTAAAGTCAATTAAAAACAGTTCACAACAAGCCCAGCAGAAGGAAGCCCAACTGGGAACATTCACAGATGACAGCAGCATGTAGCAGAGCAGGTATCAGCTGAACTGAGAGTGTCTGTCTGGAGGGGAGGAATGCCAACTGGCTGGTCCGAGCCCAGGAGTGAAGGTTTCCAAGAAGAGTGGCAGATCCCTAAGCTTTCCCTACTTGTCTGGAACCTTTCAGTGCCGCTACTACTGTCCTTGACAAACGGGTGACCTGTCCCTATGCTATTCACAAGCTGAATGTGCACCAAACCCAGGAGCCAGGGTCCTAAATAGACTCTGCTTGACCCAAGATGGCTGCCAGGATCACATGCGCTGTCAGCATCCAACCAGATTGCTGCTCCAGTGACACAAGAAACCATAGAGGAACCGTGTTCCTTCTGCCCTCCTCTCCCTCTGCACTGCTGCTGCAGTTGAGCACCACCTGCAGGGGAGAAGGCAGACTTCACCTGCCTACATGTGTTTTATGTATCTTTGTATAAGGAAAAAATTTTACATAAAAATTAAGAAAAAGAATCAAGTGATTTATGACGAATAACACAACACAAAAGAGGTATTTATAACATTTAAAACATTCACAGAGCTATTAATCCTGTGAAACTACATGTACATCTGTTCTGTGCTACTGCCAGCAAAAGAAAATATTACTAGGCTATTTCTACTTTTTGAATGTTCCTTCATTCATTCAATAATACCATGATTTAGAAAAATACTGCATTATAGCCACTGGATTGAGCTTTTATCATAGTAAATCGGTATTTATTGAACAGCTCCATGTAGTGGTCATGTCATGTGCTTTTCGTCATTTGGTGGCAAAACCTGTAGAGTGAGCAGGGGCTTGTGACATTGGCACGCTACCAGACGTGGTGTATGCCCACTCTCCGCGAACCAGGAGAGCTTGGTAAATAGATGCATTCAGCATAGTGTGGTTTTATGCTATACAGTTTCTCCTTCCTTTAAGAATGCCTAAGTAAGGAATGGACCTGATATGGAACATCCGTAAAGAGGAACATCGCAAATTAATCAGCAAGCGAGCGCTGACCTTTCTTTGTAATAAGAGCTCAATAAAAAAGCTGGCGAGTGAGTTCCCAATGGGGATAGCCAGTAGTGACTGCCACAGAAGCAGTGGCATAACTATAACCCAGGAGGCTGCCTGGGGCTCTGTGTAGAAGGAGGCTCCATTTGGGGGGATGTTAGGAAATCTGTGAAGTTTCCTGTAATGATGGACTGAAGTCAGACCTAGTCAGGATCCTTGTTGTTGCTAGTTACAGATCTCCATCTGTGCAGGAAGAATTGTGTTCTTAGCTGTTCTAGCAGTGTAGATTAACTGCCCTCTGAACTTCTGCTTGAAATAAACCCTGTATCAGGGATAGGCACGGACCATGACTGTGGCGGACATTTTCCAAATTACAGACCTTAGTGAAGGACACCAAGGTGCATTTCAAATTAAAACCTTCAAAAAACCCCATCATCTCCGTCAGTGGGAGGAGTAGTGCCCCATCATTGGTGTCAGTGGGAGGAATAGTGCCCCATCATAGGTATCAGTGGGAGGAATAGTGCCCCATCATTGGTATCAGTGGGAGGAATAGTGCCCCATCATTGGTGTCATTGGGAGGAATAGTGCCCCGTCATAGGTATCAGTGGGAGGAATAGTGCCCCATCATTGGTGTCAGTGGGAGGAATAGTGCCCCATCATAGGTATCAGTGGGAGGAATAGTGCCCCATCATTGGTGTCAGTGGGAGGAATAGTGCCCCATGGTCACATAGCATAGCAGAGTCCTGGCCTGTATTGATGATTGCAGAATGCAGATATGCATCATATCTGAATTCTGCAAATCATCAGAACAGGCCAGGCCTAGTTAAACTGGTGATGAACTCATTCAGGAAACCATGAGCTGCTGGCCTGCTGCATCACTAGTGCTAATGAAACATTTCAGGGAAGCTTTTTCCTTGCTTGGCACTGCATTAAACAGATCTGCAGCTTCTGCAACTCTGCACTAGTGATGCAGCAGGCCAGCAGTTCATGGTTTCCTGAATGAGTACTGATGATGATGAATCGATCGTTGCAGTGCAGAAATATTCCTGAGATAGGCCCCATCCCAGTGAGTCCCAGGCAGGCCAGACCACCACCCGTCCCTCCCTCTGTCCTACCGCTGAGGTGCTACAGAACTTATTATAAAAATCAATCCACTGACCGGACCACACAGACAGTCAGTATCACTGTCACCAGTATCACCACATCGGTCCAGTCCTCCTGTACTTCTCACGCTCAGCATGCTGCCTGGCACACCACTCCAGAGTCCACACACAGTGAGGTGACATCTCCTCTGCCAGGATGGCCCCTCCCCTCTCTCAGAGTCACTCCGCCGTGCAGGACCAGGAGACTCAGGAGGAGGACGACTAGTGGGAGGTGCCGCTTGCCCCGGCCACACCTTCACACAGTCTCAGTAACATTACACTGAAGAAGAGAGAGATAAAATAAAAATAAAAAGTGGGAGGTGGCCGCGGACACCTCAAGAAGGGCTGGAGGACACTGGTGTCCGGGAGAGGACACCTTGCCGATCCCTGCCCTGTATGCCTAATGAAGTCAAAAGCCCACAATTTCTCCCCAGCTGAAACCTGATTGGACAGCTGAGCTTTGTGGATCTACAAAAAAAATGTAATGTTTGTATTAGGGTATAGAGTAATAGTATGCAAGAAAATTAATAATTTTACCATATTATAAAATATCATCGTATAACTATTACTATTTTATCATTAATATTATTATTATTGCAACAGGATACAGTAAGTGTGTTTTGAGGGACAAACCCTCTTCCTCAGAGCACATCATGTGGATGAGACCTTAACCCCTTTGCTGCCCCACCCCAAAGCACCTTCTCCCCATGTTGATGGGAACAAGGGCCTCTTCCCGACTACCCTGGGCAATGGTTGTGGGGGTCTGCGGGCAGGGGGCTTATCGGAATTGACAAATCCACCTCACACTCCAAAATGGATACTCACATTTTTATTTATTAAAACCAAGCATGTATGTATATAAAAACAGTCACAGTTTTCCTCACTTGTCCTCCTGGTAAGGATCACACACCGCCTGGCTCGTCACATGTTTCAGGAAGCCACGTGGATGGTGGCGATATGCGTGGAATGAGCCAGGCGGTGTGTGATCCTTACCAGGAGGACAAGTGAGGAAAACTGTGACTGTTTTATATACATACTTGCTTTTAATGTGAGTGTCCATTTTGGAGTGTGAGGTGGATTTGTCGTTTAACTAGAAGTACTACACTATATTGCCCCCCACCCTTTACCCCTCTTATTACATATGGATGCATGGAGGAATCACTGCTAAAGAGATTGCTGTAAAGTAAAAAGATGACCACCTACCAGGACAAGTCCTGACCTATAATGCCGGTGTGACTCCTGGGGGTCGAGTTGTTGAGGTGAGCGTGCAATCTATCTGCTGATGGCTTGCCTATTGCATTTTTATTTGGAGCACAAGAGCACTTTTTTCTTGAATGCCCTTTGAGATTAGAGGAAAAACTGCATGTTTGTCTCCAGTGGGATATTAGATTGTTTATTACCTGTCAAGCAGGGTGTCGCCTGCTTCTCTTCTTAATTTTCTCCATTTCTTGGGAGATTGCTTATCCTGAAGAACTGATCTTATAATATGTGACTGTTTACGACTCTACTTACCTTTCATTACTTTGCACATTGTTTAAGTTATTTGTATATAGTGTTTTGATGAGTTTGCATTATTTATATCAGTTTTACATTTATTTATACAGTATCTCATAAAAGTGAGTACACCCCTCACATTTTTGTAAATATTTTATTATATCTTTTCATGTGACAACACTGAAGAAATTACACTTTACTACAATGTAAAGTAGTGTGTGTATAGCTTGTATAGCAGTGTAAATTAGCTGTCCCCTCAAAATAACTCAGCACACAGCCATTAATATCTAAACCGCTGGTAACAAAAGTGAGTACACCCCTAAGTGAAAATGTCCAAGTTAGGCCCAATTAGCCATTTTCCCCCCCAGGTGCATTGTGACTTGTTAGTGTTACAAGGTCTCAGGTGTGAATGGTGATCAGGTGTGTTAAATGTGTGACTCACTCTCTCATACTGGTCACTGGAAGTTCAATATGGCTCAGAACTCTCAGAGGATCTGAAAAAAAGAATGGTTGCTCTACATAAAGATGGCCTAGGCTATAAAAAGATTGCCAAGACCTTGAAACTGAGCTTCAGCACGGTGGCCAAGACCATATAGTGGTTTAACAGGACAGGTTCCACTCAGAACAGGCCTCACCATGGTCGACCAAAGAAGTTGAGTGCACATGCTCAGCGTCATATCCAGAGGTTGTCTTTGGGAAATAGCCGTATGAGTGCTGCCAACATTGCTACAGAGGTTGAAGGGGTGGGGGGTCAGCCTGTCAGTGCTCAGACCATACGCCGCACACTGCATCAAATTGGTCTGCATCGCTGTCATCCCAGGAGGAAGGCTCTTCTAAAGATGATGCACAAGAAAGCCCGCAAACAGTTTGCTGAAGACAATCAGACTAAGGACATGGATTACTGGAACCATGTCATGTGGTCTGATGAGACCGAGAAAAACGTATTTGGTTCAGACGGTGTCAAGCGTGTGTGGTGGCAACCAGGTGAGGATAGTGGTGGGAGTGTCATGGTCTGGGGCTGCATGAGAGCTTCCGGCACTGGGGAGCTACAGATCATTGAGGGAACCATGAATGCCAACATGTACTGTGACATATTGAAGCAGAGCATGAACCCCTCCCTTCAGAGACTGGGCCGCAGGGCAGTATTCCAACATGATAACGACCCCAAAAACACCTCCAAGATGACTACTGCTTGCTAAAGAAGCTGCGGGTAAAGGTGATGGACTGGCCAAGCATGTCTCCAGACCTAAACCCTTTTGTGCATCCTCAAACGGAAGGTAGAGGAGCGCAAGGTCTCTAACATCCACCAGCTCTGTGATGTTGTCATGGAGGAGTGGAAGAGGACTCCAGTGGCAACCTGTGAAACTCTGGTGAACTCCATGCCCAAGGGGGTTAAGGCAGTACTGGAAAATAATGGTGGCCACCCAAAATATTGACACTTTGGGCCCAATTTGGACAATTTCACTTAGGGGTGTACTCACTTTTGTTGCCAGCGGTTTAGACATTAATGGCTGCGTGTTGAGTTATTTAGAGGGGACAGAAAATTTACACTTTTATACAAGCTGTACACTCACTACTGTACATTGTAGCAAAGTGTCATTTCTTTAGTGTTGTCACATGAAAAGGTATAATAAAATATTTACAAAAATGTGAGGGGTGTACTCACTTTTGTGAGATACTGTATATTGAGTGAAAAATATATACCTATATTGTGCATTCACTAAGTTGCATTTGCAGAGGCAGCGCTGATACACTTCTTCTATTTCAGTTTATATAATCAGTTTAAATGTCTTTTTTTTCCTTTATAAATGTCAGTTTTGCTGCAGCGGTTTCTATACACGGTACAGATGCGCCACTTTACAGGCGGACTAAGGGGACCCCCCAGGCACTATATTTAAAGGAATTTTTCATTTTTATTATTTCAATTTAAGCATCATTACTGCTCCTATACAAACAATCTTTTTTAAAGTTTCTTTTTTGCATTGATACATGTTCCCCAGGGCAGTACTCGGGCCCTCATACCCTTTTATGGCCAATAACTTGTATATAAGCCTTCAAAATGGGGACTTCTGATTTTTCATTTTTGGGTAACATAGACTTTAATAAAGTTTGCGGCTCGGGTGCAAACTTTTTCCCTGTTTGGGAGTTCTGGTGCGAACCAAACCGGGAAGGGGGGGGGGGGGGGTTGTCCAGTTCTTCACTAGTTAGGAGGTTTTATTTTTCCTGTATTTTTACTGTGTTTTTGTTTGTTTTTTTTCTTTCTATCTTGGTTTTATTAATATAGTTTTGTATGTACATATTTGTGGACACTTAGGTGTACTGTAAAATTACTTTTTCTTGTCTAAATATTAGGTAGAGGGAAGCAATGGCCACATTGTGGAATATATTATAGGATACATCACCTTCACTTCAATCTCTCCACGAGGCTCGATCTCGTAGGCGTTATCAATGATGAGTTCCTGATAGGTAGCAGAGCTGATGTGGATCTTCTGTGCTGCAGAGCAGAACAATTATTAAGTAAAAACTGTCCTGATTAATTGTTACATAGTTATCAGGGTTCAAAAAAGACACATTTTTTGTCTGTAAGGAAAACATGAAACAAATACTCCCGTGAGAAGCCTCAGATAGCAGCTGCCATCACTATGAACTTTAGGCCACATACAGTACATGTACTAGTTCCAGGCAGTGAAGCTGACACTATTAATTGCAGGTAACATCAGAACCCTGGAACTAATGAACAGGCGAGGACAGCTAGGGATGAGCAGAGTAAAACTGATTTTGCCATGAAATTGCCTATTCTGACTTTGCTAATTTCAGATGAATTGAAAACTTCCAATTTCATTTTGGCTAAATTTCCTTGAAAAAATTAGAGGATTTTTGGGGTGTGTTTGGTTTAGTTTTTATCATTGTGAGCCCATCAACTTTTTTGTGCTGCGTTAATATGCATTTTATTGAGTGCATTGGGTTAAGGCAGTCCATTGAAATGAAAGATCTGTCAACGTGCCCAAACATGCCAAAAATCAGACTTGACCGCATTTATTGTAACAACTAACTACCACATGTTGTAATGTGCTATAGAGCGGGTGTCACCACAATGATTTAGTGTAAATCAGCCCTTTGTGTTTTTTGTATTGTTTCTATATTTAGTTTAGTTGATATTTTATATGTGCTGTCCTTTCATGTTTTTTTTTAACCATTTGTTTTATTCTTTCTGTGAAAAAAAAATGAAATAATATAGCTGATGGTGGCTGTTTTTTGGCATAAGAATAGGTCAAGAATAGGAGAAAATAGGCTTCTGTAACACTTAAACCCCATCACACCCTTATATACCATAACAAAAAAACTTAAAGCAGAGTTCCACTGTATTTTAAGTTTATTAAAAGTCAGCAGCTACAAAAAGTGTAGCTGCTGACTTTTAATAAACAGACACTTACCTGTCTCCTGGTCCAGCGATGCGGCCGGCACGAGCCTCTGATCTCTCCCTCTCCCCTCCGCGGGCACCGTCATTGGTACTGCGGGCACCCGACCGTGACAGGAAGTGGCTTCACGGCTGGGCGCGCACTGCGCAATGCGCGATCGGTGCTGCACCTTGTGATTGGTCCTGAAGTCTTCTAGGACCTGTCCTGTGTCCCAGAAGACTTCAGGAGGGAGGGGGAAGGAGACCTTCCACTTTGGTGATCGGAATGGAAGTACCCGTAAAAATCAGGTATGCGCACCCCACCTCCTCCCCAAAAGCTCAGTTTCACCATCAGGAGCTGGGGAGGAGGTCTTAAAGCGGAAGTTCCACTTTTGAGTGGAACTCCGCTTTAAAGAAGAAGTATGGCCAAAGCTATATTGGCCATATTTCTCCTGTGGTTCATAGGAGTGCACTTAGTTCTACACTCCTGTGACCCAGATTCAGCTGGCAACTGACTACAGTCCACTGTCGGCTGACAATTACAGAGTCGGTTCAGGCTTTGCAGGGATCCTGACCATAATGTCAGGATCCACCCAGATGCCTGATAGCTGGCTCAGCCTCTCAGTGTGCCGCTAAGAGCCTGAATCAGTCCTTCCCACCCCCTCCACAGTCCAGCACTCCAGTGAGCACTGGAGAGGCAAAGCGCAGAGTGGTGACTGACAGTCACCATTCTCTGCTCAGAGTGGCCCCAAGAAATGAGTGATCACCAGTCTTTGAACGCTCAGTTCTCAGTGTAGAGCCAGAGAGGGACAGCTGCAGCAGCAGATCGATACTGCAGCCATCTATGTGAGTATGTTAGTTTGTTGTTTTACATTTCTCTTTTAATTTTGCCTTCCTCGGTGACTCCAATGAATTTTGTCAAAATGGAGAAACTTCACCGACATCTCACATCTTCACCCACATCTCACATTTTCACTAAATATTTGGGGGAAAATAAAATTCTCAACTTTGCTCATCCCTACTGGCAGCTTTTGCCTGAAGCTTCCTACACACAAGTTATTGGCTTATTCAAACACATACGTAGGCTGGTAGACTCCATCCGAGAAGCAGTGTTCACAGTGTCTCCAAACAGGCAGTAGCGCGGCATCTTATGCCCAACGACGCCGGCCACGCAGGGCCCTGAAAACAGCAGCACATTGTCATCACTTTTCATTGCTAGATATAAAATATACAATACATAAGAATGCTGAATATAATGATGATCATAGTTCTCCATTATATCTTCTTCCTATAGTTACATAGTTAGTCAGGTTGAAAAAAGACACAAGTCCATCCAGTTCAACCAATAAAAGGAAAAAAAAATCATACAATCTCATATACACAATCCTTTGCCCACAGTTGATCCAGAGGAAGGCAAAGAAACCCCAGCAAAGCATGATCCAAATTGCTCCAGCAGGGGAAAAAATTCCTTCCTGATCCCCCGAGAGGCGATCGGATATTCCCTGGATCAACTTCACTTATAAAGGTTATATTATGTACATTTAGGAAATAATCCAGGCCTTTTTAAAGCAATCTGCTGAGCTGGGCAGAACCACCTCTGGACGGAGTATAACGCTGGCTGCGTGTGCCGATTTAATATTACTCCCTAAAAGGGTTTTTTTTTTTTTTTATAAATAAAATGTTTCCACATACCTGCAATGTATTTATACCTTAGCCTTCCTAAAACAGATGTCTCATTCCATCATATCCATCAAAAATAAGATTAAGAAGTTACTCTTTTCAAGACAGTGGGTAGAGCCGGGGGAACTGCACCAGTGCCTAAGGCAGGGCAACAGAGCCTCTTCCCCTCTTCTCATCCCTCTAACTTAAGAGGGAGGTGTTCTGTAGTCCACAAACAGAAATAGGAAGGCCTGCAGGGAGCACCAGATGTTATCAGCTCACTGGTTTTCTGGCAGAATTAACATGTATTTTGTTGCACTTTTTCAGCATATATAACAAACCACTCCAAACTGTATATTATGAGTTCATTGTTAGGATTGACATACACTTTAGGAAAAATTACCAAAATGTTATATATAATTTTAATGTTATAATGAAAAGGAGAAAGGCATTATTGATTATAATTAAGAAAGGGGCATATGCAGAATAAAGTACTAGAATCATAGCTGATGGGACAGGTTGCATAAACTGGCTGGGAGCAATGACAGCCTGCAACGTCAGCAAGACATTACTGGCACAAACAGGATCCAGGAGATGGATATATTATAAATCCACACAGGTATCATGTAACAGCCACCGCCACCTCGCCTGCCAAGAGGGTGACCGAGAAACCGTTCAGGAGAACAAAAATTCCTATTAATAAATCTCTGAGAGCTGCAGAGGCTCCTGGAAAGAAGATTCATGGAAAGAGTTTTTATATATGATTAAAGTTTAAAAACCCATTTTATATGCAGAGAGGAAGAGATGGAGGGGAGGGAGAGTGAGAGATGAGAGAGGAAAACAGAGAGAAAGAGACAAAAAGAGAGACAGAGAATAGGGAGATATAGAGAGAGCGAACCAGAGAGAGGGAGACAGTAGAGAGAAAAGATAGGGAAGAAGAAATGAAAGGGGAAAGGGAAGAAAATGAAAAAGAAAGGAAAGGAGAGGAAAAAGGAAAAGAGGAAAGGAAAAATTAAAGAAAAGAGGAATTGAAAGGAAAGGGAAGGGGAAAGAAAAACAAAAAAGGTAAGGGAAGAAAATGAAAAAGGAAAGGAATTGGGAAAGAAAAGCACAAGAGGGAAGTAAAGGAAAAAGAAAGGAAAAGAGAAAAAGGAAAGGAATAGAAAAAGAAAAGGAAAGAGAAAAAGGAAAGGGAAAAAAAAGCAAGGAAAGGAAAGGAAAAAGGAAAGGAAAGGGAAGGAAGGAAAGGCAAGGTTAAAGGGAAGACAATGAAAAAAGGAAAGAAAGGAAGGAGAAAAGAAAGGAAAAGAAAAGAAAAGAAAAGAGGAAAGTAAAAATGAATGAAAAGGAAAAAGGAATTGAAAGGAATGTAAACGGGAAATAAAAGCACAAAAGGAAAAGAAAGGGAATGACAAAGAAAGGGAAAGAGAAAAAGGAGAGGAGAGAAATGGAAAAGGAAATGGGAAAGAAACGATCAAAAGCGAAGGAAAGGAAAGAAAAAAAAAAGGAAAGGAAAGAGAAAAAGGAAAGGAATAGAAAAAGAAAAGGAAAAAGGGAGAAAGGAAAGGAAAGGAAATAGGAAAGAAAAGCTAAAAAGGAAAAGGAAGAAAAGCAAGAAAGGAAAGGGAGAGAAAGAAAAGGAAAAGAAAGGAAAGGAAAGAAAAGAAAATGAAAAGGGAGGAAAATTAAATGGAAAAAGGGAAGGAAAGAAAGGGAAAATAAATGGAAGGAAAGAAAAGAAAAAATGCAAGGAAAGGAAAGGTGAGGTGAGGAGAGAAGATAGTCAAAGAGTGAGAAAAAGGGCAGAGCGCTCCCTATGGCATGGACAGATATGGATGTGATTGTCACATTTTCTGGACAGCTGGATTGTTACAGGAGTAGAATAACAGACCTACTTGATTGAAGGATATCAGGTAGTAAAACTGTTTCATGGGGGCTCAGGACAACAAAATCTGTTTTGTCTATGCTACTGACAGCCTTTTTCATATTTGTCCCATTTTATATGTTGCCCAGCGTTCTACATTGAAATACACCTGTGCTGTGAGAAATACAGAGAATGTCATTGCTGATCCCATTTTAGAAATTGCTAGTTGCTTGGCTGCCCCTGGATATAAGGCTTTCTGAGTAACTGACCCAGAATAAGCATTACTATTTGAAAGTCAAAATTTCTAACCTTCCTAATCTTTCTGGATCAGCAGCTCAGAAAAGAAACTGCAGCCATACAATCAGCATAATAGCCAGGTACAGGTATTTTCCATGATAGCCAGGTACAGGTATTTTGCAGAGGAATTCTCTCAGCTTTCCTGTAATGGTGTGAATGTTGATCAATACAGACAGGTTTTTCAGAAGGTAGCAGATTAATGATGTGTGGTTAGGGTGTATTTGGCAGCTCTCCCCTGGCTGCGTCCCCTGTACACGTCTCATTTCTATAAATCCTGGCTGGCCCAGTACAGCTTGGTCCCATTTGTTATAGTCATCACACATACCGGTGTGGATTCCAGCTCTCAGCTGCAGCCTCTGGTTTGGCATGTGCGGGATGATCACTTGCCGAACGGCAGCCACCAAGTCCAGGGACATCTTAGCTATTTCATCGGCATGCTTGTCATTGCTCCTCTCCGGTAGACCGCTGACCACCATATACGCATCGCCGATTGTTTCTACCTGCGCCAGGAACAGAGAATATAGATGGTTCCACTAAGCTTTTGTTACATCTGAACTGGCCACATAATAAATCACCATTGAACTGTGAAAGAAGCTTACAGCCAATCTGTTGTCAGCTAAACTTATTAACTCATTAACTTTAGAAGTCTGCAGAAGTTCCTAACATGTCCAAATATACAGCAATAGAAACATTTATCATTTAAAAGCCGTCCTTGACCTCTAATCCAGTGACTGCCCAGGCTCAGACAATGTCATCAGTCTGCTGCAGGCAGGAGGAAGCATTTCCTCAGTCTCTTCTCCCCCAGTGATCAGACTGTATATTGTAACTTTGTAGTAAGTCACAAGATGAAAGGCTGCAGCAAGGGCTGATCTGTGTCAGACATTTGCGAACACAAGTGCTGCACAGATACCAGGAATTACATGATTGTGTCATCTCTGAGCCAGCATGAGATAATAAATACCTGGAAGCATTGCAGTGATGCATCGCCTAGCACAGACTTAATGTATATAAATCTATGTGCTTCTAGCCACTTGACCTCTGGAAGATTTACCCCCCCCCCCCCTTCATGACCAGGTCATTTTTTGCGATACGACACTGCGTTAATTTAACTGACAATTGCACAGTCGTGCAACGCTGTACC
>BLSH010444512.1:1922381-1932412 GCA_018402905.1 Glandirana rugosa
GTAATAATCATATTTTTTATTTTTAAGGTATTTATATAGGCTATCAAACATCTGAGATATTGAAAATACAAATAACCCTAAAAAAAAATGGTTTTCGTACATCGTCTTATGTATAACTGGATTTATATACTTCTTTAAAGTAAAAATTTTATCAAAAATAACCTATACAAAATATCGTCTTTAATTTTTAATAATAAAAATAAAAAAAAATTAAAAGACGGGAAAAAAACAAATATAGTTTGTGGTGGTTTTCTTTCGAGATGAAGACCCCTTTTTTATGTTTGTAAAATAAACCCATGTCGCAACGTGCTGACACGTTAACAGTCAATTTAATTGCGTCATGGAAGATTTACCCCCCTTTACCCCCCCCCCCCTTCATGGCCAGGTCATTTTTTGCGATACGACACTGCGTTAATTTAACTGACAATTGCACAGTCGTGCAACGCTGTACCCAAATAAAATGTTTGTATTTTTTCCCCAGAAGTAGAGCTTTCTTTTGGTGGTGTTTGATATAAACAAAAAAAGGGCAGAAAATTAAAAAAAAATAAAAATAATAATTTTTAATTTCTGCTATAAAACATATCCAATAAAAACTATTTTAAAAATGAAATTTCTTCATATATTTAGGTCAATATGTATTCTGCTACATGCTTTTGGTAAAAAAAAATCCCAATAAACATAAAAGTTATAGAGTCTACAAACTATCGGATATATTTATGGAATTTTTATTTTTTATACTAATAATGGCGGTGATCAGTGGGACTGCGATATTGCAGCAGACAATCTGACACTAACTGACATTTTGCAGGAACCAGTGACACTAATACAGTGATCAGTGCTAAAAATATGCACTGACATAATAACTTGGGCTGGGAAGGGGTTACACATCTAGGGCGATCAAAGGTTTAACTGTGTGCCTAGCCTGTGTTTTTGTGTACACAGTGTGCTGATTTCACTAGGAGAAGAGACCAATTCTTATCTCCGCTTTGCAGAAAGATGGGATAGTCCCTTCCACCCATGTCAGAACTGAGAAATGCCTCTTTACACAGGCATATCTCAGTTCTCTGTGGTTTACTATGATCAGGCGGGTGTCGGAGGACTATGACTGAACTATGATCCTAGAATTCCTGCTCTCATTCCGACATTCGCAATGATGCCTCACATGTGTGACGCAATTGATGTTCATACACAGCTTTGCTTTTTTTAAGATGTGTATCCGGGGTGATTAACATTTTTTAAACAATTTTTTATTTATTTTATGTAATTTTTTTTTTTTTTACACTTAATTTTTTAAACTTTATTGCTATCACAAGGGGGCTAACAAGCCCCCTATGTGACAGCATGGGTGGGTGACAGGTAACCTCCATGGATACATGTATCTATGGATACTTTGGGGGTCTATTAGTGGAGTGGATTTGGGAACTGCACTTGACTTGGTGGCCCTGTTGGAAATAAGGTTTCTTGGGTTGGCAGGGGAGCACTGTGAGAAGTTTGGGGGCAATGTGGGAGTCTGTTGGAGGCAGTGGGCACAATGGAGGGCTAGAGATGGGAGCATTTTTAACTATTTTTTATTTATTTTATGCAATTATTTTTTTTACACTTTTTACATTTTTTTAAAGGAGTTGTAAAGGCAGAAGGTTTTTTTTTATCTTAATGCATTCTGCGCATTAAGATAAAAACCTTGTGCGTGTAGCAGCCTCCCCAGCACCCCCCTAATGACTTACCTGAGCCCCTTCTATCTGCAGCGATGTCTACGAGTGTCTTAGCTGTCCCAGACACTCCTCCTGATTGGCTGAGACACAGCAGCAGCGCCATTGGCTCCCGCTGCTGTCAATCAAAATCAGTCAGCCCATCAGGGCACAGAGGAGTTGGGGCCGGGTTGGGGCTCCGTGTCTGAATGGGTACTCTGACTCGGCTCGGGTGCCCCCTGTAGCAAGCTGCTGGCTGAGGGGGCACTCACCAGAGGGAGGGACCAGGAGAGCAGAAGAGGGATCCGAGAAGAGGAGGATCCAAGCTGCTCTGTACAAAACCAACTGCACAGAGGAGGTAAGTATAACATGTTTGTTATTAAAAAAAAAAAAAAGCCTTTACACTTTTCACTTTAACTTTATTGCTTTCACAAGGAGGTTAACAAGCAGTTGACTTGGGAGTTCTGTTGGAAATTAAGACACTGTGGAGTCAGAGGACTCTCAGAGGACCTGGGGACACTGTAGGCCATTATGGGAGGTTGGAAGGTACTATGGGAGGCTGGGCAGCACTGTGGGAGGTTGGGGGACACTGTGGAGTCTGAGGGTTCTCAGAGGACCTGGGGACACTGTGGGCCACTATGGGAGGTTGAAGGGTGCTATGGGAAGCTGGGAGGCACTGTGGAGGCTGAAGGCTCTCAGAGGGCCTTTTGGCACTGTGGGCCACTATGCCAGCTTGGGGCACTAAGGGAGCTGGGAGGCACTGTGAGAGGTTAAAGCATCTGCAGCTGGCTGGAGGCCCAGGAGATAGGAGACCAAGACCCAGTGGTTGAGAACCCCAGCTCCAGTACATATGGCACAAGAAAGAAAAGGAGGGCACACCAGCCTCGTGCATTATCCCAAGCAAATTTATTAATTTGCTTGGGATAATGCACAAGGCTGGTGCACCCTCCTTTTCTTTCTTGTTCTGTGACTACTAGGATACCCCCTATCCTGGAGGGCAGGAAGGCCATAGTGATAGCAACCGTCCCCTGAGTGACTGACCACCCGACATTGCACCATTGTGCAGGAGCATTTGTTTGCTGTTATCTAGCTCATATGGCATCTTAGCAACTTTAACTGCAAGTATCTTTTTCTTAAAGCAGGTTCCCTATAGGAGATATATTAGGACAGCTGTATGTTAAGGCGCACCTTATAGACATTGAATGATTCAATCCTGGTGTCAAAACAAACATACAGATTATTCAGCATTTCTACCACCTGCAGAGGGGTGCATGAGGCCGATATGGAAGTGAAGCCAACGACATCTGAAAAGAATATGGTGACCTGGGGAGACGAGAGAGACCAAATATTCAATGCTTGAAGGTGAAAACAGAATATAAAGCAGAACTCCAGCTAAACAGTTAAACAGTTAAATGTACAGATAATACCCACACACACATGCTCTGATTTTCCTTCTGTGATTCTACAATTCATAGCCGGGAAGGTGACACCATAGGCATGCATACAAGGTGTGCAGGGTGTGCCTGGGCACACCTTAATCATCCTGTGCGGTACAGTTTCGCAGTGCCTGACACCAATCTTTTCCCTACTGACACTGTCCTCTGCCCTACTGACAAAGTCCACTGCACCACTGACAAGGTCCACTGTTCTACTGACTGACACCATCCACTGTCCTACTGACACCAACCTCTGCCCTACTGAGCGCCCTATAGCAGCCAGTATTACAGGTGGGGGTAAATTGCAGCCAATAACACAGGTGGGGTAAATTGCAGCCAATATCACAGGTGGGGTAAATTGCAGCCAATATCACAGGTGGGGTAAAATTGCAGCCAATATCACAGGTGGGGTAAATTGCAGCCAATATCACAGATGGGGTAAATTGCAGCCAATATCACAGGTGGGGGCACTTTGCAGCCAGTATCACAGGTGGGGGTAAATTGCAGCCAATAACACAGGTGGGGGCACTTTGCAGCCAATATCACAGGTGGGGGTACTTTGCAGCCAGTATCACAGGTGGGGGTACTTTGCAGCCAGTATCACAGGTGGGGTACATTGCAGAGACCCCCCCCCCAAAAGTCGGGACAAGTCCCACACTTACCCCATCTCATAGGCAGGCAGGAGTGTTGCAGAGATCGGTATGTGGAGAGCGGCTGTCCCCATCAGTCCTTCGCTCATCAGTCAATATTCAGGGTCTCTATGGGAGCGGGAGTCACGTCCGCCGCCACAGTGACCCGCCTACCGCATCTAATCACACTGAGCCGCAGGCTCAGGGCAGCCAATCAGACTATGTATGTGCGCCTGTTCAGCGCACACACATAGTCTTTAATGACTGACCAATAGGCTCACTACTTAGCTGTCAGGTGACAGCCAAGGAGCCGAAAAAACAAAAAAAGAAAGTCAATGTACCGGCGCCTCCTGTAGGGGCTGGGCTTTTTTTTTTTTTTTTTTTAGCCAGCGGGGAGGCGGTGCCCAATCGCCCCTTATACACCAGTCGCTGCTGTTACACTTACACTGACCTACTTTACCCCTACACTGACCTACCTGACCCCTATACTGACCTACCTACACTGTCCTACCTACACTAACCTACCTGACCATTACGCTGACCTACCTAACCCCTACACTGACCAACCTGACCCCTACACTAACCTACCTGACCTTTACACTGACCTACCTGACCCTCTACACTAACCTACCAGACCATTACACTGACCTACCTGACACCTACACTGACCTACCTGACCTCTTCACTAACCTACCAGTCCATGAATTACACTGCCCTACCTTACCATTACTCTGACCTACCTGATTCCTAATACAATGTCAGTGTTCTTCACTCACCGGGGCTCTACATGCAGCCGACGACCCTGCCAGTGCCAGGAACAAACCCTGGGAGCGGGGTCACATGACTCGGTATAGGAATCATGTATGGGCAGAGGCAGAGACTCAGAGAGGGAGAGACAGACGGGTCACTGATCATAGAGGCGGCGGCGCGCAGGGGATGTGTGCTTCCGTTCCATCGGGACACAGTCCGCCAGTGCTGCGCTGCACCTCTGACACTACTTACTTACGGACGGGGTGGCTTCCCCCTGTGTGTTACTTACATGCTGCAGACAGCAGACAGAGGCATCCCCTGAATACAGTCACCACCGTACTGAAAACCTACATAGCACAGAGACCGACGGGAGATGGAGAGTAGGGAAACCAGCGGTCGGGCGCCCTAGGCGGCTGCCTAGTTTGCCTAGTGGCAGCACCGGCCCTGACTGTCCATGTTTTACTACATGAGCTTTGGGGATCACACCCTAATGCAATAGGCCGTGCACACCTATTGATGACACCATGCAGACAGTCCTGTATAACATAGCTTCCCGAAAACAGGTAGAGAGTGATAGGTGTCCTGGAAGCTGCACATCAAGTCAAAGCCGCTGTGTGATAGTGAATGTCAGTCTTAGCCTGGACCCCACCAAGCCACGCCCACAACGTGTTTCACCCCAGCCACCAGAGCCTACTCATGGGGAACAGGAACAAGCTGTACATAGGTTCTTGAAAACTGAGGCTGTAGTAATGCCCACATGTGATGCTGAACCTCCATAATTGAAGGAAATAAAATCCAATTAATAAAGGGACAGTCAAGGGGCACTTGGGGCTGAGGGTGTCGAGGCTAACTGATGCTGGACATCCTGCATCCAAGAAATGAGGCAGACTCTACGTGACCTTTTTCCCCTTCCAATGTACACTGCAGAATAAGCAATTTCAGTACAGAGGAGCCCGTAAAACTGTGCAAGACGGAAGGGAAGGCTGGAGTACAGCTTTAAAAAGACAGCCAATTTACAATATTTATTGCTAATTAAACCTACTTCCAAAAAAACATCATTGTCTCATTCCCCATGTATGGTAGAAGCGTCTCTCAGAGGAGTGGTAATCAGGCTTTGTCATTAGATGTGAGCATTGAAACTTGTACTGCACATTGTTTCCTGATTATTGGCAATTACATATACAGTCATCCGGCTCCGATCACCGCGGTGCACAAACGCGGCGCATTGTGGACACATCGCCAGGGGTGGGAGTAAGCAATTATCTGAAGTGGCAGAAAAACAGATGGTGATTCCCTTGAAGTTTTTATTTAAAGTGATGCCCCACCATTTGTTATAGAACATCGGCAAGCTTTGCCTCGAAAAGCAGGGCATGTATTTAGGAGCCGAGCACAGCGATTTTTGTTCATTTAGACACGTCAATCAGGGGTCTATGTATAAAAAGTTCACTGAATAAATGTGACAGACATCTGCACAGCTCCAACAAGATTTGCAGTTTTCTGTGTTATATACTTTTAATGGCATCCCAGTCTTAGTCCGTAGGGTTCAATATTGAGTTGGCCCTTTACACCCTTTACAACTATAACAGCCTCAACTCTTCTGGAAAGGTTGTCCACAAGGTTTAGGAGTGTCTATTGGAATGTTTGACCATTCTTTCAGAAGCGCATTTGTGAGATCAGGCAACGATGTTGGACGAGAAGGCCTGGCTCGCAGTCTTCGCTCAAATTCATCCCAAAGGTGTTATATTGAGTTGAGGTCAGGACTCTGTGCAGGCCAGTCAAGTTCATCCACCCAAACTCACCCATCCATGTCTTTATGGGTCTTGCTTTGTGCAGTGGTGCTCAGTCATGTTGGAGCAAAAAGGGGCCATCCCAAAACTGTTCCCAGAAAGTTGGGAGCATGAAATTGTCCAAAATGTCTTGCCATGCTGACGTCTTAAGAGTTCCCTTCACTGGAACTAAGGGGCCAAGCCAAACCCCTGAAAAACAACCCCACACCATAATCCCCCCTCCACCATATTATTTGGACCAGTGTACAAAGAAAGGTCCATAAAGGCATGGATGAGCGAGTTTGGGGTGGAAGAACTTGACTGGCCGGCACAGTTATAGCTGCAAAAGGGTGGGCAAACTCAATATTGAACCCTACCAACCAAGACTGGGATGCCATTAAAATTTGTGTGCGTGTAAAGACAGGTGTCCCAATACTTTTGGTAATATAAAGTGCTGCGTAAATTGACGGCACTATATACAGTGAGTACCTGAAATAAAAAGAAATAATATAACACAGAATATGGCACGTTTTTCTGCAGCTGTTCAGATGTGTGTCATAGACCTCATCAAGTGCATCTAAAACCCAAACCTTTTCTTTCAGTTTTGGATGGGATTCACCCTCTCTGTCTTTGCTACCATTGTCTCCAGGACCGAGAGTGATGGCAGATATAAAATGTTACAGTTGTCACACAAGCAAATGAACTCATTGGGTGGCAATGCTTTTCTTTCCGCTCACGATGGAGAGATTTCCTCCCATATCCTGTTGTTTCTTCAGGACAAGAAGTGAGGGGAAAATCTTCCCAATGGGACACAGATAAGCATGGGAAAGAGGGAGATGGCTGCTATCCATGATATTGTACAGAGCTAAGTAATCAATGTGCATAGAAATCTTTGTCCATCAGGGGCCATGTTAATGTGATACTAAACGCACACAACTAATTAAAGTGTTATTAAAGGTTTCTTTAACCACTTCAATACTGGGCACTTATACACCTTCCTGCCCAGACCAATTTTCAGCTTTCAACACTCTCACATTTTGGATGACAATTGCACGGTCCTGCGATGCTGTACCCAAACATAATTTTTATCATTCCCCCCCCACAAATAGAACTTTCTTATGGTGGTATTAGATCACTTCTGGGGTTTTTATTTTTTGCGCTACAAATAAAAAAATAACGAAAATTTTGAAAAAATACAAAAAGTTTTTGATTCTGTTAAAAAAGTTGTAAATAAGTACATTTTCTCCTTCACTGATAGGCACTGATGAGGCTGCATTGACGGGCACTGATGAGGCACTACTGATTAGCACTGATAGGCGGCACTGATGGGCACTGATAGGTGGCATTGAGGAGAACTCATAGGTGGCACCGGTGGGCACTCATAGGTGGCACTAATGGGCACTGACAGGTGGCATTGATGAACACTCATAGGTGGCACTGATAGGTGGCACTGGAGGGCACATATAGGTGGCACTGAAGGGCAGCACTGATAAATGGCACTGATAGGCAGTGCTGATCAGAGGCACTGGCAGGCATCCCTGATGGGCACGGATTGCCATCCTTAGTGGGCAATTATTGCCATTCCTAGTGGGCTCTAGTGTAAGGTAACCAGATTTTTCAAATGAAATCCGGGGACATATATATATATATATATATATATATATATATATATATATATATATTGGCAAATAGTAAACTATTTTAAAAGCATATTTTCCTCAAATGATATATGCAGTGTATATGGTATGTGTTTATGTAATGATTGTATGATATATAAGTTATTTCTGGAAATCATTTCATATTAGCCTCATAGTATTATTATACCAGTCCAACTGCATAATGTCATTATTTTCTTGTTCATAAAAGGGAAAACCATGTACATTTCAAGAGTGTATTATACTCACCAGTGCCCATCAGTGCCAATCAATGCAGCCTCATCAGTGCCCATCAATGCAGCCTAATCAATGCCCATCAATGCAGCCTCACCAGTGTCCATCAATGCAGCCTCATCAGTGCCCATCAGTGCAGCACTCGCCAGGGTCCATCAATGCAGCCTCACCAGTGCCCATCAGCTCAGCCTTGTCAGTACCCATCAGTGCAGCCTCGCCAGTGTCCATCAATGAAGTCTTACCAGTGTCCATCAGTGCAGACTCACCAGTGCCCATCAATGCAGCCTGTTCAGTGCCCATAAATGCAGCCTGTTCAGTGACTATAAATGCAGCCTGTTCAGCGCCCATCAGCTCAGCCTGATCAGCGCCCATCAATGCAGCCTGTTCAGTGCCCATAAATGCAGCCTGTTCAGTGCCCATCAGCTCAGCCTGTTCAGTGCCAGTCAATGCAACCTGTTCAGTGCCCATCAGCTCAGCCTGTTCAGTGCCCATCAGCTCAGCCTGTTCAGTGCCCATCAATGCAGCCTGTTCAGTGCCCATCAATGCAGTCTGTACAGTGACAATTAGCTGAGCCTGTTCAGGGCCCATCAATGCAGCCTGTTCAGTGCCCATCAAAGCAGACTGGTCAATGCCCATCAATGCAGCCTGTTCTGTGCCCATCAATACAGCCAGTTCAGTGCCCATCAATGCAGCCTGTTCAGTGCCCATCAATGCAGTCTGTTCAGTGCCCATTTGCTGAGCCTGTTCAGTGCCCATCAATGCAGCCTGTTCAGTGCCCATCAATGCAGCCTGTTCAGTGCCCATCAAAGCAGACTGTTCAATGCCCATCAATGCAGCCTGTTCAGTGCCCATCAATACAGCCTGTTCAGTGCCCATGAATGCAGTCTGTTCAGTGCCCATCAGCTCAGCCTGTTCAGTGCCAATCAATGCAGCCTGTTCAGTGCCCTTCAAGCAGCCTGTTCAGTGCCCATCAATCCAGCCTGTTCAGTGCCCATCAATGCAGTCTGTTCAGTGCCCATTAGCTGAGCCTGTTCAGTGCCCATCAATGCAGCCTGTTCAGTGCCCATCAGCTCAGGCTGTTCAGTGCCCATAAATGCAGCCTGTTCAGTGCCAACCAATGCAGCCTGTTCAGTGCCCATCAATGCAGCATGTTCAGTGCCCATCAGCTCATCCTGTTCAGTGCCCATCAGCTCATCCTGTTCAGTGCCCATCAGCTCATCCTTTCCAGTTCCCATCAGTTCAGCCTGTTCAGTGCCCATCAGCTCATCCTGTTCAGTGCCCATCAGCTCATCCTGTTAGTGCCCATGAATGCAGCCAGTTTAGTGCCCAGCAGCTCAGCCTGTTCAGTGCCCATCAGCTCAGCCTGTTCAGTGCCCATCAATGCAGCCTGTTCAGTGCCCATTAATGCAGCCAGTTTAGTGCCCATCAGCTCAGTCTGTTCAGTGCCCATCAATGCAGCCTGTTCAGTGCCCATCAATGCAGCCTGTTTAGTGCCCAGCAGCTCAGCCTGTTCAGTGCCCATCAGCTCAGCCTGATCAGTGCCCAGCAGCTCAGTCTGTTCAGTGCCCATAAATGCAGCCTGTTCAGTGCCTGTCACAGGTCAGCCCAGGCAAAAATAGAGTAGGGCAGGGGTAGGCAACCTTTCAGAGTTTGAGATCTACCTGGACAACATGGAGGAAATCAAAGATCCCTGGGGTAGGGGGGTCGCCCTTTAAAAAAAATAACTGTCAAACATCCGATAAAAACACTACTATCGCAGTGTCCTGTGTCCCCCAAAGCAGCGTCCTCTGTCCCCTTCACACGCCCCCCCCCCCTGCTGTAGTGTCCTCTGCCCCCCCAAAGCAATGTCCTCTGTCTCCTTTACCCCTCAACC
>BLSH010444512.1:1940627-1962589 GCA_018402905.1 Glandirana rugosa
TACTACAGTATTCGGATCCGATTACTGGTCTGTTATTTAACCTTCACCCGATATATTCCATAAATGATCGTCTTTTTTTACAAAATGATAGGTTTCAATTTTGTCCCCGTCTTGTAAATTATCTACCTTTCAACTTTTTTACAGACTTCCAAACGAAATTCAAGATTTTGTTATAGGGTTCGAAACTTTTAGAGTACCACGTGACAAATTAGGTAGTAGGCTTTCACCTTGTTCATACAGTTTTGACGTTTGGATGGTTCTGTACCCGTAGGTGGATTTGACTGTCCAACCCGTTCCTCTCGTGATTAGTCTCTTTCAACAATGGCTTTCTTCTTGCCACTCTTCCATAAAGGCCAGATTTGTGGAGTACACAACTAATAGTTGTTCTGTGGACAGATTTTTACACCTGAGCTGTGGATCGGTGCAGCTCCTCCAGAGTTACGATTGGCCTCTTGGCTGCTTCTCTGATTAGTGCTCTCCTTGCCCAACCTGTCAGTTTAGGTGGATGCCCATGTCTTGGTAGGTTTGCAGTTTTGACATACTTGTTCCACTTTCGGATGATGGATTAAACAGTGCACCATGAGATTTTCAAAGCTTGGGATATTGTTTTAGAACTTAAAGCAAACCTTCAGACATTTTTTCAACTTTCCATCTATTAAATGTTCTGCCCCTGTTTTAACTTTGGATAGTAAAACATTTTTTTCTGCTAGTAAATACCTTATATAGCCCACTTCCAATTTATTGTCTGGTCATTAGCCTAGGCTTATGACATCATGCACAGCTCTCTCTCACTCTTGTGAGAGTTTGCCATGAAGGGAGGGGGATGAGTCATACGAGGGCCAATGAAAACTGCAGGGCTGCAGTGCTGGAGGTGTGCCTCTGTGTAAATCCAGGAAGTGAACAGGCAGCAGCTTCAGCTACCCACGGTTAAAATGGCTGCAGCCAGACTTAGTGGAGAGAGATTTCTGTAGCATATTTGGCAAGTACAGAATCACAGTATATATAAAATATTATGCAAAGTGGTTGGAGGGAAGCTTCAGAATGGCAAAGATGTTTTTATTACAAATGATGTGAGCAGACTGCAGTTACTCTTTAACCCTGCTTTAAACTTCTCCACAACTTTATCCCTGACCTGTCTGGTGTGTTCCTTGGCCTTCATGATGCTGTTTGTTCACTAAGGTTCTCTAACAAACTTCTAAGGGCTTCACAGAACAGCTGTATTTATACTGAGATTAAATTACACACAGGTGGACTCAGGGGTATCAGAGTAAAGGGGGCAGAATACAAATGAACACCACACTTTTCAGATCTTTATTTGTAAAATATATGGAAAACCATTTATCATTGTCCTTCCACTTTACAATTATATGCCACTTTGTTTTGGTCTGTCACATAAAATCCCAATAAAATGCATTTACGTTTTTGGTTGTAACATGACAAAATGTGGAAAACTTCAAGGGGTATAAATACTTTTTCAAGGCACTGTATGTGGTGAACTTGGTATGAGGAACATCAAACTCTGAATCTTTGTAACGGTTGACTGATTTGAATGTGTTACCATCCTATTTACAATTCATCTCTATACAAGGCCTTTGTTCAGAATCTGTATGTTTTTTTTATTACTCTGCCACTTAAAGGAGAAGTATGGCCAATGGTATTTTGAGCATACTTCTGTAGGTCACAGGAGTATACTTCGTTCTGCACTCCTGTGACTCAGATCAGCTGATAGTGGGCTAAAGTCCACTGTCGGCTGCAGATGTCCACACTGGAGATGGCCGCGCTGTGCAGGAACTTCAGAAAACAATGCTACACAAATAGAAAACTGGGCATAATTTACAGCAATTGTTACATTTTTATCTTAAGTCATATTTCGTCCGGAATTCCGCCTTAACAAATTAAAGTTGAACACTTTTTAAGCAGTTACAGCAGCAGTTTTTTTTCTTTGGGGATAAAGGTTTTACATGAAAAAAAGCTGAACATTGTAAGCACCCCGTTAGTGTTAAATGGTATGTCTCTAACTGCCATTTTTGCTGGACATCTTGGTCTGTTAAAGAAAGCTGAAAACCAACAGACTTAGTGGCCAAATCACAAGTGTGATGGGAGTCACTTTGGGCGGGGGGGCCCATGGAACCCAGAATCCCTTGGAGAGCTTGGGAAACCCTTGTTTCAGCTCCCCATGCACCTCCTATGTCTAAGCCGCCCTGTGTCTATTAGGGGCACACGGTGAAAGTGATGGACAGCTATTTAATGGACACTGAGAAGGTGGTTTGGATTACTTAAAATGGAACAGTAATATTTATCCACAATATCTCCCAGGAAATATACAAAGACTATTCCCGGTTTATTTGATTCTGGACTATACATGTTAATTGAAAGAGCTGGTCACTAATTGCCTTTTGGCTCCTTGTATAAGGTATACCTATGGAGGAGCCAGCCTGTCTGTGGTGGTCATTGTTATGATAATAGGATAAGCCCTACTGTCTAAAGTGACCATTGTCTGTGAGAATGGGAGTAACCCTTATCTGATGGTTTTCTGTATAAATTCAGGGTGTTTCTCTAATAAAGTAGTTCTTTTTTCTGGTTTACTCCAAAACTGGTGTTGCCTAGTTATTGGGGGTAACTATAGTCAGACTTGCGGGTCTCGTGTTCCAGGACTTGGGAAGCAGCTTCTTGGCAGAAATACCCAACAGTATGTAGGCATTCCGTCACAACAAGGTTAAAATAAAGTAAAAAACAAATGCAGCCCCCACATCTAAGAACTGGTAAGCTGCAATATAGTACATTTTTGTTTTATTTGTTTTTGGGTGTAAAACAACTTTAAAGTGGTTGTAAAGGCTCAAGGCTTTATAGAATGCATGAAGGTAAAAAATCTTCTGTGTGCAGCAGACCCCCCCCCCCCCCAATATTTACCTGAGCCCAATCTTGATCCAGCAAAGTGAATGAGAGCAGCGGCTCTCCCATTGGCTCCTGCTACTGTCAATCACAGCCAGTGAGCCAATGAGGGGAGAGCGGGGGGCAGGCCGAGCCATTCCGATGTGTGAATGGACACTCAGAGCAGCGGCTCGGGAGCAAGCCTGCTCTGGTCCCCCCATAGCAAGCTGCTTGATAAGGGAGCACTCAGCAGGAGGGAGGGGCTAGGAGCGCTGGTGGGGGACCTGAGAAGACAAGGACCAGGGTTGCTCTGTGCAACAGCACAGAGCAGGTAAGTATAACATGTTTGTTATTAAAAAAAATATATCTGTATTTAATATCACTTAAAGTTTTTTTCTGTCAATATACCCCAATCTACTATTCCTGAAAGTTTATAATTTTTTTTAAACTTTCATTAAGCCACTAAAATGTATTGCTTTCATACACAGTAAAGTGGTATATTTTTGCATGTTCTACCTGTATATTAGTTTTTGAAACAAACTACACTTTCCCTTGAAGATCTGCCCATTTTTTCATACTCCTACCTGATCGTAGCTTTCAGCCTCTACATGACTTTTCTTTCGAAGTTGCTTGGCTACAGATTTTGGCAACATTTGATGAAGAAGGTCCTCAGCTAAACGCCTCTCTTTTTTCAGGTCTTCTGTCCTTTCCTTGAGGTTCTGAGCATAGTTCTGAATCCACTCGGTCATCTGTTTAAAGGACACTAGGACAATGGGGTATATTAGACATGATACAGTCAGGAGAGTCACCTTCAGGCTAAGGGTGGACAATATGTCTTTGGATTTGTGGCTGAGCTTTTTATAACCCTCCTGATAAAAACATTCTTGAAGAGACGCTAGACCGCCGACCAAGGCATGATGGTCAAATACTGATACATTTGAGAATGGCGCAAAAAAATATATATTGTGGAACTTGATTAAAAACTTAGATATATTGTAGCTATCCATCCAGCAACTGCATAGAGTATCTGAGGTATACAAGGCATAATTAAGCATAGTACGAGTTTCAAACTCTAGTGGGTGAAGATCTGTAGAAGATGATAGAATAGAACCATTTGTGCGAAGCATTTCTTCCTGGACTCTTATCAGAATATGCAAAGATAGCACATCCGCCCAACCATGGTTTGTTTTCATGATGTTTATGTCTTCATTTATGTCTATAAAGTTGTCCAATATCTTGGAAATTATTTTTGACAACCAATCCTTAAAGTCACCCTCTGTAATGTTTTCAGACTTTAATAGTACTTTATCTAGTAAAATTGCACAGATACGACTAACTTCAGCTGTGTCCTCACAGTTTTCTGCATATAAATCCCGAGCCTCGTCACAAAACAATCCCATGTTATTCAATAACAGGGTTCGACGACCTGTCAAATTCATGTGGTTCCAACAGCAGAAGGTCCTCTGGTCTTGAAGGAACTGTATGAATTTTATGGCTATAAGGTCTGTGCAAGATGAAAAGGCTTGAAGGGTAGCTTCTGTGTTCCTCCACTCCATTATACAATCTCGTAAATCGATGGTGATGGAACCGAGAAGAGTGAGCAGGGAAACCATACAAGCCCCCAATATTCTTCGGACGGTTGGATTGCTACCAAACATACATGGGGGTGGATACCTAAGAAGTTGTACATAAAAGGGTACTCTTTTATATGTGTCACACTAGACTTGTTTGACAAACATTTCTTAAAATAAAAACTTTATTATTTCATAGCAACCGACCAGATTCAGGAGTCCTGCTACCAACTGTCTCCATTTCTTCCTTTGTCACCCAAAGCAAGTAGTATGTGAAAGCAAATCCCTTTATAAATAACAGAAGATGGGGAATTGGCATGGCTTTTAATGAAAATATATAGTTACACAGTAACATAAAAAAGAAAACACACATTGATTGAGTTAACCCAAATTATAAAAATATTAGAAAAAAACTCCTTGCATCCTCAGCACACAAAACCAGCCATTGATAGAAAATGAAGCAAAAGACCCCTATACCAGCCTTTCTCAACCTTTTAACATGAAAGAACCCTTGAAATAATTTTACTGTACCATGAAACTCCTGCTAATAATGAATATATCTACACCTTACTGTGCACTAATGGGATGGTCAGTGGGAAGTATCCCCCTCCTACAGATAGCTAAAAAGATCATTGGTGTCAATGGGAACTGATTTGAGAGGCAGAAGCTGCTCCTTAGTTGAGGTACCCTCAGCATCCTCTGGAGGAACCCTAGAGTTCCATGGAACCCTGATTGAGAAAGGCTGCCTTATACAGTGTGATCTAATTTTCTCTAACAGGGTGAAAATTCTTTTCTCATCCCCAAAGGCAATCGGATACTCATTGGATAAACATTCTGTAGTGGAGATCAGCCATCAAGTCCTAAATGTTTTTGCATTGAAATTTCTATGCCAAAGTCAAAATCTAATTTTCAGGAACAAAAACACTGAGTACTGTGCCAAGGCAGCAAAGCAAACTCGGAATTTGCACCACCATGTCTGTCCAATTAATTTAATACAAAATAATATTTGGATTATCTTTTTAATTTCAAATCTATGGAACCACTTAAAAACATTTGAAAATAGTTAGGAATATTAAGTATAAGGGAAAATTGGACTATGTTACAGTTTACACTGGAGTGAGGATGCAAAATAAAAAAAAAAATTATATAAAAAAGAAACCATAAAAATAAAACAATAAGCAATGGGGACCTGGCAGAATTTTTGTTAAAAAAGCCCCAAGTAATGCTTGGAATTGCAGTGCTTCAACCATGCTCAGCCAGAGTAGTACATGCTAAGACATGTAGTTCTGCATTGGCAAGACAGCCTTACCTTGCGCCCTTCAAACAAACCCAGCCAATGTAGATCACATTGCTTTTGGAGGCTCTGCGCAAGACAAATTGTATTGTAAGTCCGCAATGAAACTTTAATGGGTGCTTATAGATGGCACTTACCTGCAGTCCTGGCAGACGTTCTCAATGTTGCTCTTTTTCTGTCCCTTTGTAGACATCTTGCTGTGTATCAGGTTGATTTTGCTCTTGAGGGAGGCAGAGGACAAGGCAGCGGAGGGGAAGAGGTCACTTTTCTCACTCCTATGGGCTCCAGACATGGCAGTTGAGTGGGGATGTTACAGAGTTTCCTAGAGGGCCTGCAGTTGGAAGCATCTGCATCAACTAAAAAGGTAGTGCACACCACATATCCACAGCTAATATAGACACTGCTCTGTCCTAGAGTACAAAGAAGAATCACTGCATACGCTCATCACAGGGCACTTCATTATCATCAGCCTTGGTCTTCTCAAGGCTGGTTTATACAACCACGGGAAATTAACAAAAAGAAAGAAACACATTTTATAAACTGAATCATTCTCTTGAAAAATATGAACCAATACATTCACTCTGTTTCCTTTTCAAACAATTGTTATAAATTAAAGTTTACTGACATCTGTGCCTTTGTGTAAAAGAAAAAAAAAGATAATTGATATTGTTCTCCTTGGATACTTCATGCTCAGCAGCTTGCAAACCTGAAACTACCAATCTACAGCATCCAGCAGCTGAACGGATGGGCTTAAATACGGATCCGGGCAAATAAATTTTCTTTTGAAAACATTCCTCAATAGCCTCAAAGGATATAAACCCACTTTGTGTTCACCAAATGGCATTACAAACCTAGCTCTTACCTTGTGAAAGTAGCAGTGACATCATGGCTGTGTTGTACATAACCTGTGCAGGAATCAAAGCTGTGGGAGGGGCTCAGCAGGCCCACCCCCTACAGGCCATGTACAGAAAACTACAGGAGGGGGTGGAGACAAGGCCAGTCACCCTGCACAAGAAGAAAGAACAGCAGTGATTGGTCTTTATTACGAAAGCCAAGGCTGGGAGGGGGGAAGTGGAGGGGGCAGGAAGGACAGATGTCCTGGGCGCACCAGTTTATTGTAGGGATGGGGTGCAGGAGTACCTTCTGCTACAAGGCTGACAGGATTAGTGACAGTATCATGATCCTTGTCAGCCCACAGCTGGAAGCGGAGAGGAGAAGAGGGCTGGGAGGAGGTGTGGGCTGTGTTCTCTCTCTCCCCCTCCTTGCCACTGTAGCTCTCCTGTATTAAGAAGCCAGCAGCTGTGTGTACAGGAATACAGCAATGCTGCACTGGCAGGAAGGAGGCGCTGGAGGGGGAGAGAGAACACAACCCGCACAGACCAGTACTGGAGGTGGCTAGGGGAGGAGAAAATAGCCGGGAGGAGTCAGGGGTGGAGTTCTGTTTCCCCCTCTTGCTCATTTTTACTGCCAGTGTAGTGATTCCCCCTTGATGAGGTCAGAATGGAAGAAACATACAGGGGCGGAGCCTGACTGTGGGAGTGAGTGGGAATTGTGTCCTGTCATTTTTGCTGTTTCCTTGAGTCGGGAAGGATTGGAGTGGCCGGCGGCTTCTCTGTATATATTTGCCAACACATCTACAGTATATATTTGATTTCAAACGTATGCCTTAACAGATTTTGTGGGTACCTTGATTACTTGTGTCAAATAAATTAGAATGTTTAAGATACTGCGCTATGGGAGTCTTTTTTGTTGTTTTTATGCTGGCTATGAAATCTAACCACTGAATGGGAAGAGGACAGCAGTGGAGGTGAAGCCTTTACAAAGACTGCACCTGGTTGGAAGATCTTTAGAATTAATAAAAACTGTGTTTGCCTAATCCTGTAGTGAGATAGGCACGCACTATATTAGTGGTGGTGGTCATCTTGGATGACTGGTGGTGGTCACACTTGGAAGAATCATACTGATGTTGGAAATTTTTTAGTTGTTACACCAGTGAATTGCTTCATTTGAATGTATTTAATTGAAATTCATTTTGGTTAAAAATATTTGCATGTATTGTTCAGAGGACTTTATTTGATCACAATATTTAACCCCTTGGTGCCAGCGCCTCCTGGCGAATTGCAAGTACCGATCAGGAGCTTTCTGTTAGCTAGCAGTAACTGTGACGGGCGCGCGCTCTCGGCACAGTTCGTTTTGAAATATTGCATGCAAATATGCAGCCTCTCGGCGCCATGGCCCGTCCACCAAGAGGCCGCATATTTGTGTGCTGTCTGCGCCAAGAGGTTAATGAATGATTTATTGTGAATGGTTTTCACACTATCAGGAGAGTGTAGCACTCCTGCTACTTATTCCAGCATTCTGGTTTTGGCTGTAGCATTCTCCTTGTCTGTCAGTCCACCTACAAGGTGATAATGTGGTCAGTCTCTGGGTGGAGATCAAACATGATTTAAGCCAGCCAAGCTTGCAGTCTCATGCCTGTGATAGCATGTGTAATACGCGCTCCAAGCTCTCTGTCTGCCCTGCTCTGCTGTTCGGATTCCCTCGTTGACGACCTCGGATCGGATATCTACTATCTAAACTCTACCTGTCTTTTGAATACGGATTGTCCCAGACTATTCTGAACCTTGCCTGCCGTGTAGCTGGACTGTCATAGAACCACTCTGACTGTCTGCCAACCACAAATACCTGTTTGCTTAGTTCACGCCTACCCCGGTGTGGTAGCCAGGCACTATAGCATTGTGTGTAAGACCTGGGGCAACTGAGTGCTTGCCTTATGGGAAAAGGGGCTGCTATAGGTGAAGAAAACAGAAGCTAGATATAGTGTCTGATCACCTGTGTTAGGGGTAAATGTGACAACTCATGAATATTTTATATTATTGAGTCAGCGCTGTAATTATTATTTTATTTTATCAGTGCAGTGATCCTGTATTCCTGAACACACAGCTGCTGGCTTCTTTAACCAGTTGCCAACCGCATGCACTGCATGTACGTCACTTACCACATGCCCCCTGGGGCGGGGAGCGCCCCACTCCCTCAACCGCTGTGTTCACAAGACACAGCAGATTGCATACTCTCACCAGTCAGTGTCCCTGATCACCGCCACACCAGACATATGATCACACTGCACTGCTTACAGTATGTAAAAAAAAAAGAATTGAGAAAAAGAAATTGTATTCAATTTCTTCATTTTCAAAATATTGGGACAAAAAATTGCAACTGAAAACACCATGCTTCTTATTTAATGCCTCAGACTGTCTACTTTTCAAAAAGGGGTCATTTGGGGGTATTTGTACTTTCCTGGCATTTGGGGGCCTCAAGAAATAGATAGACTGTCAGTACCGTCAGGATTGATCAATTTTCAAATGTACAGTGTATACCATAGTTTGTAGACTCTATAACTTTGACACAAATCAATTAATATACACTTATTATTTTTTTAACCAAAGACATGTAGCATAATACATTTTGGCCTGAATTTATGAAGAAATATGAGTTTATTGGACATGTTTTATAACAGAAAATAGAAATTATTGGGGGTTTTTCAACATTTTCTGTCTTTTTTTGTTTATATTGCAAAAAATTAATACCCAGGGGTGATCAAATACCACCCAAAGAAAGCTCCATATGTGTGAAAAAAATGCTAAAAAAAACCCAATTTGCGTATAGTACTGCATGACCTCGCAATTGCCAATTAAACTAGTGCAGTGCTGCATAGCAAAAAATGCCCTGGTCGTGGAAAGGGCAAAACCTTCCCATGGTCAAATGGTTATACAGGAGCTCTGTTAGACCAGGACTTTGCATGGTTTACTTTCCAGCTCCCTACCTACATCTTTCTCCTGTCATCTTACAGTGGATATAAAAAGCTTACACACTCCTGTTAAAATGTCAGGTTTCTGTGATGTAAAAAAATTAGACAAAGATAGATAATTTCAAAACATTTATAAACTGTACAACCCAGTTGAACAACAAACTGAAATCTATTAGGTGGAGGGAAGTAAAAATAAAAAAAAAATAAAATAATATGGTTGCATAAGTGTGCACACCCTTAAACTAATACTTTGTTGAAGCACCTTTTGATTTTCTTACAGCACTCAGTCTTTTTGGGTATAAGTCTATCAGCATGACACATCTTGACTTAATCTTAATCTTCTTCTGGTGAAGCCATTCCTTTATTGATTTGGATTTATGCTTTGGGTCGTTGTCATGCTGAAAGATGAAGTTCCTCTTCATGTTCAGCTTTCTAGCAGAAGCCTGAAGGTTTTGTGCCGATATTGACTGATATTTGGAACTGTTTATAATTTCCTCTACCTTGACTAAGGCCCCTGTTACAGCTGAAGAAAAACAGCCCAAAAGCATGATGCTGCCACCACCATGCTTCACTGTGGGTATGGTGTTCTTTTGATGATGCGCAGTGTTGTTTTTGCGGCAAACATACAGTTGTGTTCAAAATAATAGCAGTCAGACATCAATAACCTTGGTAGAAATTATATTTCTACATGGCAAATAATTTACTAGCAGGTGTAGTAGAGTAATAGAAATCCAACAGACCCAACAGTCATGACATGCATGCTGCTGATTCTGTGTAATTGAATCACTAATTGAAAGGGGCATGTTCAAAATAATAGCAGTGTGGAGTTCAATTAGTGAGGTCATTCATACTTTGAAAAACAGGTGGCAATTATTGTCCTTATTTAAGGAAGGAAGGCAGCAAATGTTGTACATGCTGGTTACAGTGTATTTCTCTCTGAAATTCTGAGGAAAATGGGTAGTTCCAGACATTGTTCAGAAGAACAGAGTACCTTGATTAAAAAGTTGATTGAAAAGGGTCAAACATATAAAGAAGTGCAGAAAATGATAGGCTGCTCAGCTAAAATGATCGCAAATGCTTTAACCACTTGCTTACTGGGCACTTAAATCCCCCTCCTGCCCAGACCAATTTTCAGCTTTCAGTGCTCTCACATTTTGAATGACAATTACTCAGTCAAGCAACACTGTACCCATATGAAATTTGCGTCCTTTTTTTCACACAAATAGAGCTTTCTTTTGGTGGTATTTAATCACCACTGGGTTTTTTTATGTTTGCGCTATAAATGAAAAAAGACTGAAAATTTTGAAAAAAAACACATTTTCTTCGTTTTTGTTATAAAATTTTGCAAATTAGTAATTTTTCTTCATAAATTTTGGCCACAATTTATATTGTTGCATATCTTTGGTAAAAAAATAACCCAAATTAGTGGATAATATTTGGTCTTTGTGAAAGTTATAGAGTCTACAAGCTATGGTGCTAATCATTGAAAATTGATCACACCCGATGTACCGACAGCCTATCTCATTTCTTGGGACCCTAACAGGCCAGAAAAGTACAAATACCCCCCAAATGACCCCTTTTTGGTAAATAGACATTCCAAGGTATTTAGTAAGAGGAATGGTGAGTTTTTTTGAACTTGTCATTTTTTCTCATAATTCTTTGCAAAATTAAGATTTTTTTTTCTCACAAAATTGTCATTGTAATGGGTTATTTCTCTCACATGGCATATGCATACCACAAATTACACCCCAAAACACATTCTACTACTTCTCCTGAGTATGGCAATACCACATGTGTTGGACATTTTCACAGCCTGGCCACATACAGAGGCCCAACATGCAGGGAGCACCATCAGGTGTTCTAGGAGCATAAATTAGACATCTAACTTGTTGACTACCTATTACACTTTTGAAGGTCCTAGAGCACCAGAACAATGGAAATGCCCACAAAATGACCCCATTTTGGAAAGCTAACACCGCAACGTATAATTTATGAGGCATAATGAGTCTTTTGAACGGTTTATTTTTTCCAGACGGTTTTGGAATACGTGGAAAAAAATGAAAACGCATTTTTTTTTACAGAAAGTTGCACATTTATAAGATATTTCCAACACATAGCATGTACATAGCAAAAATGACACCCCAAAATACATTCGGCTACTCCTCCTGAGTATGGCGATACCAAATGTGTGAGACTTTTACACAGCCTGACCACATATAGAGGCCCAACATTGAAGTAGCATCTTCATGCGTTTTAGAAGCATAAATTACACATCTCATTTCTCAACCACCTATTACACTTTTGAAGGCCCTGAAGCACCAGGACAATGGAAATGCCCACAAAATGACCCCATTTTGGAAAGCTAACACCCCAACATATAATCTATGAGGCATATGAGTCTTTTGAACGGTTCATTTTTTTCCAGAAGTTTTTGGAAAATGTGGAAAAAAATGAAACCGCATTTTTTTTTTACACAAAGTTGTCCATTTATAATATATTTCCAACACAAAGCATGTACATAGCAAAAATGACACCCCAAAATACATTCTGCTACTCCTCCTGAGTATGGCAATACCACATGTGTGAGACTTTTACACAGCCTGGTCACATACAGAGGCCCAACATTGAAGTAGCATCTTCAGGCGTTTTAGAAGCATAAATTACACATCTCATTTCTCAACCACCTATTACACTTTTGAAGGCCCTGGAGCACCAGGACAATGGAAATGAAGACAAAATTACCCCATTTTGGAAAGCTAACACCCCAACATATAATCTATGAGGCATAATGAGTCTTTTGAACGGTTCATTTTTTCCAGAAGTTTTTGGAAAACGTGGAAAAAAATGAAAACGCATTTTTTTTTACACAAAGTTGTCCATTTCTAAGATATTTCCAACACATAGCATGTACATAGCAAAAATGACAACCCAAAATACATTCTGAAACTCCTGAGTATGGCGATACCACATGTGTGAGACTCTTACACAGCCTGGACACATACAGAGGCACATTATAAAAGGAATACCATCTGGTGTTCTGGGGACACACAGCATGCACATACCAAAATACATTCTGCTGAGCAAATGGTAAACAAACGATTACCTGTGGGTTTAGTAGCACAGTTGTCCACAGGATAGCACTGGTCCAGGCAGCAGGCAGGGACTTGGTCAGCGACAGCGAACACAATTGTTCAGGCAACCCACAGCAAATGCAACTGTCCAATCTCAAAAATATATAAAATTTTGACACAAGAAGCTGACCCCGGGATGCCAACATATATAAAGGAATGGGAGAAAGAAGTGGGGAAAGTGCCGGAAGGGAAAGAGATAGGAAAAATTCTGAAATTAATAAGTACATCGGCAAGAGATCAAGGGACAAACGAAATGAATTACAAATTAATAGCACGTTGGTATAGGACACCCCAAAGATTAGGGAGGAATCCCCCAACTGCTGGAGAGGATGTGGAAATATTGGCACATTCGCACACATGTGGTGGATGTGCCCAAAAATAATAAATTATTGGAAGGAGATTATCGAGGCAATAAATAAAACAACAAAAAAACAAGTAGAGAATGAGGCATGGGAATGCATGTTCCACGCAACAAAAGAGCCGATAAAGGAATATAAAAATACGCTGGTCCCGCTACTCCTGAACGCAGCAAAAAGTTTGATACCGAGAAAATGGAAAAATCCTGAGCCCCCGACCGTGAAGGAATGGATAGATAAAGTAGAGTGGATGAGAGAGATAGAAAGAGCTATCTCAATAGACGAAGATGCCCTAGATAAATATCAAAACAAATGGGGAAAATGGGAAAAATATAAAAGAGAAAAAGAGAAGGAAGCAAGTATAGAATAAAAGAAAGGAAAGGGAAGTAGGGAAAGGGAAGAAGGGAGGGGGAGGAGGAGGTAGGGAAATTATAAGACCTCTGGAGATGGTGGGATGGGGTGTTTATTATTTTTCTCTTCTGATAAACGGAGAATGGTTTTTTGTAAAAATAAAGGAAATGTAAAAATACGGAAAGAGAGAATACCACAATGATGAGATAAAGCTATCACCTACCAAGTATCTCTTTCTCTCGAAGGATAAAATGAGAGATAATGAGAAAAGAGAACAAGACAGAGGAGGAAGCAGTCTCTGAGAGGTAAAAAGAAAAAAAAAAAAAAAAAATGCAATTGTCCAGGCAACAGGCAGGAATACTGTCCATAGTCAGTACAGGCGGCATGCAGGGATACTGTCCATATACAGTCCAGGGTCAGTGCAGGCAGAGATATTGTCAACAGTGCCAAATGATTGGTCCTGGTAGTAGGTAGGAACATGGCCTATAGTACAGGTAGCAGCAGAGGTGTGGTCAGTTCATGCGGCAGGCAGAGGCATGATGGCAGTAAGTCCTACAGGCAGCAGGCAGAAGTAGGGCCTCAGTCAGGACAGAATGGGCACAGGGGTAGAGGCTTCTCCCACCTAATCTCTATGAAGCCTCCGAGTCTCCAGACCCTAATCTGGGAGAGAGAAAACAAAAACAATGTTTTCTTCTTACAGAAATAACATTCTGGAGCCCCTCACATATGTGAGACTCCTGTGTTGAGAATCCCACTACTCCAGCAGCAGGGTACAAGATCAGTCCAAAAGGCAGGCAAAACACATGGTCAAACAGTCCAGGGTCAGTTCCAGATCAGGTAGAGGTATATACAGAATCGGTAGGCAGAAGCGTGGTCAATTAACAGTCCAGGGTCAGTTCCAGATCAGGCAGAGGTATGTACAGAATAGGTAGGCAGAAGCATGGTTGAATAACAAGCCAGGGTCAGTTCCGGAGCAGGCAGAGATATGCACAAAAGCGGCAGGCAAAGTCGTGGTCATATAACAAGCCAGGGTCAGTTCAAGAGCAAGCAGCGGCATAAGGGGTGTGAATGTACATGGAAGGAACTGGGGATTAATAATCACTAAAAATGTGTTAAAGTATGATAGCGGCGGAAGCAGTCACCTATGCATAGGCCTGGTTGGGAAGGGCACTGGGAGCAATAATACGCGGTGTCTCTTCTGATTCCTCTACTGGTACACACCTTAAATTTTTTTCTGGCGTCTTTGGCCTGTTGGTCTGGGAGGGATCTTATCAATAAAATGGCGTTCAGAGAGTCGACTAAGGGAATCGGATCGAATATCTTCTCGTACATAAGGAAAGGTTGGGGGCTTTCGGTGGACTTTCGGTAACATACATAGGAATTATATATGGCCAATTGGAAAAAATAAATAGTTACTTTTTTGTACCAGTAATATGTCCTTCTTGTGACAAGGTATGGTTCCAGCATTTGGTCGTTGTAGTAGACTCCCCCCATGAATAAATTGTACTCATGTACACATCGTGACTTCTGGATTGGGCCATTCCTTCTGGGGATCTCCACAAAGGTATTGTTATGAATTGATGACAGTAGGTAGACATCCCTTCTGTCCCTCCACTTCACTGTCAGAATCTCCTCATTTCGCAGGCTCGCCGTCTCCCCTCTTCTTAACCTCATATTGGTGAGCCGCTGAGGAAAACCTTTCCTGTTCGTTCTGACAGTGCCACATGCTGGCGTGTTCTTCAGGTGACGTATACAGGTCTACGTATAAATGGTAGCCTTTTTCTAGAAGTGGATAAATAAGCTGCCAAACAATTTTTCCACTCGATCCAAAATAGTCGGGGCAATTAGGGGGATGCAGCTGGGAGTCCGTACACTATGAAGGCATAAGTGTATCCCGTGGCTCTGTCAAAAAGTTTGTATACTTTGACCCCATAGCAGTTCCTCTTGCTTGGAATAAACTGCTTTATTCCCAGCCTGCCAGTAAATTTTATGAGTGACTCGTCAACACAAATATGTTGGTCTGGGGTAAACACCTGGGGGAATTTCTCTGAAAAATAATTAAGTATTGGCCGAATTTTATAAAGCTTATCGAAATTGGGGTCATTTCGGAGAAGGCACTGTGTGTTGTCATTGAAGTGCAGGAACCTCATTATCATTAGGTATCTTGTTCGGGACATTATCATGGAGAAGACTGGCATGTGGTCGATGGGGTGGGTTGACCAATAGGATTGTAATTCATTCTTTTTGTTGAGTCCCATAGAAAATGTGAGGCCCAAAAAACTCTTGAACTCCTCCATTGTAAGCTCTCTCCACTCAAAGGGGCGTGAATAATATCATGTGGGATTGTCTCTAATAAATTGTTGTGCATATAAGTTGCACTGGGCCACAACTGAGGCAAGCATGTCCACTGTAAAAAATAATTTGAACAAATCCATTGGTGAAAAATTGTCCATGTCCACCTGGACTCCTGGCTGGGCAGTGAACTGGGGAATTCTAGCTTCTCCTGAATCAGAAGGAAGACACAATGAATTTTGAAGGAAATAGGGAAGGGCAGCATGGGTCCTAACCCTTTGGGGTTGAGGTACTGCGGTGCTGGTGGATGGCCGTGTGGTGCTGGTGGATGGCCGTGCGGTGCTGGTGGATGGCTGTGCGGTGCTGGTGGATGGCCGTGTGGTGCTGGTGGACGCTACTCTGATGCTTTGGAAGCCCTCTGCGGACCATGGCTTTTGCTGTAGGATGCGACTAAGAAAATGTCAGGAAAGACCTACTAGAACAGCTGAACTTTATCTGGGGTTAATCAGAGGCACTTTAAATGATGGCAGGTGAGTACTGACTCTTATTTAACATGAGTTTGAATGTGATTGCTTAATTCTGAACACAGCTACATCCTCCGTTATAAGCGGGTGTGCAAACTTGTGCAACCACATTATTTTAGTTTTTTCATTTGTACGACCCCCCCCCCCTAAAATATTTCAGTTTGTTGTTTAACTGAGTTTTACAGTTTATTGATCACATTCAAGGTGGAAAAAGTTCTGAAATTATTTCTTTGTCTCATTTTTTTACATCACAGAAACCTGACATTTTAACAGAGGGGCACTGGTGTGGTAGTGATCAAAATGTTAGTGTGGCGGTGATCAGGATACACTGGTATTATAGTGATCAGGGTGTGGTGTGGCTGTGATCAGGACCCACTGTTATGGCGGTGACCAGGAGACACTGTTATGGCGGTTATCAGGACACTAGTATGGCACTGATCAGGACATGGTATGGTGGTGATCAGGACCCACTGTTAGAGCAGTGATCAGGATGCTAATATGGAAGTGATCATGACCCACTTTTATGGCAGTGATCAGGGCATGGTATGGCGGCCATCAGGATCCACTGTTATGAAGGTGATCAGGATATGCTGTGGCAGTGATCAGGATGCACTGTTATGGTGGTGATCAGGATATGATGTGGCGGTGATCACTGCTGCTGGAGTAGAAATGGTCACTGCAATCAGGGACACTGACAGGCACTGTCCCTGGCAGCACACGTTATACTGGGACAGGAGATAGGTGGCTGGCTGCAGAGTATGCACAGTACACTGTTGGCAGTGATCAGACACACTATGAACTGGCTGGCAGTGTTTTTTGCTGTGTGATGCTGTGTGCACAGGCTTCGGGTACTCACTGTACTGGCAACGGTTCTCTTCTTCGTCTCACAGGCAATCTGTATGAGAAAAGAGTCTGAAACTGATCCATGCGGCTTCTGTTTACCATCGTGTGAAGTGGAGATTGGGTACAACGATCACATATTACAGGTCCAATTTGGTCCTGTATCATGTCATGTGATCAGCTGTGTCTAGGCAACACACTGACCACCAGGCTTCCGTGTGCACACTCTAGGAGCCGCGTACGAGGCTCTGATGCTGGGTGACATATGGGTACGTCAGCCTGCATCGGAGCTGCCCCCATCTGGCTGTTTATGTGCTATGGCTGGACAGGAAGCGGTTAAGCAAACTTCATTGGGATGTCACACAGTGACAGTGACTCTATTGGCGGCAGCACGGTGTGAGGCAGTTGATTGAATGGCACTGCGCTTCACAGAAAAAAGTAGAGCATGCAGTACTTATTTCAGCGCACATCACAACACAGTGGTGTGAATAGGCAAGGTAGGAGACAAGGCATTTTGCCGTGTCTTGCGCTGGGACTGAACTAGAATAGCCGTCCAACACAATCCAACCGCACATGTTGTGAATCTACCCTTGAAAATTGTTGTTTTTTTTTGTATTTTATTATTTAAGTTATTTAAAAAAAAAAAAAAGTCAAAATAGCAACTTTTAAAATGTAAGGAGACATAAACACAAGCGTTTGCCCAGTGTTAAAACATAAAGTGCTGCTATTTTCCCATCCCTTTTTTCCTAACATATTAGCTACTAAATACTTCATTCATAGCTAGGTGATCAGACAAAAAATCTGTTGCTTCTCCCTAACGGGTGAAACTACATACTCCACTGAGACTGGCATGCATGCTCTGCCTGGCAGAGAACACCGCAGGTAGGTCCCACTACATGGCTGCGCACTACCGGGTCCATGCGAAACCTAAATGACAGATCCGGAGCTGCGCTGTGATTTTGAGACAAGCGGGTGGCTGCTTGAAGTGGTATCCCCTTATTTGATTAGATACAATTCACTGATCATTAGCAAAATTGTTTGTAGATATTACTGAATTTAGATTTAATCAGTTTATTCATATTGATCTAAGTCAGTGTTTCTCAACTCCAGTCCTCAAGGCGCCCCAACAGGTCATGTTTTCAGGATTTCCTTCAGATGAAATGGCTGAGGCAATTACTAAGGCAGTGAAACTGATAAAATCACCTGTGCAAAATAATGGAAAGCCTAAAAACATGACCTGTTGGGGCTCCTTGAGGACGGGAGTTGAGAAACACTGATCTAGGTAACAGCATTGGTTCTGTCTGTCCGTCCCCAGTCTTCTCAATGAACAGTGAGATCATCTCACCGCTCTCTCCTCCTGTCAGCATGTTCTTTGCTAGCATGCAGCATACCTGATTCACTTCCAGTCCTCTCTCTCCCAATCTGAGAGCTGCTGCACAGGGACATGCAAAGAACTGATACCAAGCATAATGTGAGTGCTTGCACAAAGTTCACTTAAATAGTACATGTAAGGATGTTTTAATGAATACAGAGTTGCATTAATTTTAAGTTGTTTTGTTTAGAGACTGTATGAGAAAAGATGGAGAGGTGTTTTACATCCAGAGTTTGTGGGAAGGGTTTCTAGCAATGGTTTGCTATCTTGCTATTAGTGATAAATATAGAGAGAATGGGTTATTTCTATATGTCAAGAAGACAAAGCAGGGGATATAATTGCATACAATGACAGGCTTTGAAGTTGAAATTATAGGGCTATAATTCCCTGAAATGACAGCTGAGCTTGAATCCCAAAAGCTGGCACTGTAGAGAGGGTTTGCTTACATAAACTGCCCATCATTCAGTTTGTAATACTCTCCAAGTCTAGGTTCACACCAATGCAGTTGTGCTTTCTGCACTTTTTCCCCGTTCTTTTACCACATTCTTCCCAGCGATTTTGCCACAATTTGCGTTTTTTAAAATGTTTAATTTATTTTTTTTTGGGGGGGGGGATTGGTTGCTAGGCAAGTTTAAAAGCGTGAAATGCAAATCGCAGCAAAAACGCACCAAAACCAACACTTGCTTTCTGTGCATCTCTATTGAAGTCTAATGCAAAACGCAAACTGCAGTGAGAAAAAAAGTCCTTAGAAAAACATGTTAAATGGACTGTAGTGCGTTTCTGCAAACTGCAAAACGAGGTAAAAAACACATAGGTGTGAACCTTGGGTAAACAAGTCTCCGTTCACACCTAGGCGATTTAAATTGTGGGCGGAACAGCTGCGATTCTGCATGCGATTCCAGAAACGTGGCAAAACACGTGACGCATTTGTGATGCCATTATTTCTTAAAGCCACCCCAAACGCGGAGTGATTTTGTTGAGAATGTCAAGCGACAAAACGCACTGCAATCGAGGCAACACCAAACACTCCTGGCTCTGTGTCCAAGATTTGGTACATGAGCCTCTTTGGAGCGTTTTTGGAGTGGAGGAAGGCCCATTAAAATGAGTGGTGCCGCTCCAAGAACACTCCACTAAAAACCACAAAAAAGCTAAAAAAAAACCCATCTGCAGCAGCTATCTCTGCGCTAAACTCAGGTGTGACAGGAACCTAAGGCACCATCCACACTTTGTGATTTGGAATTGCGGGCAGAATCGCCGCATTTCCAAATCTCGGGCAATCACTGCACGACACGACTGTGCCACACGCGTTTGGTTGCCATTATCCTTTAATGGCATCCTCCCGAACATGATGCGATTCTGCCAAGATTGTCACATGGCAATCTGCACCTTTAAAAATCACATGAAGCTTGTTGCCTGAAAAGGAGGAGCATCTTTTCGAGCAACAAGGGTACATAGAGCAGCCAATTCAAGAGATGTGACACGCAAAACTGGGAATGCTTGTTCCCGCTCCACAAAAGTGTAAATGTAGCCTAAAACAGGTTGGGTGTTCCTTTGGCAATGATCAGTGCTCACTTTCTCTCTAAAAATAAACTCACTAATGACCCTATTGAGATACTTAAAAGAATTTTGCTCACACCTCTCACAGCTCTACAACCTTTTCTATTAATTCTGCTGAACACTTCTTTCACTATGTTGATCTACCTGTTCTTCCTTTAACATATAACAAAAAAAACACTTGACTCTGAGATTACATAACAGGAAATTACAACTGCTATAAATTCTCTTGAATCTAATAAGAGACCTGGTCCTGAGGGTACACATAATTTATAAAGACATGCTAGGTTAATTGGATCTGTCTTAATTGGCGCTAGTATGCGTATGTATGAATGTAAGTTAGGGACCTTAGATTGTAAGCTCCTTGAGGGTAGGGACTGATGTGAATGTACAATGTGTATGTAAAGCGCTGCGTAAATTGACGGCGCTATACAAGTACCTGAAATAAATAAATATAAGAATGTCAGACATGATTGTACCCCATCATCTATCCCCCTTTAATTTCTTGCATCAAGGCCATACTTTCTCTCCAGAAACCCTAAAAGCTTCAGTTGTTTTGTTCCCCAAACCTCACCAAGATCTACAATATTGGTCTACATTATTCCCCCTTTTCACTTCTAAATAGCGACATTATAATTTTGCCCAAAATACTAGCTAATAGGATCAATGTCTTCTTGTGTGAACTTATCCATAAAGACCAAGTAGGCTTTGTGGCTAAAAAGACAAGCCAGCGACAACCTTTGTAGAGTTCTTCAATTGATAAGGCTCACAAAAACTTGACATCCGTAAGGCATACGATTCCTTATCCTGGCCATATTTATTCTTCTGCTTATTAAATGGGGCTTTGGCAATACATTTTACTTGGATAAATGCTCTGTATGCTAATCCTATTGCTTCAATTATTTAATTTTTCATTTACTTTCTTCACTATTCTTCGAGGCACGAGGCAGGGTTGCCCTTTATCCCCTATCCGCTTTATATTAACTTTAGAACATCTAGCAATTGTGATCTGTAATAATTTATCCATTGAACTTGAAATCACCGACATTCATCACAAAATTCTTCTCTTTACTGAAGACAATTTTTTTTCTCATCACCTCCCCTCACATCATTTGCTGAATCTTTTTCATCCATTTAACACATTTGCTCTTATCTCGGGTATCTCTGTTAACAAAAATAAATTGAAGGCCCTAAATATCTCTCTAAATATCTCTCTTAACTCTCAATACCCCGGTACTGTCCGAAGTAGGCCCGTCACTTTGCTCTACTTAGGTATCCATATTTCTTCTTCTTTTTATTCTATTTACACTGCCAATTACCCACCCTCTTCAAAGAACTGTCTAAACAATTATCTGCTTGCAATGCATAACCTTTATCTTGGTTTGGTCATATTCATGCTATAAAAATTACATACCTTCCGAACCAGCTTTATTTCTTCAGAGTGTTACCCATTCCCATCCCAACCTATATTCCCAAAATTAAGAAATATAAAGAAAGATACTTAGCCACTTCCTTACTGGGCACTTAAACCCCCCTCCTGCCCAGACCAATTTTCGGCTTTCAGCGCTGTCGCATTTTGAATGACAATTGCGCGGTTGTGCGGCGTTGTACCCAAACAAAATTTGCGTCCATTTTTTCACACAAATAGAGCTTTCTTTTGGTGGTATTTGATCACCTCTGCGTCATTTTATGTTCGCCTCTATAAACAAAAAATGAGCGACAATTTTGCAAAAAATAACAATATTTTTTACTTTTTGCTAAATTACAAATCCATAAAAAAAAAAATGTATTCATCAGTTTAGGCCGACATATATTCTTCTACATATTTTTGGTAAAAAAAACCGCAATCGGCGTATATTGATTGGTTTGCGCAAAAGTTATCGCATCTACAAACTATGGGAATTGATTTATGGCGTTTTTATTTTTTTTTACTAGTAATGGCGGCGATCTGCGAATTTTATCGGGACTGCGATATTGTAGCGGAAATGTCTGACATTT
>BLSH010444512.1:1962599-1988335 GCA_018402905.1 Glandirana rugosa
CGAGGATTCACCTTCTTTAACCACTTCCTTACTGGGCACTTAAACCCCCCTCCTGCCCAGACCAATTTTCGGCTTTCAGCGCTGTCGCATTTTGAATGACAATTGCGCGGTTGTGCGGCGTTGTACCCAAACAAAATTTGCGTCCATTTTTTCACACAAATAGAGCTTTCTTTTGGTGGTATTTGATCACCTCTGCGTCATTTTATGTTCGCCTCTATAAACAAAAAATGAGCGACAATTTTGCAAAAAATAACAATATTTTTTACTTTTTGCTAAATTACAAATCCATAAAAAAAAAAATGTATTCATCAGTTTAGGCCGACATATATTCTTCTACATATTTTTGGTAAAAAAAACCGCAATCGGCGTATATTGATTGGTTTGCGCAAAAGTTATCGCATCTACAAACTATGGGAATTGATTTATGGCGTTTTTATTTTTTTTTACTAGTAATGGCGGCGATCTGCGAATTTTATCGGGACTGCGATATTGTAGCGGAAATGTCTGACATTTTTTACACATTTTTGGGACCAATGACATTTATACAGCGATCAGAAATTTAAATGTCCACTGATTACTGTATAAATGTCATTGGCAGTGAAGGGGTTAACCTGGGGGGGCAGTGAAGGGGTTAACAATATTCCCTGGGTGTGTTCTAACTGTGGGGGGGGCGGGGCTGGCCGGGACATAACAGATCTAACTGATCCCAGTGACAGGGATCAGTAGATCTGGTATGTCCCCTGTCACAGAATGGAGAACCGCCGTGTTTACATCGGCGGTTCCCCCGTTCTGCAGCTCTGTCAGGCGATCATGGGTCTCAAGCGGACATAGAGTCCGCCCGACCCACGGACACGCTCGCCACCGCTCGCGCCAGGGGGCGTGCCGGGAGCGTGCACAGGGGACGACGTCCATGGATGTCGTCCCGGCATTTCAGATCCGCGCTGGAGCCGTACTTCGGCAATAGCGCGGATCTGTAGGGGTTAAATGTGTTTAGGGTTCCACAAAACCTCAAGTTCCAGCCCAAGTACTCTGCAGGAATAAAAATGCTGGTGGTCTTGGTATCCCAGACATCTAAAAATATTACCTGACGGCTCAAGTCACAACTCTAAAGCCCCGTACACATGGGACGACGATCGCAAGTACAATCGTGTCGAATCGTATGTTGGCTGTTGTATGTGGCATACTGACTGCACTACACGATCGTACGACCGCAGAAGAATGTTCAAGTGCATGTAATTAGCATCCAGCCATTCCTGACTTTGGAGCATGCGTGTTTTGCACAATACAACTTTGTTGTACCAACTGCTCTGTACACACGATACAACGGTCGTATGAGAGCTTGTTGGTATGACCAAGTTTTCTAGTCTGCTCATACAACTCCCTTGTACGACCGTCGTATGTTCGACTGTTCAAATCGCGCATACGAACGATCGATATCACATACAACGGTCGTTAGTACGACCTGTTGTATGCGATCATCATCCCGTGTGTACGGGGCTTTACATTGCTCAATGCTGTTTCAGAACTTCCTATTTGAACATATCTCGCTATTATCCAGTGTTCACCAGTCCCGATCTACAATTTAATTTGGCTCACTCCTTAGTCGTCCCTTTAGAGATGATTCTACTTTATTACACTCTCTCTCTTGCTGGGAGCGTTTTAGATACTACAGTCATGGGATATTCCCCATCTTCCCTTATCCGGGATTCTTAACAATCCTATATTGCCTCCTGCCATGGAAGACCCAGAGAGTTTTATTTGGTAGCGTAATAAAAAAGTTAAATGTGTACACGACCTCCTATCGCTTGAAGGTATTAAAACGCAATGTTACCTTTAGGAACATTGGAATCTCCTTCAATCAGAATCATCACGATTAATTCAGATTACGGATATTATAAATATCCTTCTCTCATACCACATCATGTCCAACCCTCTTAACAGATTTTGAAAAAATATGCAAATTAACTCCACATTCCGCTGGCATAATTTCTCTCATTTACGCTTTGCAAATCTCTTCCCAATTCACTAAAAAAACACCTGCCTACACTCTTGACTGGGAACTTGACCTGGTAGATTCTTTAGAGATCAGTGAGTGGGGTAAAATCTGGTCAACTGAGGCCAAATGTTCCATTAACGCTACGGCCCAGGGAAATGCGTATAAAATACTCTTTCGCTGGTATAGAACTCCGGTGCAACAAACACACTTTTCTCCTTCAATCTCCTCTGTGTTTTAGAGGATGCAATGCTAGAGGTACTTTGCTACATATTTGGTGGGAATGCCCTGTTGTCCAGAAATTATGGACAAAAATGTATATAACATTTGCAAAATTTTAACAATTCCCATAGTTCTGAATGCCTGGGAAGCCTTATTACATAGACCACATTTGAGCTTTAGGAAATTGGAAAGAAAATTGATCTCTTATTTTTTTGGCCACACGACAAACTATTGCTAAAGCTTGGAGAAATCCATCCCTGAACTTTAGAGAGGTGAAACAAAGAATTATGGGCACCATGGTTCACAAAAAAATTGAGCTCTATTCTACTTGAAAACAATTCTAGCTTTTTAAAAGTCTGGTCATCGTGGCTCAATTATACCAGCAAACTTAATATTGATAATTCTTTGATTTCTCTCTAAATATATATAAAAACATTCATCACTCACCTGAGCCTGGCATATCCTAAACATTCCTCCTCTTCTTCTCTTCTTTACTCCTTAACCCTTTTTTCATCTTCAATTTGTTTTTTAATTGTTGTCAGCCATCCCTACTATATTTAAAATGTTTACATATTATACACATTTATTTATGGTTGATTACTATATAATATTTGATACCATTGCTCATTTCTTCCATGTCTATATATTGCATTTCTGTATAACTCTGTTTATGTATCACATTCTAATCTTTTCAATAAAAGTATTGTACCACAGTAGTGATCAGTGGCAACCTACACTGATCACAAATGTAAGGGGTAACTTCTACATTGATCACCAATGCAAGGGGACACTTTTTCACTGACAACTAGCATAAGGCTAGCCATTATTGTTTGTTTTATCATTGTCACATACTGTAGATCAGGGGAGTGTTTTAAAATACTACTACACTTGAATTATGGCATTAGGGTAACTCCACTTTCATGGGGAAAAAACAGCAAATAAAGAAAAACAAATATAGCGCATATAATTGCGACACTAATCATATTGTAATTGAATGTCATTAAAAATTGTCTTTTTCAATCTGCAGCCACTGTAATTTTCTGAGAATGCATTGCAATATGGCAACCTGGAGGAGTTTTGTACATAGAATGTGTACTGACCACTCCCCAGAAACATAATTTCCTGCTTGTTTTTCCCAGAAGTCTGCACTAAGATACAAGTAAGATTTCAGGCACCCCCTGCAACAAAAATTTCATTTTTGAAGTACTTTTAATAGGAACATGTCTAAAGGGATTCAGGTCCAGCATATTTTCTCATTAGTGCCCTACTGCTGCCACAGCTGACAGTTAATTATGAAACCACTCCCATTAAACCCACTCAGTACAGAGGCACAGACAAACACAGAGGTATTCCTTCAGAATAATAAAAAGGTAGGAATCTGCAACAAAGTTTGTTATAATCCTTGCAATGTACATAGATCACCCAGAGGGGAATATTTTTTTTTTCTCAACATAAGTGGAGTTACGTTTTAATTAAACCATTTTACAACTTATTAATGTAATATGACGTGTGTGTGTGTGTGTGTGTGTGTATGTATATAGATTTCAAATGTATTTGAAGGATTCCTCTTCTACCCCAAACTAACCTTCTGTTATTTGGTAACCTGAACCCTGCCAGAGCTCCTGGCTCTGCTATCTCCTCACAATGTATCATAAACCATCTGACTGCCCTCAGGTTTCTGAGAAGTCACTTACAAACCTTGGTCACATGGCACAACCCTTCATGATGAGGATGATGGAAAGAGGTGTGCCGAGGAGACGATAAGGGAGCCACAGGCATCTGACACTCCTGAATATGTTGAAGAGTCAGTTGGAGGCTGCAATGGTGGAACAGAGCAAAGGTGGGAGACGCGGTCTGCCAGAGGTGAGTATACCATCTAATTTATTACAGAAAACCTCCAAATAGACCTTTTTTTCAAACCATCAAAACATTCCATGACCACACAGGGCAATTATAACCAGCTGCATCCAGGTTTCAATGACCCCTTCCCAGTTTTGCTTAAAACAAGGTGACCTATCCCTTTTGCCCCTTTCAGCTGATCAGACCTGACCAAACAATTCCACTGTCCCCCTCCACAGATGCATATGTATTTCAATCCAATAATGGCTGCCTCTGATATGTTTACATCCAACAGCACAAGTCTCTCTGCCACCTTAAGCTTGCATAGGGCTGTGTCTGAGATGATGGGCAATATTTCCATAAAATTATTTGGGGCGGTAATGCACAGCTGTGGCCATTGGATTGAGGCAAGTATGCATCCACAAAGGAAGATGATGGTTTGGGTTAAGTCAGGGTTAAAGCTGTATTCCAGGTATGGATTTGTTTGCATAGTTACATTAGTCTAGCTGGTACCAATGTAGGTATACATATTTAATTCCTGGTCAATCTCTTTAGTGATCCTTGCTCTCTTCCAGGTCCCGTGCCAGGTGCCTGCCCTGTTGCACAATAACCACAGGGCTACTACAATGATTCTCCACTTTCACAGAGATTGGTCATGTATGGACTATGTGTACTTACATTGGTCCAAGCTGAACCAATGTAACTGCATAAAGAAAAAAATACACAGTGGGGAAACTAATAATTTGATCCACTGCAAAGAAATGAAGGGTCTATAATTTGTATTTTAAATGATAGAGACAGAATATCAACCAAATATCCAGAAAACACATGATACAAATGTTATAAATTGAGTTGCAGTTCAGTGAGTAAAATTAAGGATTTGATCCCCAAGCAAAATATGACTTAGTACTTGGTGGAGAAAACCTTGTTGGCAGAGGTAAGACGTTTCTGAGACAGCAGACATCCTCCCCGGTGTTTCTTCTAGGTGCGCAGGCTCCGACGCTGTGAGTGGCCGGAGCTGCAATGACGTCACTCCCACGCATGTGTGCGGGAGCCACTGTTTACGGCACAGGCTCTGTAGGTCTGGCGTGGTAAGCCGCACCTTCAGAGTGCATGCGCCGATGACATCATTTGCTACATGCACTCTGAATATCTCCTAAACGCTGCTATATTCACAGTACCTACAGGTAAGCCTTATTATAGGCTTACCTGTAGGTACAATTAAAAAATAAGACTTTACTGCCTCTTTAAAGGTCTGGAGACTGGCTAGGACACTCTATGACCTTAATGTGCTTCTTCTTGAGCCACTCCTTTGTTGTCTTGGTGGTATATTTTGGGTCATTGTGATACTGAAAGATCCATCCATAACCCATCTTCAGTGCTCTGGCCTCATGCATTGGCCCCTCAATGCGACAAAGTCGGTCTGTACCTTTAGCAGAGAAACAGCTTCAAAGCATAATGTTTCCATCTCTGTGCTTGACTGTAGGGATGGTGTTCTTAAGGTCATAGTCAGCATTTTTCTTCCTCCAAACACGGCCAGTCCCCCTCCTCAAGAAGGCACATGTACAGTCATGCCAAAGAACATCTAAACAATTCAGAGAAGGATTAAGAGAAAGTGCTGTGGTCAGGTGAGACCAAAATTGAGCTCTTTGGCATTAACTCGACTCACTGTGTTTGGAAAAAGAAAAATGCTGACTATGACTCTAAGAACGCCATCCCTACAGTCAAGCACGGAGGTGGAAACATGATGTTTTGGGGCTGTTTCTCTGCTAAAGGTACAGGCCGCCTTTGCCACATTGAGGGGCCAATGGACGGGGCCATGTATTGTAAAATTTTGGATGAGAACCTTCTTCCCTCAGCCAGAGCACTGAAGATGGGTTGTGGATGGGTCTTCCAAAATGACAATGACCCAAAACATTCTGCCAAGGCAACAAAGGAGTGGCTTAAGAAGAAGCACATTAAAGAAAAAGTAAACTTCCTCTACTAACATCTACCTATAGGTAAGCCTATAATAAGGCTTACCTATAGGTAGTGCACATATCTCCTAAACATGCATTTACATTACATGCAGCCAGTGACATTGCTGGTGCATGCGTTCTGAAGGAACAGCTATGGGTACCGTTCCTTCCGAGCCCTGTGCATGCGCGGGAGTGACATCATCTTGGCTCTGGCCAATCACAGAGCCGGAGCCCCCGAACCCAGAAGCAAGACGGGTGAAAATGGAAGTGGCTACAACGCTGACATCACGACGCTGAAATAGCTTCGTTTTAAGGTGAGGTTTCACATAATGTGCTAGTATGCGATGCATACTAGCACATTATGCCTTTACCTTGCAGGAAGAAAAAATTATTTAAAAAATGTCCAGCAGTATACAACAGCTTTAAGGTCATGGAGTGGCCTGGTCAGTCTCCAGAGCTTAATCCTATAGAAAATTTATGGAGGGAGCTGAAACTTTAAGTTGCTAAGAGACAGCCAAGAAACCTTAAAGATTTAGAGAAGATCTGTAAAGAAGAGTGGACCAAATATCCTACCTGAGATGTGTGCAAAACTGGTCAGCAACTACAAGAGACATCTTACCTCTGTGTTTGCCAGCAAGGGTTTCTCCACCAAGTACTAAGTCTTGCCTTGCTTGGGGATCAAACAATTATTTTACTCACTGAAGTGCAACTTAATGTATAGCATTTGTATGTGTTCTTTCTAGATTTTTGGTTGATTTTCCGTCCCTATCATTTAAAATACACATGATAAAAATTATAGACCCTTCATTTCTTTGTAAGCGGGCAAACTTACATAATCTGCAGGGAATTCAGGGTTAAAGGCGCAAAAGGGAGTAGAGCACTTATTTTTTTACAGTTTGACAAGGCGCTTTTGGATTCACACAAGAAAAACCCATTCACACCTCTCAACCATATCATATTCCTCTTAAAAAAAAAGCACAAACCAAGATTTGAAAGACGGGATTTAATTAGAAACAAAATGTACAACTCCACTCTCCAGTCAACAAAAAGCAGAATATCTGTGTGAATATAAACAAGCATTCCCCAATTAAACGCTATACCCCCAATATTGTGTGAAGATAATCCTTGGCATGTGGGCAAAACCTATACCCCAGTTACATTATCTGTAATCAAAATATTCACAACTATTCACATAATAAATTAAAGAGTACACATCACAAACAATGAGAGATATTGTAATAAATCCATTAAAAGGCGTTCCCACCTACTGAATAAATAGGAGTGCAGCTATTTTGCAGGTTAAACAAATATTGGGGCTACTAGTGGTTATGGTTAGGGATATCTCTTCTGGCAAGTGACAAGAGGCTAGACACATCGCAGAGGACTGAGCTTCAAACTGAAAAGAATTCCGTGGTGATAATCCCAGGACCTAGTCAACTGACTGTAACAATGGTAAATAAATGGACATCAGCAAACTTAACAGCTCTAAGTTGATAGTAGCCATATCTATACCCCCATTGATTTTTTGATAGAAGCAATTTCCCCAACCTTTAGGCCCAGTTCACACTAGCTGCTGCCATGGTTCACAGCAGGGGGTCTGTTCACAGTTTCAGGTGCGAATCAGGTCTGAATTTTTGGCTGAATTCGCACCTGAAACAGACCAGAAGAAGCACAGGACCCTTCTGCAATTCGGACCGCAGCCGCCCCGGAGCTGTGTGAACTGGATCCATTGAGAGCCGGTCATAGTCTCCTGTCATGTGAATTGGATGCAGGGAAACCCTCATCCAATTTGCAAGAGTATAAACCCAGCCTAAATCAAGTAATTACAATAATGTTCCTAAGGCTGGCCATAGACAAAGTTAATTTCTTTTTGCAGTAAAGCATACTGCATGACAGTGTTGATGGGGGAGGCCCTCCCACAGATTCATTGCATTTTCCTGGGGATGGGGGAGCCATCCACGCTGGGAGAACACAGTGATTACTGCTACTGGCTATAACAGCCACTAGCAATAATCGCATGTGAAATTCAACAGGCTGGTTGTACCAAAGTTGATCAATCAGCTTGGGTACAGTCAGCCTGCCCATACATGGTTTAAAACTTGTTTTGTTCCTGCTGAACTTCCCAAGATTCGAACAGTCTATGGCCAGCTTAAGGAAGTCCAAATATGGATCTAACCAAGAACCAAGTGTGGGGAGACATCTGGGCATCAGTAAGACCTGGCATAGTGTTAGGTCAGCCATGGCTCTATTCTCTCCCTCGTTTATTGGGCATGATCATGTTGAAGGGTAATATTTCACATGTTCAATCACTTGAATGAGTTGGAGTATCTTTATAGAGCAAGGCACCCACTTTGTTTTAGCCCTTTGCCCAATGATGCCTAGATGTCTCCCCACACTTGATTCTTGGTACCTGGGCCTCTCTTTGGTCCCTCCTAGTAACGTAATTGTACTCACTTGATAAAGGTTAGGAACACTGCTTCTAACAAAAGACAAGGGGGTTTAACATTTCTACTACCAAGAGATATCCCTAAACCCCAAGCACTAAACTTTAACATGTCAATGTCATTTAAAAAATGGTCTTTAATCCTCTTGAAATTTGCAGCTATCGTTAAAAGATCCCTGCCATGAAGTACCTTGTTTAGCCACTTCCTGTTATGAAATAACAACTCAGCTGTCACCCTATCACATGCACCAGTGGTGAAGATTATAAGCTGACACTAATTGGGCAGAATGGTCCACCGTTGCCATTGTCAGGAAGCCAGTCTAAGTGCAATGTTGCGTAGATGAAGCTGGAGCGGGTGCATGTAGTACAGTGGTTCTCAACTCCTGTCCTCAGGACCCACTAACAGGCCAGATTTTAAGTATTACCTTGGGGAGATGCAGACTAGAATACTGCAATCACTGAGCAGCAAATTATATCATCTGTGATGCATTTCAGTTATCCTGCAAACCTGGCCTGTTAGTGGGTCCTGAGGACAGGAGTTGAGAACCACTGATGTAGTAAGTGGCTGAAAAGGCGATCAGTAGCACTTAGATGGGAAAAAGGATAAAACTGTGATGGGAAAAACACATGGCAGATGTCTATGATAGACTGTGCTTTATTAAACAAAATGCTATTCAATTTGGGTTTACTTCTACTTTAACTACTTGTCAGGAGAACAAAGTCCCTGGCTGCTTATCAGTTGAAAAGAGGGATTCCTCAAGATCTTAGTTCTCATGAATGATGGTTTTGGATGCAAACTGGCTGCCTCTGGTGATTGGTCAGTGTACAAACCTGGTTCTGATTTTCATATATTTAAAAACTTGACAATACATAACAAAAAATAACTCACACCAGCACTGCTCTGTGCTCAAGACAGGTACTTTGGTTATAAGAGTTCAGTCAGTTTAACGTCCAATCTCCACCCAAACCACAGCTTCCAGTGGCAGTCCATCACTCTTCCAGTTGCATAGGGTGGTTTGCATATGACCGATATTTGTTTTGTTTTTTGTTTTTTTTTCCCGCTCATACTGTCTCATTTTCCTGTTCAACCAATAAGATATTTTGTTATTTATCAACTGCGTTTTTGGAATATGCAGAGCTATACTTGAAATATAAATGAAAATATATTTTTATACCTAGAACTGCTGATCCTGTTTGGACATAAAATATACTTTAACCACTTTACTATCGACATACGTTCATGAACAGCAAAGCAGTGGATGTTTATTTTTAGACCAGTTACTATATGAGCATGTAACTGATTGGGCGGTCATTACCTCAGATCACAGGCAAAATGTACAGAGCCAATAAAAGTGGCTCTATGCCTTATGAAAGCTGTGATGGACAACTACAGCATAAATGTAAACACTGCTACTGTTTACATTTGAGAGCCCTCCCCTTCCTCTCACAAAGCAGGAAGTGGTGAAAGGATGACTGAATGAATGATTGAATGAATAAATAAAAGGACCAAAAGGCAGTAGCAGATTTATTTGTAGTTTTAATTATTTTTTTAGAATTTTTTTCTTAACCCTTTCATCCCCCAACCTACCTCCTCAAACATTTTATACCCATCCTGTCTCTGTAGTAACCTGTATATTAACGCCTTCACCTCCCTTATCCTGCACATTAACCCTCTTATTTTCATCCTCCCACTGTACATTAAGCCACACATGCTCCCCAGGTGGTGGCTCTCAGTGACAGTAGTGCCATATAGGTCTAATAGGTTTTCTTTTTTTTGTTCCCAGTGCACATAGAGTCAAGTCACTTGTGCTCTGTATGCCAAAGAAAACAGATATATGATGGCTCCACAGAGAGGTAAGGAGCAAGATCGGTATGTAGGGTAACGGTTATCTTAAAATTAGGATCTAAAAGCCTTAAAGTGGAAATCCATGCTAAAACTAAAATCACTACATCTAAAAGACACACACAATCTAACACTAACCTATCTAGCCCTGTAAAGAAAAGAAAAAATCATTCTACATACCTTTTCTGCAGACGATCCGACCCGATCCCACACTGAGCTGTCAGCTGCAGCTTCATTGTGGAGACAGGTGCAGAGGAAACGTACAACAACAGAAGCCCCATAGTAAGTTTATGCGTGATGTCACTTCCTATTCATTTCACAGCCGTTGTCAGCCATGTTCTCTGCAGAGCGTCTGCCGCTGGAGATTGGGTCGGATCGCCTTCAAAAAAGGTATGCATACTGATTTTTTCTTTACAGGGCTAGATTGGTTAGTGTTAGATTGTGGATGTCTATAGATGTAGGGATTTTAGTTTTAGCATGGACTTCCACTTTAAGCATGCCTTGCCACCAAGATAATCTACACTATGGCCAAAAGTATGTGGTCACCCCTCCCAATGAAGAATACAGCTAATAATGCAGCACAGAAAGACATTTTAGACAATTGTGCTCTTCCACCCTAGTGGTAACAGTTTGGGGAAGACCCTTCCAGCTCTATAAAGATATGGTTTGACCAGCTTGGTGTGGAGGAATTCGAGTGTCCTCTACAGAGTCCTGTCCTCTGACAGAGTCCTGCACATGATACTTTATGTGGAGTGGTAGAAATCAGAGGTCATCTGAAGTCTGTTTGCTGTCCTCTTGTCTGGTTGTCCTAGCACAAAAAGTTTCTCAGCTACTGAGTCTGCAAATCTAGTACTAGCCAACACTGAAGCTGATTAATGTAAAAAATACAGGGTTATGTCATGGGACACCAGTATGCACTCTCTGCTAGGAGACCATGTGTAAAGCCAGGGAGTGAACAGGTCTTTAAAGGATAAGTTCACATTAAAAAAAAATAAATGCACATGCACATTTCAGGTAAAAAAAAAAAAAGTGCTTTTTTTGGGGGAGCCTGTTCGCTGGTGCCATGCAGGTCTCCTGCAGATCTGTCAGTGTATATGTGTGCCTGTATACTGACAGGAAGAATCACAGCCCTGTGGTAGTTAATTGAGAACTCCAAGCTGACAGCTACAAAGGATGTTAGGACTTGTAGTTCATTTATACACAGAACTCTGTGTAAGAATGATGTGGCAGTGTGGGCGAGGGGGGGGGGGGGGGGTTAAATCGGGCAGTGGCTGCAGCATTGGAAACATGTTGCATGTTCCACCATAAATATGGGTGGAACATGTAACATGTTCCCAAAGGTGAACTTGTCCTTTACCTACCAGTCTTCAGATGACCTCTGACACACAAGCTGAAGTGTCAGATACAGACCATGTAAACGTGACCGGTTCCCAAAATATAAAGAATACACATATAATACACAAAACGAACCAACAAAAAAAAAAAATTATACAATAAGCAAATCTAAACCTTCCACTGCAAATTTATTGAACAAAATGAGCAAATTGGGGGAAACAGCAAACACACACTGAAAAAAAAGTTTCCAGAGAAAAGCAGAGCGTGATAACAGTAATTATTTCCATTGCAAAGATGCTACTATAGACATTTTTCAAAGGAATAGGTAGTAAACTGTAGCCAGACCACATCAGAGAAGTGTAGACATCTTCCTTAGATCAGTGGTAAATTCGGGGGATTGTGTTCAAGCTCTACAGCTTTTGCCAGACAGACGTAGGACACAGGCAACCATGTTGACATGTCTGATGAAGACTGCAGCACTCAAATAGAGCAAAAAGGGAGACCTGGGCTGCCAGAGAGGTGAGTATATTACAGAGTCACAGTTTTACACTGGATTACTGCACAGATCTAACATACATACAGCACACAGGAGTTTATTTACTAAAACTGGAGGGTGCAAATGTTGGTGCAGTTCTGCATTGAAACCAAATCAGCTTCCAGTTTTTTTGTCAAAGCTTAATTGAACAAGCTGAAGTTAAAAGCTGATTGGCTACCATGCACAGCTGCACCAGATTTTTCACTGTCCAGTTTTAGTAAATCAACCCCACTGATTCAAGTGAGAATGCACGTGCCTTTTGTATCTAGCCAGTATTTGCTTATCCTGGAGTTCAGCTTTAACAAATTAGAGATCACAAATAATGTTTTGCAGAAAGCCACAAGATGCAACATTTGGGGTGGACACACACACAGAGAACGTATTTCTGGTTACCCATCAAGACTGGGCTCCCATCCAGTGTTGAAGGCTCTACAGACCAACTCCCAAAAGTAGTGACAGATCTGGGGAAGACCTGTCCCTGTACATGACACTGCATGTAGGATCACTTTCAAGGTTAGGCAATGGCTGCCAGCAGTAGACAAAAGCCTTCACTAGGATACGTAGCCCTCCTTCTGACAAGTACATGTTAAGGAGACTGGGAGAATCAGTTCACTAACGACAAGAAAAAATAAATAAAAAATAAAATAATAATAATCTTCTTAAAAATATTCAGCACTAGCTGAATTAGTGCTTTGACGCTTGGGATAGGTCTGACATAAAAACGTAAAGACTCTTGTTAAGAAACAGATCTTTCTGCGTAATATAGAAATGACTAGACGTCCTATAAAATATTTGTAATATGCATGTTCAGTAAACCTATGGTGTAAGATGACACTGCTATTAAAGCAAGCAAAAAAAAAAATCTTTATATGATCAGAGCTCTGTTTTTTTCTGCATATTTGAAGATATTGTTGGCACACAAAAACCAATCACTCCCTGAAATCTTTCCTCTATTCTCAGTTTGATTCAGAATAATTTAGTTTAGCAAATATTCCATAAGTCATGAACAGATTCTCGTAACCCATGGCTGTATTCAGATCGGCCTGCACACTGAGAAGCCAATGTTCAATTTCTGTTCCAGTGTCAAGGAACCATCGCTTATAGCTACTCAGTTCAGTGTAGATTGGTCATTGAGGCCCTCTTTAGCTTTTAGCTCTTCCCTGTCAGACATCTCAAATGACCCTTTTTCAGTGCCCTATCCAATTCAGAAACACTAAAACCTCCTTTTCCAAAAAGAAAAAAAATATCTTGCCTTTATTTCTTTACAAAAATTTTAGTATGAACTTATGAAATCATCATACCGGAAGAACTTGTAAAAATAATGTCTTTTAGCAAAACACAAAAAGTTCTGTAGCTCTCAAGGCTTTTCATGAATGGAAACAGAGAAAAGAACCCCGCCACCACAAGCAAACACCAAGCAGGTTTCCTTAGCTACTTATTCAGTATCTCAAGCTAAGCACAAGCCAGCAGACAGAACAAGCTCTGATCTACGCGGCAGCAGTTTTATACCTTACTCCGGAAGAGGGGCTTAGCCCCGGGGCCACAGTACTCATTGTAGATCAGCTTAAACAAGAAGAGATGGAAGAGCGTGATCAAAGAAGCCACGCTGAACCAGAAGAGGAAGGGAAGCCCTGGATACTGCTTGGCCATGTGCTCCTCGTGGGCCAAGATCTCCTTCAGATGCAAGGTGTGCCTCAAATCCTGCAGATGTGTCAGTTCAGTGGAGATATACAGCAATGGTGTTAATGGCTGAGTCACGAGTACAGGAAATATATGCCCTTTGATCTCCGATGTCAGTTCCACCGGCTCATTTAAACACCCAGCCTCACAGGCATAAAGTTTTACCAACTTATCTTGGAACTTCACTGACACGTGAAGGAATGGCTTTTCATCCTGATCAAGCAGGACAGCAAGATTGATGAGGTCTTTGTTGTAATGTATTCCTCTGAGAGCGTAGCTGTTGTGAAGGACATGCGGGTCAGACTGGAACTGTAGGTGGTTTTCCGTGAATTGTAGACCACCGAAGCTAAGCATCATCCCCTGCATCAGTCCGTGGGCACCAGCCGCCACAAGGCTCTTGCAGCCTCTTTTTTGTAAGGTCAGTTTCCAAAGGTCCCAGAGCTGGAGAAGCTGGGTGATCCCCCCAAGTTTGCTCGGCCAAAGATTCTCGGCATGCATGCTGGCGTGACCGCTAAAACAGTGGTCGGCATAATTTAGTGTCAGTTCCATCTTTTCACGTTCTTCATTGTTTATAAGGGGGTCCACAAGAGGCGCTAAAGAGCAGGACAGCATGTAGTAAAGAGTGATGTTGATGGTGTCACTGGTGGGAGTGTGAGCATCTTTTATCTTTCTCATCTCAATTCCTAGGAAGAGCAAGAGATAACATTAGGTAATAAAAAAGCAAAACACCAACATGCCTTTATTTACACTGCATGTTGCAAAAAAATTACTTTGCTATAGTGCTGCACAAAATCACCAAGAGCAGAAGAGATGCCAGAGAGAATTCAGAACACTAAAAGTGTCTCTAAAGGTAGGTTTTTTATCTTAAAGAGGTTGTATACTTGGAAAAAACAAACAAACAAAAAAAACCTGTAAGACAAAGGCATAATGAGCTAGTATGCACAGCATACTAGCTCATTATGAAATACTTACCTTGGAACGAAGCTCCGACGGGTCCGCTCGGTCCCCGCAGAGGGGGCTGACATCTCCCCTAGGGATATCCTTCCTGAGTTCGTGGCTCTGGCGCTGTGAGTGGCCGGAGCCACGAGAAGTCACTCATGCGCGTGGGAGCTCATCTTTCCAGCAAGGTAGCGCCGGGACATCAGCATCTACATGAAGGGCGAATATCTCTTAAACCAGGGCTTGACAAATTTGCCTTGAATCTAGGAGCCGGCTAAAAAAGTTAGGAGCCTGTTTTTTATAGCGTAGTGTGGGGTTGTCAGCGCCAGGGGTAAGACAAGTAATTTGCGCCCCTAACCCTAACTTACTCACAGCAGAGCAGCCAGTCAATAACTCCACCGTATACATCAGGGTTATAGGCTGGCCAGAAAGAGTGACACTAAAAAATCTTATGGGGGAAACTCCTTATTATGCCGAATGCATCGTGACTGCGGCATGTAAAACGCCCTCATCTCCTGCCTAATGGAGCTTAAGGGTGGCAAAAACATGTCTCTACTGCACATTATTACCACCCAACTTGCACATCTAAACAAAGCCTTAGTGACATTGTAAATAAAATACAAAAAAAAAAAGGTGAAAAGTATTCCAGCGCTGCTGATCTTCTGCTGCCTCTTTGCAGCCACTTCATGCGTACATGTGTGTCCCCCACAGTGACTTTTCATTGCTCTGGTGGGTTTCCGGTCACCATGAAATTTTGGAGCCCAGCTGCACAGAGTGGTAATTGTTGATGGTACACAGGGCTTTATCACAATTTTGTTGCTTAGCATAAAGGTCACGTTTCTCGCGGTGTAACATCATCTGTCATATTATACAAAATAATAATGGGCTAACTTTACTGTTTAGTTTTTTTTTATTCATTAAAAGTGTATTTTTTTTCCAAAAAAATTGCGCTTGAAAGACCGCTGCGCAAATACCATGTGACATAAAATATTGCAACAAACGCCATTTTATTCTCTAGGGTCTCTGCTAAAAAATAATATATAATGTTTGGTGGTTCTAAGTCATTTTCTAGCAGAAAACACTGGATATTTAATTGTAAGCCACTAATGTGAGAGAGGGTTTAGTCTTTAAATGGTTAAACTTTCCTGATAGCCCGGAGATCATTGCTTTGAAAGAAGAAGATACATTGTTTGTTTCTACTTAGAATGAAGAAAAGTAACAAATATCCCAGGCAGCCAAGTTTAACAGCTGTTAGATTAAGCAGAGAACTCTCGGCTCTCACTGAATCTGACAGCTGTTTTAACATGGGGAGAGAAGGAACGGCAGTCACTTGCCAGGACGCGATTTCTGGTCGCCATGGCGACCTGGCGCCCGGTGTTTGTCGAGGCCTGTCTTAAACCGTACCTTATTATAGGCTTACCTGTAGGTAAAAGTCAATAAAAGGGGTATACAACCACTTTAATGCATTCTCTGCATTAAAGGTAAAAGACCATTTGTGTGCCTCTCCATTGGACAGAGAGAGAGAGCAGTGTGAACCATTGGCTCATGCTGCTGTCAATCACAGTCAGCAAGGAGATAGTGGGGGCCATATGTTAGACACTCCATATTGGGGCTCTGCTTTTCCGAACCATACTCTTGGACCAGCATTCAAAAACAATAGAAAACATCAACACAGGACAGATCATATTTATAAAGCAGTGAGTGTGACTTTCATCAAGCATTAACCGGTGGTAAATCAATCACTGTCATTTAAAACACATGCACCAGGAAGATTCACCTGTAGTGAATGCTTGGTAAAAGGTCAGATTCTCTGTTTTATAAATATACCCCAGAGTGCTGTCAGTATACACAACAGGAACACGTTTGCGGAAACAGACTGTACTGCAAGTTGTTCTTGTCATCAGTCCAGCAAGTGTGACCTCTCTTTACAAAACAGGAACAGAGCTCTGACATTCATCTACAAAATGACAAATCACCAGTTCTGTCCCAGCATCTGCCTGCCTTGCTACTGAGAAAGACTCATAAATAACCTTCTACAAAATGACCCAATACAATGACAAAAACGGACACTATTTGGGCTTATACTAGAGTTGCTCACTAAAAAACAATTTGCATTTGGAACGCTTATCGGAGGGCATTTGACAGGTAGTGAGGAGGCGTTGTATAGCCTCATTACCGCCTGTTTTAGCTTCTTAAACCCAACACTAAAGTGCCACAACCACATGCATTGTATGCAGTTATGGGACAGGACGCCCCCCCATTCAGTTAAATCGGTTGTGTTCAGTGGGCAGTACTTGACAGAAGAAATCAATTTTGCTGCAGCACGATGCAAAGAAAAACGGCATATGTATTCCCCACTTCGCTTCCTTAGAAGCATAAAGGGAAGCGGTAAACATTCAGCTCAATCGTGGGTTATTACCACTCCACAAACACAAACAAAGCCTTTATGGTTTACTTGACAGTTTACGGTCTATGAGCACATTCAAGTAACCCTTTGATTGCCAAAAGAAACACACCAAAATGCAAAAATTTGGGGAATTCAATTGTGAACGAAGAAAAGGTAGCTGAATATATGGCTGCAGGACAGAGACATTTGCAATGCAGCCCTGGCGACACAGGCACTACAGAAATGCACCAGGGTTTGATATTGGCATTTTTTAGTTCATAGAATTCCAGCTTTACTATTACTTTAGTTTGTTTTGGCCCAAACTTTTCCTTTACATAACTATGTGGCTGCAGTGCGTGGCGTATATATACACCGTATAGAGGGGTCGACCGATATTCACTTTTTTGAAGCATCAGGATCGGTCATAAACGTACAGATGTTACAGATATTGCTTCAAGGGGTTGTACCGGGTGATGCTTGCAGCTGCAGACATCACCCCGGTACCGTTCTTTAGAGCAGATGGTCAGCTCTCTTGTAATAACAACCGATAACAACCGATGCGGCTCAGCTGCCGCTCCGCTATTATTACAAGCAGCAGGAGGGGACATCCCCCTCCTCCCGCCGCTCCACCAGCGGGAGGCCAGAGTGACCAGCTGCCACGTCCGCTGGCTGGCCAAAGACCCTAATAAAGCCAGATTGGCTTTGTTTGGGTCTCGGATCTAGTAACCCGGAAGCAATGTCATGACATCACTTCCGCATTACTGGCATCCTAAAGGCACCAGTTTTAAAAAATAGAAAAGTATTCAAAAACGCAGATCTTGACGTTTTGAATACTTCCAAGTGCAGAGGAGGGGTCTGGGGTCTTATAGACCCCAGGTCCCTCCATAAAGAGTACCTGTCACAGGGGATTTTTTCATTCCTTGTCACAGCAATAAAAGTGATTAAAAAAAAAAATTAGAAAAAGGACAGTGTAAAAATAAAAAGTTTAAATCTACAGAATATCAGCACATGATATTGACTAGAGTGATATGAACAGTAGTAAGTATGGCGCCGTTCTAATATACACTAGTAATACAAAGTGGTGCTTACAATGCTCAGCTTAAATCAGTATAAAACCATTCTTAAAACCAAGGTGCAGAAAAAAAAAAAAGTCCTTTTAAAATGGTTCTTACAATGTTCAGCTTAAAACCAAACTGCAGAAAAAAAAAATCTTTCACACATTCAATGATGGTGATAAAAGGTAACTTTTTTTCTGCAGTTTGGTTTTAAGCTGAGCATTGTAAGCACCATTTTAAAAAGGACTCTTTTCTGCATCTTGGTTTTAAGAATTGTTTTATACTGATTTAAGCTGAGCATTGCAATCACCACATTGTATTACTAGTGTATATTAGAACGGCGCCATACCTACTCCTGTTCATATCACTATATACTCTTGTTCCCCTCTTGAGGGGCAACATTAGGGGCAGCAGCTCTACCCACCATACAACACTATCTTCTCATATCATCAGCGTGGCACCAACCCAACCCCTTCTTTTTACCTGATATTGGCTATCGGCCTGAAAAGCAGCCGAAAAAGCGGTATAGTATCGGCCCTGAAAAACCGATATTGGTCGACCCCTAATACCGTAGTAGCAGTATGACAAGAAGTTGCCTGTACTGCTGCCGGAATTAGAGTCAGCCTGAGTGCATCTTAGCCATTTCAAGGAAGTCTAAGATTTTAGTCACTGAATAAAAGGCTTCCCCCGATTGGTTGAGGTGAAAATCAGGACGTCATCATTGATGAACACAAGGCTTCTCCTGAACAGCAAAGAAGCTTTTAGCCCAACTCTGTTTAGCTCCGACAGCAGACAGGATGTTACTATGTACTGCTTCCAGAACACAGTGCTGCATACTGAATGTAGCTAAAGCTACAATATATATATATATTTTTTTAAATCAGAAAAGGTTTAATCAAAAATAAACAAAAAGACAATCCAGTGAGCGGACACAGAGCTATAAACAATATACATTCAGTTGTACGAAAATGAGAATTCTTGTTACATCACATCCTAGCATGGCCCATTAAGTCAATTATTACAACATATATTACAGCGTACACAGCGGCCGCATAGCTATGTAAAAGGAACTAGTTGATATTGGCCAGCGGGTCCAAAACCAACTAATTATAGCCATAGAAAAGCTGGCATTCTACTTTGAGCAGAAGTATCACCAAACATGTTTTTCTTGAGCCTGCTCCAATGGCACAAGATGTGTTCTATTGCTCCAACTTTAGTTGGTGCAAGTGAATCAGAGTTGAATAATTAATGCTGATTGACAGTGCTGGTTTTAGACACCAAACATCTGCCCAAGACCATCCCTGAGCTCCACATTAAAGAGAAGGGGAGTGTCCACGCTCTCCCGTTTCTCCATTACTACACTGGCATGAGTCAATGACATCAGCACTCAATAACAGAAACACCCACACATTGGGCTACTGGTAGGAGAGGAACCTGCAGGTTGGATTAGAGCAAATAAAGAAGAGATTGGGAAAGATTTACTAAAACTGAAGAGTGCAAAATTTGGTGCAGGTGTGCATAGAAGGTTTCCAGGTTTTATTGTCAAAGCTTTATTGAACAATCTGACGTTAGAAGCTGATTGGCTACCATGCACAGCGGCACCAGATTCTGAGTGCTCCAGCTTTAGTAAATCTCCCCCAATGTCTCCACAATCGTTCAGCACTTCTTTGAAGAACAAGGGTAATAATTTCTAAATAAATCCACAGGCCAGCATTTAACTTTTCAAAGCTAATGGGACTTCTTTAGGTTCTGGAAAAAGTAGGGAAGCATCAGAGACTCTCTTTGGATTTTGGCTGTTTGTTTCCCTGTTGGGGAGAGATCACCTCGCTTCTGTACCACACAAGGGGCATCATTTATAAAGCAGTGACTGTGACTTTCACCAAGCATTCTCTGGTGGGGAATCAATCACTGTCATTTAAAACACGCATAAAGAAGATTCAATTGCAGTTGATGTAATTTTAGCATGTAGGCTGGTGTGAAGGAACCTTAGCCCACATTCACATTGTTGCCTATTGCCGGAAACGGACCATCCTTAACGATGAGACGTCAATTTTGTGGCGCCGCACCGATTCCCAAATAGTTCCTGCTCTACTTTTGGCGTCTTCAGGGGCGATTTAAATAGACATCTGTGCATGAACCCGCACAGATGTTTGTCAAATTGCCTCCGAAGTCGGACTGAAATGCTGGTTTGAAATCGTGCGCGTTTAGCTTAACTTGCACAATTTCAAACCGGCCCTCAGTATGAACATGGGCTTGTAGGGGAATTAAGATTTCCTTCCACCACCACCACCTGCAAACTTTTTCTATCTTCCAACGAGGCTCTTGGCTTGTCCAGAGGACAGAAAAAAATTGCCATTCTTGGACCTTTGCGATACTGCTGGAAAATTTGGCCCCAGCGAGTGGCTTGTTGTATCCCTGAGAAAGGAAACAAAGGAAAATCTCCTGCCTGGGACAAAGACAGCAAAGGAAGGAGAAAACAAAACGAAAAAAACTGAGCTTTATATATATACAAATGAAGGGATTTAATTTACCTGAAACAAACAAATCAGCCCATATCTGCTGATGCTCATTAAACAAGTCCTCCACCCTCATTCGCATCACTTCCAGCATTTCCTTCTTGGCAGCCTCTCGTAACTTGCTAAAAGTGTCTTCCAGTTTTCCAGAGTCAATTGGATCAGATGTGTAAATAACGGATAAAAAAGTCTCATCAAACTCAGATTTTGGGCTGACTTGTACCCTGCTGACCATCTTTTTGGTGGCAACCACCACCAGCATGCTTTTTCCATCTTCCAATGAGACCCGTCCAGAGGAAAGGAAGAATTGTCGATCTTGAACCTTCTCGACACTGCTGGAAAATTTGGCCCCAGAAAGTGGCTTCTGAGTAGCGATATCAAAAGCCACAACTCTGTCGCTAGGATTGGTGACATGGATCCTCTGAACATACACATGGGGTCGGCTTCTGTGGGCAAAGTAGTCCTCGCGGACAGAAACACAGTCCCTGGCAGAGTCCGACTTCTCAATCTGCATACAACGAACCGTCCGTATCAAACCCTCTCTAAGGAAAATGGCAGTGGCGTGGACTTCTGATGAAGTACCCGAATGTTTTACAAATGTCAACGGGGGATAATCCGTCAAGTGAAATGATACAGACAAGGAGGATGCCCATAAAGTATTTTTCCCAACATCAACAAGAATATGTCCGTTGCCAACTGCGGCCGGGCCCTGCAATTTGGATTCTTCGCTGGGATGTGCAACTATCATCACGTCTCCTTTCTCTGCAAGTGCTTTCCATTGCTTAGTCTGTGTCTGTAGGCAAGCTGCAGGAGCACCGCGAGGCTGACCCGAGTACCAAAATCTATACATTGGTCCTGAGGACATATACCAGTAGATGATGAAAAGGAACCCCAAGACTGCGAGGACCCTCCGAGCCCAACTGCTGGACAGCAGTCCTGGGAGTCCCTTAAGCCTCTGCTGCAGCCACATTGAGGACGCTGATTTTTGGACAGCTTGTGAGAGAAAAAAAAAATTAAAGAGGTGCAGGAAGTCAATTCCGAGAGGCAGAAGACACCTCTTCCCGTCACACTAGCTCATTGTTGGGAGGACAGGCTGCACATCCCACCAACAAAACACAACATCGTCCTCTATAACCTGCTACACATAGTAACAAGTAGGTCACCTGCACGCCTGTCTGGTCTTTATGACGTATAAAAACATTTAAACTTAACTCTCCTGAAGCAAGTCACTCGCCCAGATCCGCCCTGACCTGTCTGAGCAGATTCTAAACTCGTAAAGTGAGCTGAAATCAGGTCAGCAAGATTCCTAGCGTCAAAGTCACAATTTAGAGGAACTTAAACCTGACTTAATCCTATTCCTCCACCCTGAGCATGGGCCCATCTCTAATTCAGTCACCTTACCCTCTGACCTTACTCCGAGACTCCCTCACCTCTTATAGAGCCCAACTTGGATCTTCCTCATACACCTACCTCTCACTAAGACTATGATCACTTTCTAGTTAATCTTTTTCTTCGAGACCCCACCTCACCCATCCAGTCTGGGCAAACCGCCCTCTGTCCTTCACACTAGTCAGAGCTTCCTTGCCTACATACACAATGGTAAGCAGAGCCCTTACTTCTGTATTATGATCTCCCCCAGACCCTCATCTTCCTTTATTCTGGGGTTCTTTACTCACTTTTATTCTAAACTCAGACAATCCACACCGATAATAACCCCACACTACTCCTCCAATCCCAGATCCCCCAGACTGCTACTCACTGTTTTCTTGGTTTAGATTCCACCTACTCCTACAATAACACAGAGTGTTACTGAGTGGCCCTACTCATCCCAAGGAGGGTCAACTCAACTCAACCCAAGGAGGGTCAACTCAACCCAACCCAAGGAGGGTCAACTCAACCCAACCCAAGGAGGGTCAACTCAACCCAACCCAAGGAGGGTCAACTCAACCCAACCCAAGGAGGGTCAACTCAACCCAACCCAAGGAGGGTCAACTCAACCCAATGAGGATTAACTCAACCCAGTGAGGATTAACTCAACCCTTCTGGATTCAGACTCCACTCACAATTATTGAGGAGGAGAATGTAGCCAGCCCTTTCCTGTGGATAGTGAGCAGACCCCACTCAGCACATCTGGCCACCCACCATTATTCTGGGGCCAAATTGTGGCAGGACCTTCTCTTTCGAGGGTCTACCCCGCCTTTACCCACACACTGACGCAACCCCACCACCCTCACGGGGCGTTCTCACTGCACCCCTCCTCACCCACACACTGACACGACCCCTCACTGATACAGACCCCCCTCAAAGATACAAACTGCCCCTCACCCACACATCCCCACTGACCCCTCCCACACCCAGCAACCTTGGCCCCTCAGTCGACCCCCTAGTCAGCACACAGTCCGGTCAGATAGCCGCTCTCCTCCGCATATACAGCCCCGCGCTCTCTCTCTCTCTCTCTCCTCACAACACGGAAGTGTCAGCACTGCAGTCGTCTCGTACAGTCACCTCTCGCGAGATCCTTGTCTCCTGTCACCTGTCATTTCAGGTCATGTGACCGAGGTACACGCGGACGGCAGGGAGGCAGAGTTCAGTCATGTGACGGCAGAGGCGGACATGTGCGCCCCCCAGCGGCCGGTCTGGGATATTACCGCTGGCGGCTGACACGTGTGTTGCCCCTGAGATCTAGATATCGCCCAGGGTTGGAAATACGTTGCAGCTGGGGGTAGGAAGGGGGATCGGTGGGGGTGTCTTGAGCAGCCGAGTCCCAGCACTCATTTTCTGAGTTGGAGAAACATTAGCTTCTTGAATCTGATTGGCTGGCAACTCGGGTGTTTATATGTGTGAACCCCTGTAGGTGCCTATTTGTGCAGGGGAGCCCCTGTGTGCAGCTAGGCTGTGGGCTGCACTGAAAGTGGAACTTTACCCATAACGAGGTGATAACAAATAATATTCTTTAACAAGGAACATATATTCCATATCAGTGCCCATCAATGCTGCCTATCAGTGATCATCAATGCCACCTATTAATGTTCATCAATGCTGCCTACCAGTGCCACCTATCAGTGCTCATCAATGCCACCTATTAGTGTTCATCGATGCTGCCTATCAGTGCCGCCTATCAGTACCACATATCAGTGACCATCAATGCTGCCTATCAGTGCCGCCTATCAGTGCTCATTAACCACTTACCCACCAAGCCTGTTTCTTGAATTCGGCGCTTACCAGTTAAAAACAGTTTTTTCTTTGCTATAAAATTACTTAGAACCCCCAAACATTATATATATTTTTTTCCTAACACCCTAGAGAATAAAATGGCGGTCATTGAAAAAATTTATGTCACACAGTATTTGCGCAGCGGTCTTACAAGCGTGCTTTTTTTTTTAATAAATTCAGTTTTTTTAGTTAAAAAATAAGAAAACAGTAAAGTTAGGCCAATTTTTTTCCATATTGTGAAAGATAATGTTACGTCGAGTAAAATGATACCCAACATGTCATGCTTCAAAATTGCGTCCGCTCGCGGAACAGCAATAAACTTTGCAAATTATAAATCTCCATTGGCGACATTTAAAAAATTCTACAGGTTAGCAGTTTTGCGTTACAGAGGAGGTCTAGAGCTATAATTGTTGCTCTCGCTCTAACGATCGCGGCGATACCTCACATGTGTGGTTTGAACACCGTTTTCATATGTGGGCGGGACTTACGTATGCGTTCGCTTCTGCGCGCGAGCTCGGCGGGACGGAGCGCTTTAAATTTTTTTTTTTTAATTATTCATTTTGCTTTTTACTTTTTATTTTTAAACTGTTCTTTAAAAAAAAAAAATTGATCACTTTTATTCCTATTACAAGAAATGTAAACATTCCTTGTAATAGAAAAAAGCATGACAGGTCCTCTTAAATATGAGATCCGGGGTCAAAAAGTCCTCAGATCTCATATTTACACTTCAATGCAAAAAAAAAAAAAAATCTGAAAAAAGTGACAGAAGAAAAAAAAAAACGGGCCCTTTAACCACTTCCTTACTGGGCACTTAAACCCCCCTCCTGCCCAGACCAATTTTCAGGTTTCAGCGCTGTCGCATTTTGAATGACAATTGGGCGGTCGTGTGGCGTTGTACCCAAATAAAATTGATGTCCTTTTTTCCCCACAAATAGAGCTTTCTTTTGGTGGTACTTGATCACCCCTGCGTTTTTTATTTTTTGCGCTATAAACAAAACCAAGAGCGACAATTTTGAAAAAAGAACAATATTTTTTTTCCTTTTTGCTCTAATAAATATCCCAAAATAAAAAATAAAAAAAAAATTATTCATTGGGTTTGGCCGATTTATATTCTTCTACATATTTTTGGTAAAAAAAAATCGCAATCGGCGTTTATTGATTTGTTTGCGCAAAAGTTATCGCGTCTACAAACTATGGGAATTGATTTATGGCGTTTTTATTATTATTTTTTTTTTTACTAGTAATGGCGGCGATCTGCGATTTTTAGCGGTACTGCGATATTGAGGCGGACATGTCGGTCATTTTTGACACTTTTTTGGGACCAATGACATTTATTCAGCGATCAGAAATTTAAATGTCCACTGATTACTGTATAAATGTCATTGGCAGTGAAGGGGTTAACCTGCAGGGGGCAGTGAAGGGGTTAACAATGTTCCCTGGGTGTGTTCTAACTGTGGGGGGGATGGGCTGGTCGGGACATAACAGATCTAACTGATCCCAGTGACAGGGATCAGTAGATCTGTTTGTCCCCTGTCACAGAATGGGGAACCGCCGTGTTTACATCGGCGGTTCCCCGTTCTACAGCTCTGTAAGGCGATCGCGGGTCAGGAGCGGACATCGAGTCCGCCCGACCCGCGGGCACGCCCACGCAGCGTGCGGCGGCCGCGCGCGCCGCCGCCGCCGCCCAGAGCGCGCAGGGGGCGTGTGAAGGGGCGGACGTCCATGGACGTCCACCCGGATTTTCAGATCCGCGCTGTAGACGTCTTTTGTCTATAGCGCGGA
>BLSH010444512.1:2030085-2053315 GCA_018402905.1 Glandirana rugosa
CCCCCCCCCCCCCCCCCCCCCCCATGACAGAGGAATTCCCTTTCTCCCTTGGATTTATGTCACACTAAAGACAATGCAGCAGGAGGAGCGAGACTCCCTTGTTTGCCTTTCCCCCTGTAGCTCCAGTAGTGAATGCGGGGAGCAGAGTTGGGTATGCCTGGGTCTCTGAGAGATAATAAAAATCCAGCAGTTGCTTTATCCTACCAGTGTCAGCCCATAAATAAAATCTCACGTGTGGGCAGATAAAGCGAAGTATAAAAATTTATATACAAAATGTGTCATTTTCATTCTGTAGAACCCACATTTATTATCCAAACCAAAGTTTTCATTTTTGCTAGGAACCAATGACATTACTGCATCCATGGTGCCTTGCCTTAATGATGTCACCAGTTTCTGCAAATTGATTGGCTATAAACTGGACAGCATCTTGGCTGTCATTCAGTGAATGGACATGACAGGTTCACTTTATGGCCTGGTATATAGAGCTTTGTAGTATAAATAAGGGAGGTTAAAGTTCATCTGTAAAATGCATGCAGCGTGTAAATCCCGGGCGGTGATTGGCTCGTAGGATGTGACACGGGGTTCTCATAGACTGCTTGGAGAGGGGAATAAAGGACCCTATTCATCCCTGGTCTATGGAGGGAATGCCATACAATAATAGTCTTTCTGATGAGGGGGTTTCCTGCCCCTGTGAGCTGTAATTGTAGACTTTACAGACATAAAGGGTGTTCTTGTCTCCTTCTGGTGCCCTTTGATTCATCAGGAGACAGGTAGCCCATGAGAGTTACACCATAGAAATCCCCTTTATATTTCAAACATCCCAGAGTAAGGCAGAAAGGTAGGTGGAAAAAAGAAAAGAGCATCAGGTTCAAGCTGTTAGCACTTCTGCCTTGCAGCGCTGGGGTCCTGAAATCAAATCCCGACACTGTCTGCATGGAGTTTGCATGTTCTCCCTGCACCTGCGTGGGTTTCCTCTGGGTAGTGGGCTTTCCTTTGTTACTCCAAAGACAAGCTAGTAGGTTATCTATCTTAGATGAGTGCACCCAAGATTGTCTGCCTTGCCTCATCCAGGGAGAAATCTGCTATAGTACTTCACATTAATTTATTTCAGTTTAAAGCTGGAATCCAGGTATGATCTATATTGCATAGTAACATTGCTCCAGCTTGGTACAATATAAGTATAGCACTACAGAAGAAAAAGATTTGGGGGTGCTTATTTCAGATGATTGCAAAATGAGCAAACAGTGTAACCAGGCAGTGGGAAAAACAAATAGAATTCTGGGATGTATCAGTAGAGGGATCACCAGCAGGAGGAAGGAGGTTCTGATTCCTCTATATAGATCTTTAGTGAGACCTCACTTAGAATACTGTGTCCAGTTCTGGAGACCTCACTTACAAAAAGATATTGATAAAATAGAACGAGTTCAGAGACGGGTAACAAAAATGGTGAAAGGTCTGGGGGATAAAACATATCAAGAGCGACTTCAGGAACTTAACATGTACAGTCTGGAGGAAAGAAGGGAGAGGGGAGACATGATTGAAACCTTTAAATACATCAAGAGGGTGAATAAGGTTCAGGAGGGCAGTCTTTTCAATATGAAACCAAAATCAAGAACACAGGGACATGACCTCAAACTAACTGGGGGGAAGTTCAAAACTAATCTTAGAAAGTATTATTTTACTGAAAGGGTGGTTGATGACTGGAATAAACTACCAACAGAGGTTGTGAGACAGTCAACAGTAAATGGCTTCAAACATGCTTGGGATAAACATAAATCCATAGTCAGACAACAAGGTTAATGTAAAAAAAAAATTAAATAAATAAATAAAAAGGGGCAGACTCGATGGACTACTCAGTCTTTTTCTGCCGTCACTTTTCTATGTTTCTATGTTTCTAAGTATACATATCTCATACCTGTGAGGACTGCTGGAGAAATAATTACTGTAGTAGTTGATGCTACTACAGTGATAGTCGTGATCTGCATCCTGTGTGAGCTTCTTCTCCGCTGCACACTGACCACAGGAGGGCGCTCGCTTGGCACTGCTGACATTGTATGTTTAATTTGAAGTGCAGGTGGGGCACCAATTAATCGATGGGCACTGAGTAAATTGAAATGTATCAGCATCAAATGTAAATAATTTGAAGTGGAGATGTTTATAATTTTGTAATTTTTGGTTCAAATAATTTTTATTGTAGCATAGCAGATATATAAAAAAAATTGCAGAGGCGTCACAATGACTAAAAGTGTACATAGTTCCACAAGCCATACCAGAAAAGTAGTAAAGTTAGCGGCATTGTGCATCTCCTGAGACTCTGGGTGGGGAGCCAGGTGGCTAGCGGCACCAGACTCAATATAGTGGGTCATCGGGTTTCAAATAAACGGAGCCTAGTGCAGAGATAAAAAGCGAGCAAATTATTTGGCCCATCTGTGTTGGGCAGCTAACAATAATTTTGTCATTTTGTTTTCTCAAAAGCGCATCAAAATTCCAACGCGTTTCAGGGTGCAAACATGCCTTCTTCTTCAGGGTTTAAAGCTGAAGTCTAGGTATGGCCATTTTTACCTAGCTAATTTGGGTCCAGCTCGGAACAATGTAAGTATGCATGTTCCATACCTGAGCAATCCCTGTGGAAGCTGGAAATCTCTGTATAACAGCTACTTGCTGCTAGCTTTCAGGTCTTGTCCTGAGTGGTTGTCCTGCTGCTTGTTGAACACAGGAGGTCTTTTGCTCAGCATGGTTGCTATTCAGAGAGAGCACTTTGCATTTTCTCATTGAGTGCAGAGCCTTCACTGATTGGACAATGTGGTGAGATGGACCGGTTATGTCAGGATCTTTACCTGGTCCAATCAGAGAGCGCTTGAGAAAATGCAATTTGAGAAATGCTGTGTTCTCCATACAGTGCTCATACCGAGCAAGCGACTTCCTGTGTTCAGAAATGCAGCAGAGCAGTCACTTGGCACAGGATCAGAGCAGTGATCACTGTAGCAGTGGTTCCTACTAGAGCTGCACAATTAATCGTATTAAAATCTCCACGCATCACCACGATCAGTGCAGTTAATGGAGTCCGACTTGCGGGGCGAATTACTTGACTGTAATAGAAGTCAATGCAAGTCTCCTGAAGTCTCCCCAGGAATCTTTTTCTAAGTTGGAGACTTGAGTCTCTCCTATCTGGGCAGACTGCCAAGTCTGGGCAGAGAGCCAAGTCTGAGATCACTGCTGATAAAAGAAGCTAGAAGAGATACAATGTAACTACTTCAAATGAATGAACTCCACAGTGTATAGTAGAGTTTGGTTTAACCATTTAAAGACTAAATCTTTTCTGACATTTGTTGCTTAATAGTAAAAATCCAGTATTTTCTGCTAGAAAATTACTTTGAACCCCCAAACATTATTTATTTATATATATATATATATATATATATATATATATATATATATATATATTATTTTTTTAGCAAAGACCCTAGAGAATAAAATGGCAGTTGTTGCAATATTTTATGTCACACGGTGTTTGCGCAGCAGTCTTTCAAACACAATTTTTTGGGAAAAATTACCCTTTCAAAAAAAAAAAAATTAAACAGTGCTGTTGGCCCAATTTTTTTGTATATGTAAGATTTTACGCTGCGAGAATCGTGATCTTTATTCTAAGCAAAAAAAATCGTGATTCTCATTTTGGCCAGAATCGTGCAGCTCTAGTTCCTATTATGTGATTTCCAGCTTTTATGGCATCCCAAAGGTACGACACATACAAACTTATATTGGTCCAATCTGGAACAATTTAACAATTGCTATACCCGCATCAAGTCATTCTGGGAACTTAAAGAATAATTTTGGCTTCTTATCTTTATTTTCTTTCGCTACTTCTAGCTCCGCCATGCTCTGCATGCTCCATTTGGTAATTCCATCCCAAATTTGGAATCTTTGTATCTATTGGATGTATAGTTGGATTCAGAGTCTAAGAAGCTTACTTCTACGTTCTATAATGGTCTTCTTTTTCCGGCCACCACAACTTCGGCTTATCAATTAAACCCATGTTGTGTGGTGGATGTGGGGGAGCTGGAGGATGTTGACTGGAATGAGGTGTTGGGCATGTGTAAAATGGTCTCTGACCGTCTCACTCATTTATACATTCTACATAGAGCCCATCTGTTTATCCAGATACCAACTGCATTGTAGTCCTCTCTGCTTCAGATGTGGAGAGACCAATTGTACCTTTTTATACCTGCTATGGTCCTGCCCTATTATTCTGGGCTACTGAACTCAAGTGGTTCGGTTTCTCCACAATCATATAGGCCAGTGATGGAGAACCTCGTGCCCTCATGTACCCTTAGTACGGGCCCCCCCTCCCCCGCGCGCGCCCCCGCCATGCTTACCAGGCTCCGCTTGCCCATCGGTGGGCCCGGGAACTCCATAGGGGGTGGCGGCAGCTAGAGTGGAAGGAGAAGAGCGGATACACGTCCGCTCTCCTCCCCTTGTTGCTGTGACCTGGAAAGTGACGTCCCTGGCGGTGTCTGTGTCCCTGGCTCACTCAGCCGGGAAATAATGTTTTGCAAAGCGATCTGCTTTGCAAAACATTTAGCGAAACACAGGGGAGACATGCAGGGTCTTTTAGACACTGCATATCTCAATAAAAAAAACCTGTCGCCAAAAAAAAACCTCACATAGGAGACTTTTTGTCCCCTATGTCATGAGAAAAAAAAAAAGTTAAATACATTTTTTTTTGCAAAAAATAAAGTTACACCCAAACACATAAACCCCCCCCCCCAAATTTTTTTTTTGAGCAGCCCCCACCCCCACATATACAAACACACAAACGTAAACGCATGCATTGGACCTCCTACGCGTGAAATGTTGATTGCAATACACGTTACATATCACTGCGCATGGCAGAGTGAGAGCAATAATTCTAACACAAGACCTCCTCCATAACGTTAAACTGATACCTATAGGGGGCTTCTAAAAAGTTGCCTATAGAAAATATAGGGTACTGAAGTGTGACGCACAAAAATTTAAGGTTTGACATGTTGGGTATCTATTTACTCGGTGCAACCTCATCTTTTATATTTTACCAAAACTTTGGGTAATTTATTGCGTTTGTTTGCCCTAAAATTCACATTAGTTTGTTTTTTTTTTGTTTTTTTTACTGAATTTGCATTTCCTAGATCTTTAACGGTAATATCCCGTGACATACAAAATTGGAACTACCACTATTTTTTTTTCTCTAGGGTGTCTGCTTTCAGAAAATATATACTGTTTAGGGATTTTGTGTAATTTTCAGGCCTAAAATGATTTTTTTAAACGTGTGCAAAAAACACCAGAACGTCTCTGGCAACGAAAGAGTTAAATAAAAAAAAATCAGATTATCAGTATATGTTCTATTCACTTTTGGCTGTATGTATTTGACATGTACTTCTTTACCAGCTAGTATGGTTTCCTCATGTTATCATTGAAATTGTCATTGCTTTATACCAAAACTGCAATTACCATTTTGTATTGTTTTTCACTATATGCTCTTCTCTCAATGAAGAGGTTGTTTAAAAAAACAAACAAAATTGCCATACCTAGACTTCAACTTTCAAAGTTTGTTTGCAATGGTTGACTAGAAATGGCTTTAATATATATCTGCCAGTTGGCATATTTTATGGACATAATGGGGACTACAACAAATAATAATAATAATTATAACATATTAATAATGATCAGTAATAGAAATAACAATACTTTTATTCTTTTTTTCCCTGGACAGAGAAGCTCCTAGTTTTGACTGTAGCCACCGAAGAGACAGACGGATTCCGGCGTTTTCAGAGATCAGCGCAATGCTTCAACTACAAAGTGAAGGTGAGTTAGAACCAGGTCTGTGCCCCCCAGGGCATCGTTTTCTTCACAAAGGAATTCCAAGACTCAAGCAGGAAATAGCAGACTAAGGAAAATATTTTGTAGCTTAGAATTCCTTCGGCTGTGACTTGAGGCACCTAAAAATGTTAGAGAATGTTCACTCCGATGGATTGGGGAAAGTTCTCGTGCATCTCCATAACCCTGGCTGAACCTACTCAGAGAAAAGTTGATGGATCAGGATGGACTTTCAACTCCTCAGCATGTCCTCTAGAACAGGGATCTCCAAACTGTGGCCCTCCAGCTGTTGTGGAACTACACTTCCCATGAGGCATTGTAAAATGCTGACATTCACAGACATGACTAGGCGTGATGGAAATTGTAGTTCCTGAACAACTGGAGGGCCATAGTTTGGAGACCCCTGCTCTAGAAGTTGCACTCACCCAATGACAATCATTAGATGGACTACTTGGCGGTTGGGTTGAACAATGTTGTGTTTTTAGGAAGCTTAAAGTGGACCTTGACTTGGAAATGAAAGTACTACTCATCCACCTTTCCTCCTCTGACATATTTTTTTCTGGTAGTGGGTACCTTTTTCTGACTGTCTAGGTGAGAATTGCATCAGCTCGGCCTGCCCCATTCCTCTCACCTGCAACCTCCTGGGACACATAGCACGTCCATGGAGGCTGTGGGACAAGTCTGACTGCACCATGCGATCTCATACATGTGCAGTGGGGAGTCACAGGAAGTCACAGTCGGCTCCCACATCCAAGATGGCAGCACTGCAGATTTTAATCTCGGCTCTGTTGCTCTTGTCTCTCGATGTGAACAAGGCCTTCGACACTCTGTCATGGCCATACCTCCTGTCACTATGGTTTCGGAGCCCCTTGACGGCCCTCCATAGCTCCCCTAGAGCAAAAATTAAATATTGTGGCTTTGAATCACATGTTTTTCCAATCGCGAGGAGTACTCGGCAAGGGTGCCCACTCTCGCCGCTTCTTTTCATTTTGGCCCTGGAGCCGCTGGCGGAGGCCATCAGGTCGCATCCTTACATCAGGGGCATTGATGTAGTGGGCATGATGTTTGCAGATGACATTTTATTGATGGTGACCTCACCCAGGATTTCGCTGCCAAATTTATTCTCCTTGCTAGACTCTTTTGCATCTTTGTCAGGCCTAAGAATTAACCCATCTAAATCTAAAGTCTTATCTATAAACTTATCGCAGTCGGTCTTAACGGATCTAAAAACGGCATTTCCCTTTCAATGGCCCATTGCTTTACCCTACTTGGGTATTCGTCTGACCCCAGTATATAGCGATCTTTACAAGGTCAATTTCCCACACCTCTTTAAAAAACCGAAAATCGGAATTGCTATCTTCCTGGTCGTATCTGCCTCTTTCCTGGTTTGGGAGGATAGCGGCGATTAGGATGACTTACCTTCCGAAACTACTTTACCCTTTCCGAGTTCTCCCTGTTAAAGTCCCAGCGCATATCCTACGACTCAACCAACGGAAGGTTTTACAAATTATATGGAGTTCAGCGAGGCCGCGAATTAATAAGCAAATCTTGTATGCCAAAAGAATTAATGGGGGCCTCTCCATACCAAACCTGCAGGCATATTATACCGCGGCCAATATAGCACCTCTCGTCCACCTCCATGAGACATCCCAACTACCATTATGGACCACTATCGATATACTATATACCGACCCCATACCGATCTGCTCTTTGATGTGGCTTCCTCCTGGCCATCGCCTGCCCTCACTGGGACTGTGTCTGGCCCACTCTCTTAATATATGGGATTCAGTTAAATATTCAGCAAATCTGAGATCTCCCCACCTCCCTTTACTACGAATTTTGCATTGCCCTTTGTTCCTGCCAGGCCAGGAAAATCCAACACAATTCTCATTATAGACTGCGAATGGATTCACAGACGTTCATTCGCTGTTCGCCCCCGCCAGGATACTGACTTTTGACGCCCTACGATCCTCTCACGACATCCCCTTATGCAAACATTTTCATTATATGCAATTGAGACATTTTCTACAACAATTAACTAAAGCGCGGTGTACCCCATATACTCTGACTACCTTTGAGAGTATGTGTAAATCTAGGCCCCATCCGCTGGGTTTGATATCGCTAATATACTCATCCATAATTACTGGGAAAAATCCCCTATAAGAGCATATCATCTACAGTGGGAAAGGGAACTAGGCGGGCAATTGGATCCAGAGGCAGGCAATGACTATCTCCCTTTCAAAAAATTCAAGGAATGTCTTAATACTAGAAAATGCCTACAAGGTCTTGTATAGATGGTACTACACACCGGCTAGACTAGGCCGTTTCATTCCATCCTACTCCCCCCTCTGCTTTCGGGGCTGTGCACAGGAGGGATCTATGGCCCATATTTGGTGGACATGCCCGAGGGTTTGCAGATTGTGGATTAGGGTGTATGCCCTACTTAGGACTATGTTTCAGGTCAATATAAAGCGTGACCCGCATGAAGCCCTTTAAGGCAAATCGATAATAGAATTGCTACGTCCGGAGCGACAACTGGCACAGAATCTTTTTACTGCCACTAAGATAACCATAGCGAAGGCCTGGAGGACCCCTCTGCTTAGTTTTGAGGCAGTGAAGAATCGAATGAATGACATTATGATAAATGAGAAACTAACAGCTATCCTTTCAGACACGCACAACAAATTTCTCAGGGTTTGGCACCCATGGGTCATGCATGTCATGCCCTCTAGGTTTGACAACACTTTGCTTCAGATTTGAGCTCCTCCTCTGGCCTGCGCCACGCGGACTAATCCTATTTCTAATCTTATTTCTAGCTCTGACCACCTTTCCCTTTTTTCTTCTCTCTCTATATTCTGCTTTCCGCCTTTCTTATTCCAGTCTCCTTTCTTTCAAAGCCACGATTCTCTTTTTTTACTCAGATATTTTTATTCCTAAGTATGTATTTCACATCCGTGCAGTATCATATAGGGGACTCATATACACCCAGGTTTTTGAACGGAGCCTTAGGCATTCGATGTTTAAATTTTTTTATATTACAAATGTTATTTTTTTTTCAGTTCCTCTGTAACAACCCTGTATTGTTATAGCCTTCTTTTTCATACCGCACATTATGCTTTTTTCTTGTGTATGCTACTACTGGAATACATGCTAATAAACCTGTTGTAAAAGAAAAAAAGCTCCCATTGCTCTCATGTCACCATCTTGAAATGCTCATCGGCGCATATGCAGGCATGCCATATGTTTCTGCCAGGTCCCATAGACTTGGCTGAGACCCATTTTTGTCTTCCTGGTAAGATATTTGGCAAACATTGGAGCCTGTTAAACGCAATGTAATACACCTGTATAATGTTCCTGCAGGTCCTGGGGCTTGGGGAAGAGTGGCACGGAGAGGGGCAGAAGGTCCGACTCCTAAAGGCTGCACTGGAACAATATGCCGACAACGAAGATCAGATTATACTCTTCACCGAAAGGTATCTGGACAAAATTAAAAAAAAATAAAAATACAAAACCCTGACAGGCATTTTTACAAATTCCTTACTCTATTCAAAACTCTTAAAAAAAAAAAAAAAAAAACTTCTTTTATCTTTATAACACACTATACAACATTTTAAAAGCTCAGTCAGCGCAAAAGTCCAATTTTCAATATAGATATCTGGGTGGCTGTGACAGCCCTTGACTTTTTATATTTCTTGGGTCTTTAACATTTAGATCTCCTGGCCATAATTCCTGACCATGTTCCTGTCCACCTGGAGGTTGTTCTGCCCACATTTGTGTGTTCCAGCGCCCACTGTTATATACTCTAAAATCTAAAATAAAAATCCAGCAGGGATGGTGAGAGGCCATCATAATAAACACAGCAGGTGTGCGGACCAGGGAACTTGGCACAGGGATGGTGGGAACCCCTCATAATGGGTACAGCAGGTGTGTAAACCCAGGGACTCAGCAAAGAGATGGTGGGACCTCTCATAATGGGTGCAACCGGTGTGCAAATTTGGAAACTCAGCGTAAGGATAGTGGGAACCCCTCATAATGCTCACAGCAGGTGAACAGACCCAGGAACTCAATGTAGAGATGGTGGAAACCCCTCATAATGAGCACAGCAGATGTACAGACCTAGGAACTCAATGCAGGGATGGTGGGAACCCCCCAATATTGGGCACGGCAGCTATTCAGACCTGGGAACGCAGCACAGGGATGCTGAAAACTCCTCATAATAAGCACAGCAAGAGATGGAAGAAACTGTCGGGGGGTATATCACTCCAGCATTCCTCAACACTGAAAATTCAGTTCCAGGCGGACTGATGAATTAATATACAAGATACTGTATGTTGATATAGACTTTTCTTTTTTGGTTTTCTCTGTGTATTTCCTTTGCAGCTACGATGATATATTTTCCTCAGGCCCGACTGAACTTGTGAAGAAATTCAAGCAAGCCAAAAGCAAGGTGGTTTTCACAGCAGAAGCCATGGCCTATCCTGAACGGCGTCTGGAGCCCAAATATCCAAGTGTCATAGAGGGCAAACGCTTCCTAGGGTCAGCAGGTATGTCACCAACACACAGAACTCCAGTTCTCAAAGTTTAAGGCAGAACTTTAGAGAAAAGAAAAAAAATCTCTTTGCAGTGAGAATCCTCCCACACTCCACGGGTTAAAATCTCATTTGTGCTTGGGGTACTGGAAAAGGGATATTTACATCGAGTGTCCCTTCCTCCTGCAGGCTCCTTCTTCTATGTGACTGGTACACCAAAGCCTCTTCTCTTACGCACTCTAGCTGGCAGTGGTTCTCTGACGTCATTGCATACAATGCAGGATCTGCAGTCCTGCATTGTAAGTGTGGATGACAAGGGCCTGCCCACAATATAGAGCATTGAAGGGAAGGGGAGAATGGCGGCTTGTGGTGGAGGGAGAGAAAAGGTATATAAAACTGCTTTTTATTGATATCTTAAGCAAGGGGTCTTCAAACTTTTCAGTGCAAGTGCCATCTTATCGAATCGTATATTTTACTAATATTCATGAGCTGAAGAAAATCCCTATCAGGGTCCCCTCTTATATCAGGGCCCCCATCAAATTCCTCCCTTACACCAGGATCCCCATCAGTGCCCCCCTTCCCTTACGTCAAGGTCCCCATCTGTGTTCTCCCTTGCGTCAGGGGCCCCATCAGTATCCCCCCTATGCATCAGGGTCCACATCAGAATCTCCTCTTGCATCAGGGTCCACATCAGAATCTCCCCTTGCAATCAGGGTCCACATCAGAATCTCTCAGGGTCCACATCAGAATCTCCCCTTGCATCAGGTTCCCCATCAGAGCCCCCCCCCCCCCCCTGCATCAGGGTCCCCCTTTGTTGGTGTCATTGGGAGGAATTGGATCCCATCATTGGTGTCATTGGGAGGAATTGGGTCCCATCATTGGTGTCATTGGGAGGAATTGTGCTCCATGGTTGGTGTCATTGGGAGAAATTGTGTCCCATCGTTGGTGTCACCAGACCCCATTGTTGGTGCTATTGCCAGAAATTGGGCCCCATTCATTGGTGTCAGAGGGGGAATTGTGCCCCACTGTTGGTATCAGCAGATGAAGGACCAGATAAAAGCAAGCAAAGGGCCACATCTGGCCCCCGGCCACAGTGTGGAGACCACTGCTTTGGTTTAATATTAAGCACCCTTCAGGATTCAACACATCCTTTATTTGTCTGACTCCATTAAACTGCAATGAAACTGGTTGCTAGATGTGATTGTACATGTGATGGTTGCCCTTTGTGCCACTCTGTTGGATCTCATGCTTTGACATAAAATGGGGTGTATTTCTTCACCTGGGAACCTCAGTTGCTGCATATAGCTGCCTACAGATCTGAATGCATGGTATACGCTGGTACTTGTGTTAAACTGCGCATAACATTTGGATGCATTCCCCAAGTGTAGAAAGCCTGCATTCAGGTAATTTTCTGTGTGCTATATGCGGGTTACCCAAGTACTGGAGTACACCTGTGCACAGCAATACACGGTTGTATGCAGCACCTGGGCTTCCCGGGTGCTAACATTTGCCTGATCTTACACTGTATAGGTATAGGGTCTCATAGACCTGTGTGCATGAGGCCATGATGAGAAGTCACTATGTGTCAGGAATAACCCTCTAACTCTGAAGACTGACTCTCATCTCTTTCTCTGCAGCTTTCATAGGCTATGCTCCTTATCTACACAAACTGGTGGCTGACTGGGACGGGCCAGATGAAGACAGCGACCAACTCTACTACACCAAGATCTTCTTAGACCCTGTGAAGAGGGTAAGTGATGTGCAGACAGTCAGACCCAATGCTGCTCATACACATGGCAATGTTTGGGGGATTTTAACCAGAAACCATCAGCGCAACCTACTAACCAATGAGCAGATCTGAGAGTTTAATTTTCACTGAAGCTTAAGCGACACAATTTTAGTGCGTTGGAGGAATTCAATGTAATAGGGAAGGCAAAAGTAAGGTGGATTTTTGGGTTGAGTGGGTTTTAAGTAGCTTCTGAGGGTCTATAATGGAACTGTTCTTCCGGCAAAAATTGCTCCTCATGGCCCAGAAAGAATAAAAGATTGTGGCCCCTTTTACACTTGTGCGACGCGATTTTGCCTCGATTTGACCACGATTTTGGATCAGTACAACTTTGGTCCGACTTTGTTGCAACTTTGGCTGAATGAAAACATATTACAAAGTTGTACAGAAGTAGTACAGAAATCGCTTCTATATTATTCAGGTGCGATTTGCATGAGACTTTGAGGGTTTAACATTGAAGTCTATGGACCTCTAGTTCCATCAAAGTTGGACCAAAGTAATGCAGGGACTACTGTGAAGTCGGCATGACTTGAAAGTCATACAGATATGAATGGTACTCATTGGAAATAATGGGGAATGACTTGTCATGCGACTTTGCAGTCCCAAATCGCAGGACAACTCGCACAAGTGTGAAAGGAGTCTAAAAAAAGAAAACTTAACATACTGATAGTATTGAAATAACATATACACACCAAAATCAATGGAAAAACACAAATGAAAAGAACACTATTGGGTGCATTAAGAAAACAAATTGAAGCACTGTTTGCCCTGTGTCTTTACCTTCTAGGAGTATGTGTGTGGTTTGTTGTTTTTTTTTTAAATTGCTGTAAAGAGTACCTGGATGCATTTTTATTGTATTTACACAATGACAACAAAGAAAAGTATTATTAATATTAGTAAGGATTGGACATTTGTTCTATGTGAATGCCACAAAATCTAATATTGTCTAGGTTGTTTTCTATCCAAGTGGGATGACTTCAGGAAAAAATAGCCACTAGACTGAGCTGGTGAACATGAGGAATATATACAGTGTGTGTGTGTGTACATACATACATATATATATATGTGTGTGTGTATATATATATATATATATATATATATTTTTTTTTTTTTTCATATTGTTATGATCATCAGTTCCATCTAGTGGCCATAATGCAATATTTTCCTGATCTGATTTAATGTTTTTCTTATGGATGAATAACATCCAGCTTGGAGAGGAAATAGCCCAGTAACATTGAATTGTGAGAGCATTCACACAGAACAAACGTACATGCAGTATTGCATGATAAATAACTCTGTGAATATTTTTTTTATAAATGCACCACTAAGTGAAATAAAGTAACTCTGCTAAAAAAAAAAGCAGATTTTGCCTTCCAGCTCAGTGAGTGAAAATGAATGTGCTTTCATGACATTTTGCCAATGATAAAATTGGTCATTTTGTGGCAGAATCGATTTTGCAGAAATCACTTTGATCCTCCTGTATCACCATCCCTGCCACCATGGTCCGTTCAGTTCCTACTGTTATTTTTCTTAGATACCCCTAATCAGTACAGACCACCTCCCGCTATGAAGAGGAGAGGGGGAGTTGATGGTAGTCCTAACACACTTCCTGTCCTAAGGTGGCAGCGTTGCTCCTCCATAGATACAGTACTGTGAGTGTTGCCACTCTAGAAAGAGAAAAGTGTTGGTGACAGGATTAAGGGGTAAATATTCTGAAAAAAGAAAATGAATGCAGCCACCAGGTCTGCAATATATAATCTTGGGTTAGGGTCAGTTTTGACGGAACAGAACACTACAAAGCAGGCTTGATTCTAACAATACTTATTTATTTTATTAATAGGAGAAAATAAACATTACTCTGGACCATCGGTGCCGAATCTTCCAGAGCCTGCATGGATCCGTAGGTGAGTACTTGGTCAGAATTGTATTCCTATGCAGGAAGATAATTACTAATAGCCATAATAACACTTGAATACCAGCCTGTATGATTCCCTTCATTACCAGGTATTTTTTTCAGTTTTCAGTTCTGTGATATTTTGACTGACAGTTACTTGGTCATGCAATAATGTACATAAATACATTTAATATCATTTTGAGACAAATATAACCTTCTTTGATGTTATTTAATAACTTCTGAGCTTTTTTAAATGTTTTACTATATTTCCCATGACCATCAGCTCCATCTGTTGGCCATAAGGCAGTATTTTCCTGATTGAGGTACTTCAGGAGAATACCACAATATGAACACTAGATGGAGCTGGCGATCATGGCAAAATAAACAAAGTAGACACAAGGGGGTTGATTTACTAAAATGTGAGAGTGCAAGATCTGGTGTAGCTGTGCATGGTAGCCATCAGCTTCTAACTTCAGCTTGTTCAATTAAGTTTTGACAAGAGAAACCTGGAAGCTGATTGGTTTCTATGCTGAGCTGCACCAGATTTAGCACTCTTCAGTTTCATTAAATAAACCCCATGGCATTTATTTGAAGTGGATGTCCGAAAGCTGAGACATTCGCACAGTGATTTTTTTTTTTTCAATAAATATACACCCCAAATGTACACTTTCAAATGTTTTTGGTGTTTTAATGAGGTGTTAGTGTGTTTATATTCCCTGTGCTGTTTTTTTTGCCTTACCTTGCAATGATGGGCTCACATGTTAAAGCTGCAGTTTTGTAGTATCACGGCTGATTGATTCCACTATGCCTGTGCATTGCTTCAGCTAGCTTTTCCCTATGTCCCTACTTCCTGGTCCAGGGCACACAGCATCCAGTGCCTGTGTTGCCATTCGCTCTGTGTCCCGTCACAAATATGGGATTGCTAATGTAATAGAAAAAATCTTCCAGCTGCACGGTGACCTCTCTGTCTGTCTGTGAATGTTCTGCCTGCTTGTGGCTGTGTCAGATCTAATTACTGTGTAGCTCTCACCTGCAGAACACCAGTGGGATATGTAGTTTCTTTAAAGGAAGTGTCAGTTCTCAGACCCCAGGCAGAGGTCATGTATTCACCTGTGCAGTGCCAGGCTGCATGCCACATGTTTCTACATCTGATATCGGAACGTGAAGGTACTGTACTATAGGCTGTGCATACAAGGCAACAAATGACACCATGAAACTACACGATCAATGCACATGGGGTGAAAAACGCAAGGTGCAGGTAGGAAGGATTATAATGCCTTTAAAGTTTTTCCAATGGTGAATTCTGTTATTTCTGAATACATACCCCTCATCCCTACTCACTAAGACAAAACACTTGGAGCATACACAATGCTGTGGTGGCCACATGTATCTTCTATTGTGCTCAGGTCCACACAGCACCTGAATTGGAGGAAATGTCAGACAAGCCATCGTGTTAGGACAGACAGGCCATTTTATTATAAGGACTTTTCTGTGATGACAAAGGAGTTTCCCTTTAATTGGTTTCTATTTCTTTCAGGAGACGTGGTGATGAAGTTTGAAAACGGACGAGTCAGAGCGCGGAATCTTGCCCATGACACGCTTCCTGTTCTAGTGCATGGCGATGGGTCTACTAAGGTGGGAATCTATGTCATATGTTAGACTCGGCTGATCAGATCAGAGTAAAGGGCTGATCCCGGCTCTTTATCACGTGATTCGCTGTCAGCCAATGACAGCTGACCACTTGATGTGAACAGAAGCCCGCAATTGGCTTTTTCTTTCCTAGCGGTTAGCGTGAGGAGAAAAAAATAAGCTGATTACCGGCTTGTGAAAACGCGACATAGGTCCCATACATTGTCAGCCACTGCTGCTAACCAGCGCCCACCAGTGCCACCTACCATTAGCCACCAGTGCCACCTACCAGTGCTTACCAGTACTGCTATCCAATGCCACCTATCAGTGCCCACAAATGCGATCTATCAGTGCCGCCTATCAATGCCCACAAGTGCCACCTATCAGTGCCCATTAGTGTCACCTATCAGTGCCTCCTGATCAGTGCCCACCAGTGCCACCTATCAATGCTGCCTATCAGTGAAAGAGAAAAATTGTCTGTTTGCAAAATTTTATAACAAATTATGAATTATTTATTTTTTTAAATCTCTATTTGTGTGAAAAAATTATAAAAAATGTAATATGGGTAGAGAGTTGCATGACCGCTCATTTGTCATTCAAAGTGTGACAGGTCTGAAAGCTGCAAATTGGCCTGGGCAGGAGGGGGGTATAAGTGCCCAGTAGGTAAGTGGTTAATGGGCATTTGTAATAATTTAAATCTCACTCTTGGTTCATTTTAAAAGTGGAGCCTCATCATTCAGAGATTACAGGATTTGTTTTTTTACCATATATATGTATTCTCTCCCTGTCATATCGGTTGTATCAATTTGTAAGACCATTCAATCTCCTGCCTGAGCTCTGTGCTGAACAGATTTAAAATTTGTCACATAACTAAGGATTGGCAATTGGCCATTTTCCTCCTTCAGCAGCCCAGAGATGGTATTATCTATTAGTCCTGCACTCAGGCAGCAGACAGGTCAACCTCCATAGGGGCCATAGGCTGGCCATAGACGCATTGAAATCCAGCTGGTTCCGTAGAGGCTCGAAAACACGTCAATCAGTGGCTGCGATCGCTGAACAATGTATTCCGACAGCGCCAGGTCTTGCTGTCAGTATACAATTCCCTGGCGGGGGGAGGGGGATTCTTCTATTTATAGATGGAGGAATCTGTTTTTTTCTTTGCTTTTTTGTTCAGCCCACTGGCTGAACAAGAAAAGAATACTCATCCGTGGCCAGCTTTAGGCCCCATACACACCGATGTTTTTACAGCTTAAAAACTCCTCTCCATGTTATTCAAAGTCCTCATACACACACAGACATTTTTGAGCTGTAAGTGGCATAGGCATGTTTAAGTTCCAAAAAAACCCAGGACCAGCGCGTTCTGAGGCTCCAGTGCTAGAGCTGTAAAAACGCAGACGCCGGTAAAAGCTCAAAAACTCGGCTTAATGTTGTATACACAGTGTTAAGCATCGTCAGGCATTTCTCTGTCTGTATTCAAAATCTTTGGTTCCCTATGGGAGCCCATTGATTTGAATTTTGCGTTGGGTTCCCCCCCAGGAGATACCAGACCCTTTGGTATGGTATGGATTTTAAGGGGAACCCCCACTGCATTTTTTGGCGTGGGGGTTCCCCTTAAAATGGTATGGTCCAGGGGGGGGGGGCGCTCGGTGCCCCCCGCCCTTTCCTGACCTGCCCAGTTGCGTGCTTGGACAAGGGTCTGGTATGGATTTTGGGGGGACCCCACACAATTTTTTTTTTGGTGTGGGACTTCCCCTTAAAATCCATACCAGAACTAAGGATCTTTTATTTTTGCAGGGGTCAAGATCCTCAGCACACAAGTTGCACCACAAGTTGGATCATCACGATCCGACTTCTTGTGCAACTTCTATTCAAATCAATGGGCTCCCATTTAGAACCATTGTTTTTGAATAGAGGCAGAAAAACGCTGCTTGACGTCAATGCATAACGCTGATAAAATCGTGTTTTTAACATGGCTTTTTTCCTGGCGTCGGTACTAGCTTTACAGCTCGTTTTCCATAACGCCCGTGTGTATGTAACCTTACAGTCTGATGCTGACCTATTGGGGTTGATTTACTAAAACTGGAGAGTGCAAAATCTGGTGTAGCTGTGCATGGTAGCCAATCAGCTTCTAACTTCAGCGTGTTCAATTAAGCTTTGGCAAAAAAAATCTGGAAGCTGATTGGCTCCCCTACAAATCTGCACAGATTTTGCACTCTGCAGTTTTAGTAAATCAACCCCAATATGTCTGCTCTGCTAGGGAGAGAATAAGAGAAGCAAATAACAGTACAGACCGCTATCCCTGAGAGGTAAGGATACACCATTATAAAAGAGTGGCATCTCAAATTATTACAAATGTCCAGATGTGGCAAAATATCTCTCTTTTTTTGTTGGGCAGTTAGCTTTATAAACAACAGGAGAAAACATTTCACCAATTCCCAGCCCCTGTCAGTGCAGGTTATGTAGGTTATTGGTTCTACATGCTTGTGGCTAACACTTGCGTCTCTCAATCAGCTTCTGATGAATTATCTGGGGAATTACATCCCTCGTGTATGGACCTTTGAGACCGGTTGTGTCGTCTGCGATGAGGGCTTAAGGAGTATTTCTGGATTTAAGGTAAATAAATGACCATTACTCCTTTTTTATTAATATTTTTTAATCCAAACCATAAAAGCTGATTTCCAGGACAAAAGCTAAATACGTTAATGACCAGAATATATGAGAGCTGTTTTACCTGCAAAAGGATTTGTACTTCTGTCCTTTCAATGCTGAGATTACACAGCTAAGGCACACAGTACAGACCTGTCTAGTAGGGCAGGAGACCTGATTTTGATCTGCTACAATTGAAATGTTACTAAACCCACAACAGTCTGCATATGCAGTAAAGAATGCTTGTTATACTCACTGTAGAGCATAAGGAGTTAATCCTCTGCATTGTGTAAAAAGGCTGTTTGATCCTGTTTCTCTGATCCTCCCCTTCTTCCAGAGTCCCCAATACATCTCTGGATAGTACAGAGGCTAGGGCACAATCTGCACATGCTCAGTTTAGTGTGTATTCCTAGATTTTTTTTTTCCTTGGGAGAGTGCATGTGATCAGCACAGGGCCAATCAGCACTGTCCAGACAGAGGGTCAGGGGTCTTGCATCCTCATAGGGCAGTCAAAGGAGATTAAAAACTCCTACATGTTTTAACCAGACACTGATAGAAGTAACAAGACTGCTATATACTGCTGATGAAAAAAGGTATTTAGCAGTTTATATTTACTAAAATAATTGCATTCCCACGGTCTGTGTACTTTGGGAGACCGGATATAGTGAATGCAGGGTCCTGGGTTTAGTAACAGTTACAGATCATGCTCCTCCCCCAGCCTGTGACTGGACGGTGACGGGCAACAGATTGATTAGCATATTTCTCTGTCATTCTGCTTTCTTCTCCTGTCATCATGTCCCTTCTTAGCACATGAGCACTGCAGATTAGTTGATTAGCTCCTTGTGCGGCCTCTTCCTCTTTCAGTCTGAGCTCTGTTGTACAGGGACTGAAGAGGTTAATACCAAGTCACATTCAGGCACTTACACTGCTTGCATTTGAAAAACTTTATTAAATGTATTTTGTTCATTTACTAAATGTATTAAATTATTACATTTTAGTTTATGTATTGTATTTATTACATTTTTAATTTAATGAGAGCAATTGATGAGGAAGCGCATGATCTGGTCTATTCCTTGCTCCTGTACATCCTCTGGCTGCTGCAAAATGGCAGTTGGTATTGTCAGATAGGGGGGTACCTAAAATGCTGCAGTTTGACTGTTACTAAACTTTATTTACTATTATTATTTTTTATATTGTGGAACACCTTTTCTATTCCTACATTAACATATTTATTGCTCTGGATCAGCTGATCTAACAAACCTTCTCTGCTTTTTTTTTTTTTTATCAGACGGATGACTCTTTCCCATTAGTTGTGATCGGTGTTTTCATTGATCAGCCCACGCCGTTCACCTCTGAGTTCTTCAAGAGAATCACTAACCTGCAGTACCCCAAGCAGCGGCTCCAGCTGTATATTGCCAATCATGTGAGTATGACGCTGTTGTTAGGAGAGACGGTGCCTCCTCCCTAGCTCACTGCTAAGCCAGCAGATGTAAATTTGCAGTGATTGCCCTCAGAAGCTAGGCTTGCTTACGCATGAAGAATCCATGATTATCCATGACATTCCTCACTGCAGCTACGTGCTTGGCAAGGCATGCTGGGAAATCTTTAACCTTCTGTTTCTTGTGGCTCCAGGAGCCCCATCATCAGAGACAAGTGGAGAAGTTCTTGAAGGAACACAGTGCAGAATACAGCCTAGTAAAATACATTGCGCCCGAAGAAATGTCAAACGCCGCGGATACCCGCAATGCTGGAATGTAGGTTTTTATTTTTTTATTTGTGTAACACAAAGTAAATATATATATTCTATACAGTTTTTGCAATATACCTATTATGCAATGTGATCAAAGGGCGTAGATAAGAAGGGGGGAGAGATATGGGGGTCCAAAACACCCCCAGAGTGTCTGTCAATGGTGCAGGCTCTGCAGCTGGCTAGGAAGCTTCAGGTAAGAAATCTGTTTTCTTTAGTTTTTCTGAATACATTGAACTAGGCCACCTAGCACCGCCTAATTGATCCTCTTTTTGGTTTCCATGGCTGAAACCCCCTCTCCCAGAAAAAAAATTATCTTCGGCGTTCGATGTGATCAACCTGGAAATAGTCTTATTGGCCAGCGTAAATGTTTGAAAAAAACATGTATATGGGGACATTCATGTGTTTATTACATATGCATCCTCTGCTTCCTTTGAAGTGCTTTATATAGATCAGTGGTCTCTAAACTGCGGCCTGGGGACTGGATGTTGCCCTTTGCTTGCTTTTTTCCAGCCCTTAGGGAACTATTCCTCCCACTGACATTAACAAAGCGGCACTATTCCTCCCACTGACCCCAATGATGGGGTACTATTCCTCCCACTGACCCCATCAATGGGGCATTGTTCCTCCTACTGATACCAATGATGAGCATTATTCCTCCTACTGACACCAATAATGGGACACTATTCCTCCCACTGACCCCATCAATGGGGCACTATTCCTCCACTGACACCAATGATGAGAAACTATTCCTCCCACTGACACCAATGATGGGGCACTGTTCCTCCTACTCATACCAATGATGGGCACTATTCCTCCCACTGACCCCATCAACAGGGCACTATTCCTCCACTGACACCAATGATGAGGAACTATTCCTCCCACTGACACCAATGATGGGTTACAATTCTTCTCACTGCCCCCAATAGGGCACTATTCCTCCCAGTGACACCAATGATGGGGTACTATTCCTCCCACTGACCCCATCAATGGGGCACTATTCCTCCCACTGACACCAATGATGGGGCACTATTCCTCCCACTGACACCAGTAAATGGGACACTATTCCTTCCACTGACCCCAGTGATGGGGCACTATTCCTCCCATTGACCCCATCAATGGGGCACTGTTCCTCCCACTGACACCAATGATGGGTCACTATTCCTCCTACTGACACCAATAATGGGACACTGTTCCTTCCACTGACACCAATGATGGGGCACTATTCCTCCCACTGACCCCATCAATGGGGCACTGTTCCTTCCACTGACACCAATGATGGGGCGCTATTCCTCCCACTGACACCAATGATGGGGCACTATTCCTCCCACTGACACCAATGATGGGGCACTATTCCTCCCACTGACACCAATGATGGGGCACTGTTCCTCCTGACACCAATAATGGGACACTATTCCTTCCGCTGACACCAATAATGGGGCACTATTCCTCCCACTGACCCCATCAATGGGGTACTATTCCTCCAACTGACACCAATGATGGGGCACTATTCGTCCCACTGACCCCATCAATGGGGCTCTATTCCTCCCACTGACCCCATCGATGGGGTACTTTTCCTCCCACTGACACCAGTGATGGGGCACTATTCCTCCCACTGACCCCATCAATGGGGCACTATTCCTCCCACTGACTCCAATAGGGCACTATTCCTCCCACTGATACCAATGATGGGGCACTATTCCTCCTACTGACACCAGTAATGGGGCACTGTTCCACCTACCGACACCAGTGATGGGGCACTGTTCCTCCCACTGACCCCATCAATGGGGCACTATTCCTCCCACTGACCCCAATAGGGCACTATTCCTCCCAGTGACACCAAGGATGGGGCACTATTGCTCCCACTGACACCAGTGATGGGGCACCAATCCTCCCACCAATGAGGCATTGTTTACTCCCATTGACGTGGGTATTTTTTACTCTCACTGGCCCTAGTCAAAGTCTGAAGAACAGTAAACTGGCCATTTGTTTAGAAAGTTTGGAGACCCCTGCTCTAGATAATACGATGTTTTATGTTTAGCTAAGTAGTGGTTTAGCAGGTTTGCTGCATACCCCAGGCAAGCCACTACTGAGAGAATCTGCAAATAAGTATATATTATACAGTTTTGAAAATATGAAAGCGCAAAAGGATCACTTTGTGCTGAAAACATGCTCTCAGTTTAAATACACTATACTAGACATTTAAATTATATTTTATTGTTTTCATTTTGGATAGAGCAAAGGAAGTTTATTAACCCAGTCAGATACTCTTTTGTCACCTGTGTCCCATTTTGGAGATATCCCTTCACTTCCCGTCCTATAGCTAAACAGGAAGTGAGGGGAAATCCCGGCAAATTAAGGGAATCCCTTGGGGACACCCAGGTCATCAGAACTAGTGTCCCCATTGGAAGATTTCCCTTCTATTACTTTTCTGGGGACAACCCAAAATTTGGGATTTTCTCTTACTTTCAATGATAATGATAAACAGGACAACGGAGAGGGTGTATCTCGTTAACAGGGACACAGACAGCAATAAAATCTGACACTCTATCCAAAAGTAAAAAAAAAAAAAATTGCCTTTAATTATACTTTAAAGCCTCAACTTTATTCCTATTTACTTTTTGGATAGAATATCAAATGTTTAGAGGGTGATTCACGTCAGTGAGGACACAGAAAAAAATAAAATCCAGACAAGAAGTCCAACCTATTCCACAATTCATCCAAAACTAAACAATTTTGATCTTTAGATACACTTTAACATATTTTGTTATCTATAATACAGAAAACAGTCGTATATAATAATCTCTTAACCACACATAAAAGTATCATGTTTACCTAGATGTTCCCTGCCGGTTCTAAGGCTAAGAACCGAGCTATCAAACACTGCTGATCGCTCGGTTCTCAGAGCTCCCTAAGCTGAGAGCTGATGGCTGTCAGTCACCGCTCTCTGCCCCCCCCCCCCACTCACTGGAGAGCTGGGCCAGCCCAGATTCTCAGTGGCTCGCTGAGAGGCTGAGCCAGGTGCCGGTCCAGGATTGTGGGTGGATCCCGACTCCATTGTGATCTTGCCAGGCTCTGTGACCACTGCCGACAGCAGGTTTCAGCCTGCTGTCTGCTGAAAATGGGTCACAGGAGTGCAGAATGAACTG
>BLSH010444512.1:2061487-2080185 GCA_018402905.1 Glandirana rugosa
TAAGTGTGGAAAATAACAAGACTTCTTTATCACCAAATAAAAAGGTACAGGACACGTCCGTGTTATTAAAAATGACCTTTCCTTTTCAATCTACAGCTGCTGTAATTTTCTGTAAAATGCAATGCAATATGGTAGATTGGTGGCGTTCTATACTCTAATGGTGTACAGAACTCCCCTCCCTTCCCCAGAAATGTAATTTCTGCTTGTGTGATTGGCTCACTGATTTTCTCAGGAGTCTGCACTAATAGTCAGATCTTAGGCATCATTTGCAATAGAAATGATAGTTTTGGTGAGATATTCCCCAAGGGATAAATACGTAAGATGCAGACCCTGCAGCTTTCCTCATTAGAACACTGAGAGTACACCAGGTGATTATAATGAACCAGCAAGAGCCTGCACAGGACATGGAAAAATAAACCACTATTTCTTCAGAACAATAAAAGGTGTGAATCTGCTAATAAGTTTGTTAAAATCCCTGCAATCTATATTGATCACCAGAAGGGATTGCTTTTTCATAAACAAAAGTGGCGTTGCATTTTAAACATTAATGTGTACATTCTCACATATGGAGGAAACCTTACTGAATTTTATATGTACGCCTTTCCCACTCCGTGGGGGTCAACACAAGTGATAATGTGACCTGTGATAGTTTGTCACCTTTGTGTGTGTCTGGGGAGAGCCGTCTGGATGTATGAATCCAATATGGCGTGTGCGTGACTTTTCATGTACTGACGACTTTCTCACTTCCAGGGAGTTTTCATGTTTGTGACCAACCGGCAACTGTTTGGCCACCTCCTGTCTCTGGAGAATTATCAGACCAGCCACCTCCATAATGACCTGTGGCAGATCTTTCAGAACACTCAGGTGAGATGGCAATAGATAAAATGTTCCAAAATATATGAAGATGAGACCTGGGAATTGTATGTCTTAATCTTCTCAGAAAAGAACCCAAAGCAGAGTTGATATAGCTATCTATTTATCCTTTATCTATCTATCTATCTATCTATCTATCTATCTATCTATCTATCTATCTATCTATCTATCTATCCTTATCTATCCATCCATCCATCCATCATAGTTCTTCTATCTAGATTAGAAGAACTATGATTGATAGATAGGTAGATAGATAGAACAACTATGATGGATGGATGGATGGATGAATGGATAGAACAACTATGATGGATGGATAGAACAACTATGATGGATGGATGGATAGATAGAACAACTATGATGGATGGATGGATGGATAGAACAACTATGATGGATGGATGGATGGATAGAACAACTATGATGGATGGATGGATAGAACAACTATGATGGATGGATGGATAGAACAACTATGATGGATGGATGGATGGATGGATGGATGGATAGAACAACTATGATGGATGGATGGATAGAACAACTATGATGGATGGATGGATGGAACAACTATGATGGATGGATGGATGGATAGAACAACTATGATATCTGTCTACCTATCTATCTATGCCTTTGTGGTATTGATCTTGGTTATTTCTCCTTCTCTCGCTCTTTTCTGTTTCTGTTTTCTCTCTTTTATATCTATCTTCTCACTTAAAATGTTATTGTATTTCTAAAATTCTTCAGTTTTGATTCGGGAGTCTCTCTCAATTAATCTTTACATTTAATTATTTTCCATTGTCTACTTGATAGATAGATAGATAGATAGATAGATAAATATACAGTGTGTGTATTCATGTGTATGTGTATTTTAGAATAAGCATATTTCATTGTAATAATATAAAAAATATATGGTTTCAATAAACAGGACTGGAAAGAAAAGTACATCCACCCTAATCACAGTTTTGCCCTCAAAGGAAATAATATTGAATCGGTAAGTCTTACATTAAAGGGGAACTATAGTCATTCCAAGTTTTTTTTCTAGCTATATGCAAAATTAAACCATTTTCAAGTATACACTGCTATCAGTGAATGTTAAAGTTTTACAAACTGTTTTTCTAGGTATAGTCTGTAGTATACAATATATGTAGTATACAGTCTGTAGTATACAGTATATGTAGTATACAGTCTGTAGTATACAGTATATGTAGTATATAGTCTGTAGTATACAGTATATAGTCTGTAGTATACAGGCGCATCTCATAAAATTAGAATATCATCAAAAAATTCATTTATTTCAGTAATTCAATTCAAAAATTGAAACTCATAGATTATATATAGATGGATAGATAGATTCATTACACACACAGTGATATATTTCAAGCATTTCTTTCTTTTAATTTTGATTATTATGGCTTACAGCTAGTGAAAACCCCAAATTCAGTATCTCAGAAAATTAGAATATTACATAGGAGCAATAAAAAAAAGGATTTTTAATACAGAAATGTTGGCTTAGTAAAAAGTGTGTCCATGTACTGTATAGTATGCACTCAATACTTGGTCGGGGCTCTTTTTGCATGAATTACTGCATGGCTCCCCAAATCATCACTGAGGGTGGAAATTTCACACTGGACCTCACCCAACCTGGATTCTGTGCCTCTCCACTCTTTCTCAAGACTCTGGGACCTTGATTTCCAAATGACATGCAACATTTTCCACATTCAGTGATGATTTGGGGAGCCATGTCATCTGCTGGTGTTGGTCCACTGTGTTTTATGAAGTCCAAAGTCAGCGCAGCCCTCTACCAGGAAATTCTTGAGCACTTCATGTTTCCCTCTGCTGAACAGGTTTATGGAGATGCTGATTTCATTTTCCAGCAGAGCTTGGCACCTGCCCACACTGCCAAAAGTACCAATACCTGGTTTAATGATCATGGTATCACTGTGCTTGATTGACCAGCAAACTCGCCTGACCTAAACCCCATAGAGGGTCTGTGGGGTATTTTCAAGAGGAAGATGAGAGACATTTGACCCTGCAATGCAGATGAGCTGAAGGCCGCTATCATAGCAACTTGGGCTTCCATAGCAGTGCCACAGGCTGATCGCCTCCATGCCACACCGCATTGATGCAGTAATTCATGCAAAAGGAGCCCCGACCAAGTATTGAGTGCATACTATACTTTACATGGACATACTTTTCAGTAAGACAACATTTCTGTATTAAAAATCTTTTTTTTATTGGTCTTATGTAATATTCTAATTTTCTGAGATACTGAATTTTGGGTTTTCACTAGCTGTAAGCCATAATCGTAGAAATTAAAAGAAAGAAATGCTTGAAATCTATTTATGAGTTTTACTTTTTGAATAGAATTACTGAAATAAATTAACTTTTTGATGATATTCTAATTTTATGAGATGCGTCTGTATATGTAGTATATAAAAGGAACCATATTTGTTCATCATATTGTAGTCTCGGATTGTAGCTCCGTACTTGTGACAGGTTGTGTCTGGTAAAGACTCTGCAGTATCAGTTGACATAAAAACTCAATAGAAGGCAGAGACCATGGGATCTAACCTGCCTAGGCTTTAGGTCATAGGTTAGAGAAGATTTATGTTTGTTTTTAATTTATGACAAGAAAAATGCACTTAAAATAACATTGTACTTAATCTGACATTCTGATTCATGTGAAGGAAACCTTATAATGTCCAATCAACTATTTTTTTCACCTTTTAAAGAGATTCAATTTTTTGAAAAAAATCAAATTCTATAGTTTCTAAAGAGTTGAGGGTCCCTAACATATCCCTCAAAATCACAGAACATAGAATTGAACTCTAGAACGTGTGGGAGATTACCTTGTGGGGAATCAACTTTCCTGAGGAAAATAGTCAGCGTGCAGACAACTTTCTTTAAAATCTGGCGGCTTGCCAGGTTTATTTAGAAAAGTTTGCAGGTTATAAATAAAAACAAAACAGAAAATAAGTCCTTGTCGTCCGGCACTAAACTAAACAGAATATTTTCCGCACTATACGGTGTGGGGCTGGCCTGACACCCACAAAACATCAGCCAAAATGCAAACCTTGTCTTTTTAAAGTCCAAACAGACACAGAGCTCCCTCAGATTCCCCTCTGAGTTACAGGTCAGACCTCAAGTGAGATCTCTTCCTGATTATTTAAGCCACCTGCTGGTGGACTCCAGTGGACCACAAACTCCGGACCCAAACCAGCCCTGTCACGGTGGGTGGTAACATCCGGACCAGACTCTGTTTAATTCAGTCCCAATGAATGCATACGAAGCGACAGGTAGCGTCCGTCTACCACTTCACCTTGCATACTGTCACAACCGATATAAAAGGCACAAATTATTGCAGCTCTTTTTCATTAATACATCCATAAAATGTATTTTTTAAAAAATACAAGTAGTCTAATTACCTGAACGTGACCTGGTATCGGCCTCTTCCAGTCTTTGTACAGCAGATCTGGAGAGTGAGAAACGGTGCAAGGAGCCAGGTAGTTTATGTGCTGACAAGAAGCATGTTGATAGGAGGAGAGAGCAGAGTGACAGAGAGATGTGCTTATCACTGTGCTACTTCTCCTTTCACTGTCCAGTCACAGACTTGGGGTGGGTCCAGTACAACCTGGGCACAGAGGAGGCGGGTTGAACGATGCTGGGCATCAGACAGAGGACATCTAGCTACAGAAAAAAGTAGCATTGTGAGGGATGGGGCATCTCTTGACTGAAGGTGAATTTTGTAGCAAAAGCTTGTTGTTATTTTATCTTTTAATGGGTTATTTGTATCTCTTTGTTTGGATGACGTTCTGCCTAAAAAAAATAATGAAATAGAGATATACTGGTAATAGGATCTGTACAACTTGTTCAAAGAGTCTTTTTATTATGTAATGCTGTGTGTGTGTTCACTGCTGCTTTTCGGTAATCACAGATTTTGTTTGGTATCTCCAGCCATGCCCCGATGTCTACTGGTTCCCACTTTTCACAGACACAGCCTGTGATGAGCTGGTGGAGGAAATGGAGAACTTTGGTCAGTGGTCAAGTGGAAGTAAACAGGTAGGCGAGCTGCTGAATATCATTCTTCTGAACAGGTTTACAAATCCTATGGTGAATAAAATGTCATATATACAGCATATAGATCAGCCATAACTGTATGACCTCCCACCTAATATTGAGTAGGTCCCCCTTTTTCCGCCAAAACAACCATGACCCGTTGAGGCATGGATGACACTAGACCTCTGACGGCATGCTGTGATATCTGGCACCAAGCCATCAGTAGCAGATCCTTAAAATCCAGCAGGTTGCAAGGTTGGACCTCCATGGATCGGACTTGTTTTTACAGCACATTCCACAGGTGCTCGAAGGACTGAGATCTGGAAAATTTGGCGGCTAAGGCAACACCTTGTGTCAACTTGTGTTCTTCAAACCGTTCTTCAACCATTTTTGCAGTATGGGTGCATTACTCTGCTGAAAAGGCCACAGCCATCAGGGAAAACCGTTTCCAAGAAGGGGTTTACTTAGTCAGCAACAATGTTAGGTAAGTGGTACATGTCAAGTAACATCCACATGAATGGCAGGACCCAAGGTTTCCCTGCCCAAAACATCAAACTGCCTCTGCCAGCTTGCCTTTATCCCATATTGCATCCTGGTGGCATATCGTTCCTAGGTAAGTGACACACATGCACCCAACCATCCACATGATGTAAAAGAAAACATGATTCATCAGACCAGATCACCGTCTTCCTTTGCCCAGTGGTCAAGTTCTAATGCTCACCTGCCATTGTGTTTCCTTGCTGTCAGAATACAATGACACAGTGTGGAGGATTCCTACATTTACACTGAATGTGTGAATGGGGGGAATTGGTTCAGTTTTTCATTCATCCGGCTAGCTGACCATAAAAAGAAAAAACTGAACCATGGTCATGGGGTGGGGGTCCCTAAAAGCATTGCTATGAGACCCCATAAATTGTAGTTCTGCCCTTGAATGTACAGGATTAGTTTCTGCTGTATCATTTTTTTCCCCTCTATGTTTAGTGCTAAAAAAACAAAATAAGGTGCACAGTGCCACCTAGAGGCCAATAACACAACACATTTTACAGATCACATGCCAGTTAATAGGTAATGTATTGGCAGTAACGATCCCTCCTCTTGATATATTGCAGGACCAGCGGCTGCAGGGAGGGTATGAAAACGTCCCAACTATCGACATTCACATGAACCAGATCAACTACGAAAAAGAATGGCACAAGTTTCTGCTGGACTTTGTAGCGCCAGTGACTGAGAAGATGTTCCCTGGTTATTACACACGGGTGGGTATCCTTGGCCCTGCCCTTTGCAGAATGTTGATCCGTATACTTGTAATTCATTATCCAGGTGTATTAAATATTAAAAAAATAAACATTTACAATATTGCAACCTGTAGAGCTCTTTAATCTTAGTTGATGATAAGCCTTATAAGGGTCAGTGTACTATTTGATGACTTCACTAGAAAGATGGCCAGTGTCATTAAAAGCGGCTAAATATATTCCAGGTGTATGAAAAAAGACTGCAAGACTGTCTCCTACCAGGATGCTGCAGAAGAGGGCCCTTTTCTGTATGTGGAAGCAGTGGCCTCTCTGCAGAGGTCTGCCATGCCCCCTGTCACTCAGAGCCAGAGTTCTCCCATCAGCAAGGAGCATGAGATTTTTTTTAGACTGCAGAGCTATGTATTAGGGGGCATGCTGGACCTCTGCAGAAAGACCATTGCTTCCACTCAGAGAACAAGGATCCTTTTCTAGAGCATGCTGGCAGGAGATAGGCTTTTCTACTAGGGTTGTGGCTGCTTTCTAAAGATGAATTGTAAGACATTTTTGTCTTGATGCACCTAGAATGTATTTATCTCATTTAATTCAAATGTTCATTTGAGTTTTAACGTCTTTAACCATTAAATCTAATTTTCAGACTCCAAACTATGGAGCAGCAAGGTTGTGACCTTCTAGTTGTCTCAGCATGGAAAGCAGTGTTAGTGAATGGGCTTGCAGTTTCACTGGCTTTGTGGATAGTTACTTTTTAATAGTTTTTCCCTTATTTATTTGCAGGACTGTCTGGGCAATATCTCACACTCTGTGTTTATCCTTCCAGGCTCAATTTGATTTGGCCTTTGTTGTACGGTACAAACCGGATGAACAGCCCCTCCTGGAACCCCACCATGATGCCTCTACTTTTACAATCAACATCGCTCTAAACGGCGTGGGTCAGGATTACGAGGTCAGTCATCTCATGTCTCTGCTGACTGTCAAATAATTGACCCACTCTATCAAATTGTGTTTGAAAGAAGAACTGTGTGTGTTATCCCACAAACTGCATTTTATGTCGGAACGGGTTATTGATCTAAATGATGGTGATGAACCTTCAACACAGATGGCTTAAATTTCACCTACTTTACTGAAAGCCCAACATTTGCCAGAACTTTTTTTTTTTTTTTTTTAGTTTTGAATAAACTATAAAATAGTAAACAAAAATATAGAGAAAGGCCACCTGAACTCAAACCCTAGCAACACTCAGTCCCCATTTATGCAGAAAACACCAAAAAGAACCCATGGCACTTTTGTGAGTGATGCTAAAAAAAAAAAAAAAGTTCAAACAAGGTATAAAAAATGTACAAAATCCATTACACAAATATTTAAAATGACTAACAAGAAGACATTTAATATCATTTGATAACAATCACATCATCAATATCCACATATCAAGCATGTAATTTCAACATAACACCCATAATTGGTTAAAGCATATAATGAACAATTCATGAAGGCTTAAAGCTCTCTACTTGTTTCATGGGCAGTGCCCACTTCTTCAGGAGACAGCCCAGATATGATTTTTTTTTTGTATGGCTATATCTGCAGAAAGAACCATGTCATGGAAAAAAAACACACCAATTAAATAGAAATTGGTGCATTTAAGTTAAAAGAATACATCCCGATGAGAGATGAAATTCCAGTCTGTGTATAAGACTTATACTGACGTGAATATTGACTGAATCAAAAATGAACAAATAATGTAGATTGATTGTCATGGGTGTATTGGCAACAGAATCACAATACAGTACTATGGAAAAGAGGCCATAGGGATGGTTCCAACTGGGAGCTGATGGTGTAGGAGGGACCCAGGGTTCGATAATAAAAGAGGGCCAAAGCTGCAAAAAAACCCTATAACAGGGACAAAGGTAAGACTCGGCAATGATGGCATATATCCTAGGAGATTACAATGGGTGCTCTACATAAAAGGAGAAAAGTAAAATAGTAATTAACATGCTTAGAGACAGCTGAGTGGGTAAATGGTGAGCGTGAAAAAGAGGGGTGTGTATTATGTAGCCCAAACTGATAACCGGCGAGCTTAAATGGGGTGGGGGGCTCTCACAGCACCCAGAGAAGCAAAAACAGCGTGGCCAACAGAAACACATATCCACAAATATTAACAGGAGTGCACTGTGAAACAGCAGACGATGAATGAACTTATGAGTATTACTAAGTAGCAACAGCTAATTGAAGTGCTAGAGACCAAGAATGTGAGTTAACAGTGAACATGTAATGGGGAGTGTATGTGTAGTATAGCCCACATATGCAGCAAAAAAGCTTAAGGCGTCATGCACACTGAGGCTGATAAACGCACGTTCAGGGGCATTTGGACGTTTTTTCCAGCTGCCCCTGAACTCATTTCATGTTCTCTTATCAGTACATTTACACATGGTCGTTTAAGGTCATTTCCAGGCAGTTGAGTTTAGAGGCTTTTTTTGGACCACAAAAAATGGGTTCATACGCAAGTTCAGAGGCATTTGAAACGCCAAGCAGCTTGTAAACACCGCTTCACAAGGAGCATCACAACAACCACTCAACAGCATGCAAGCAAGATCCTGAGACCGAATACCAAAAAGTCCCTCCAAAAGGGGTTAGGGGGGGGAGCGCCATCCTACACCAAAACACCATCGGTGGACAGGGCTGTGGAAAAACCCAAGCCCACAAATACAGGAAGTAAGGATGGCAGCTGGTACGCCTTTGACCATGTGGCCTGAAGTGTCTTGGGTGCACCAATGACGTCATCAAAGTGCGCTGCAGTACATCACGCTCATGCACGAGATCGGCACATGCACACATGCATGTGCCAAATATACGCATGTGCAGGAGTGCACCAACACATGGCCAAAGATTGGGCTGAGGTGAAAAGAGACATGGTGCCAATGTCATTTTCACTTGGCCAAAAGGCCAGATGCAGTAAAGGAACAATGGTCATGGGAGGGGGGGGAAAAAAAGGAGAAAAGAAGATGAATACGCTAAGTTTGCCAAAAATTCATAAATATATAAATTGAAACGACTCATAAGGAAATGGTTCATTTCAATTTATATATTTTTTTGTAAACTTAGCATATTTATCTTCTTTTCTCCCTTTTTTCCCCCCTCCAATGATTATTGTCCCTTTACTACGTAAGTGCAAATGATGTCGGCACCATGTCTCTTTGCACCTCAGCCCAACCTTTGGGTATGTGTTGGCGAACTCCCGCCGATCTCGCGCATGCCTGTGATGTACCGCAAGGCACTTTGATGACATAATTGGTGTGCCCGGGATACTTCACGCCGCATGGTCGATGGCGTTCCAACTGCCATCCCTACTTGCCCTGATTTTGTGGGCTTGGGTTTTTCCACAACCCTGCCCACCACATGGGGTTTTGGACAGTATTTAAGGAGGGACTTTTTGGTATTCGGTCTCAGGATCTTACTTGCATGCTGTTGAGTGGTTGTTGTGCTGCTCCTTCTTTGTGGCCGGCCACCTCCTTGCAGGTACAGTTTTATGTCCTATTTTCTTTTTCACACGCTGTTTTTCCTGTATTTATTTGGACGTTCTCTACTATGGGAGAAGTCTCTTAAGCTTTTTTGCTGCATATGTGGGCTATACTACAAACACACTCCCCTTTACATGTTCAGTATTCACTCACATTCTTGGTCTCTAGCACTTCAGTTAGTTGTTGCCACTTAGTAATACTCATAAGTTCATTCATCATCCACTGCTTCACAGTGCACTCCTGTTAAAGATGAAGTAAACCCTGATGGGGTTTACTTCCTCTGTTACCTTGCAATATAAAAGCATAATGAGCTAGTATGCATTGCATATTAGCCCATTATGTGGCACTTACCTGCATTGGAAGCCCACAATGTCCAGCGGTGTCCCCTGTGCAGGCCGCGTCCATCTTCTGCCCCTCTTCCTTCCGGGGCCGCGATCTCCGGCTCTGTGACTGGCCGGAGTCGCGTGACGTCACTCCCGCACATGCGCACGGGAGACGCCAATCGCGGCACAATCTCAGTGAAGGAACGGCGCGGAGGCTGTTTCCTCACTGCGCATGTGCATGATGACGTGGGCACATCACAGTATATTGTATATCTCCTTAACTGTGCAGGTTTGGGAGATATGCAGGGAACCTACAGGTAAGCCTTATCATAGGCTTACCTGTATGTTAAAGTGGTTGTCCAGAGTTGACAACCACTTTAATATTTGTGGATATGTGTTTCTGTGGTGCACGCTGTTTTTGCTTCTCTGGGTGCTGAGAGAGCCCCCCCCCCATTTAAACTCACCATTTACCCACTCAGATGTCTCTGAGCATGTTAATTACTATTTTACTTTTATGTAGTGCACCTCTTGTAATCTCCTAGGATATATGTTGAGTCTTACCTTTGTAGAGGGTTTTTGCAGCTTTGGCCCTCTTTTTTGTTATCGGGTCCCTCCTACACCATCAGCTCCCAGTTGGAACCATCCCTATGGACTCTTTTCCATAGTATTGTGATTCTGTTGCCAATACACACATGCCGATCGATCTACATTATTTGTTCATTTTTGATTCGGTCAACATTGACGTGAGTATATGTCTTATACACAGACTGGAATTTCATTTCTCATCTAGATGTATTCTTTTAACCTAAATGCACCAATTTCTATTTAATTGATGTGCTTTTTTTTATGACATGGTTCTTTTTTCAGAACATGTTTTTTTTTGTATGTGATATAACCATACAAAAAAAAATCATATCTCGGCTGTCTCCTGAAGAAGTGGCCGCTGCCCCATGAAACGCTTGACAACTCGTGACAACCACTTTAACCTACAGGTAAGCCTATGGTAAGGCTTACCTGTAGGTGCCCTGCATATCTCCTAAACCTGTATGGTTCAGGAGATATACAGTGTATTAACTGTGCCAACGTCATTGGGCACATGCGCAGTGAAGAAGCGGCCTCCGTGCCGTTTCTCCACTGTGATCGTGCCGTGACTGGAGTGACGTCACAGAGCCGGAGTCACGGCCCCGGAAGGAAGAGGGGCAGAAGATGGATGCTGCCAGCACAGGGGACAGCGCTGGACGTCTCAGGCTTCGTTTGCAGGTAAGTGGCACATAATGGGCGATGCATAGTAGCCCATTATGCTTCTAGTTTACAGGGGAATATAGAGGAAGTAAACCCAATCTGGGTTTACTTCCTCTTTAAGCCTTCATGAATTGTTCATTACATGCTTCAACCAATTATGGGTGTTATGTTGTAATTACATGCTTGATATGTGGATATTGATGATGTGATTTGTTATCACTAATGTCTTCTTGTTAGTCATTTTAAATATTTGCGTAATAAATTTTGTACATTTTTTTTTTTATACCTTGTTTGAACTTTTTTTAGCACCACTCACAAAAGTCCCATGGGCAAAGTTCCTTTTGGTATAAAATAATAAATACTTCTCTTGGTTTTCTTTTGCTGTCTGTGACCCTATTTGGAAGAATTTACCTCACTTCCTGTCCTTGTGACACCAGCACAAGGCCAGGTCTAGTACATCCTGTCATTCTGCCCCTCTGCCAGTCCTCCCCTTGCATGTGTCGGCAATTTCTGACTGTCAAAATGACAGCTGGGAGTATCTGTGTGATTGCAGCAACTGTCAAAAAACGAGACATTGTTTATAAACATTGGTCAGACTCGACTCTTGAGCGATACGAAGTAACATTGTTCAGTGGGGTGAACGATCATCCCGTTTTCCTCATTGTATCACAGCAAATTTAGAAACCAAGGAAGGAAATAATGTACGAAAATTCTCCTGCCACAAAGGCTTTTTTTGTTGTTCATTGTTTCTGATCATGTGCAGTGTTTCTTTTCTTATTTTTTTTAGTATGGAAATCATACAAAAATGGTACACATTAACTGCTTGCCGACCAGCCGCCGCGGTTATACTGTGGCAGGTTGGCTCGGCTACGCAAATGGACATACTGGTACGGCTGTCCCTTTTAATGGTTATAGCAGGCGTGTACCCGGAGCCGATGTGCATGGCTGCGATGTCTGCCAGCCACCTGCGATCGCTCCACAGAGAGCCAGAAAGGGGATCTGTCAATGTAAACAAACAGATTCCCGTTATGACAGGGAAGTGGAGAGAGATCTGCTGTTCCCAGGAATCGAGAGCAACTTTCTCTCTCTCTCTACGCCCAGTCAGTCCACTCCCCCCACAGTTAGGAACACCTCCCTAGGACACATTTAACCCCTTGATCGCCCCCTAGTGTTAACCTCTTCCCTGCCAGTGAAATTTATACAGTAATCAGTGGCCATTTTTAGCTCTGGTCGCTGTATAAATGTCTTTGGTCCCAAAAAAGTGTCAAAAGTGTCCGATCTGTCTGCCACAATGTCGCAGTCCCGCTAAAAATCGCAGATCACCGCCATTACTAGTAAAGGAAAAAAATAAATAAAATTGCCATAAATCTATCCCCTATTTTGTAGAGGCTATAACTTTTGCGCAAACCAATCAATATGCGCTTTTTGCGTTTTTTTTTTTTTTTTTTTTTTTTACCAAAAATATGTAGAAGAATAGATATTGGCCTAAACTGATGAAGAAATTATTTTTTTTTTTATTTTTTTTGGATATTTTTTTGGATATTAAATATAGCAAAAAGTAAAAAATATTATTATTTTTTTTTTTCAAAATTGTCAATTTTTTGTTTATAGCGCAAAAAATAAATACCGTAGAGGTGATCAAATACCACCAAAAGAAAGCTCTATTTGTGGGCTAAAAAGGACATCAATTTTGTTTGGGTATAGTGCGACACGACTGCGCAATTGTCAGCTAAAACGACGCAGTGCCGTATCGCAAAAAATGGCCTGGTCAATAACGAAAATTGTTCGTTCTGTTCCCATACAAGAAAATTTTGGAGTTTGTTCCTTCGGAAATTTTTGTTTGGAAGGTCGGAATCGGCTGTCAAAAGTTGTGTACACACTATCAGAAAATCGTACAATCCTTGGGCGAAAATATTCGCCCGATTTTCTTAGTGTGTATGAGTCATTACTTTTGTATCTGCTGTGATTCATTCATCTGCAGATCAATGGGATGAGTTTCCATCTGCATATGATGTCCGTTAAAGCAACCTGACAAGTAACAAAAAGTTTTTGTTTTTTTTTTTAAATAAAGTTTGGTACTATTTATAGAAAATGCACTGTGTAGATGTCTCAAGCATTCACTCAGTCATCACGAATAATCCTGTATTTTGCTTATATCATTATTATTATTATTATTTTTAATGACTCGGCTCCATCTGATGGCCACGATGTGGTATTTTCCTGATTGAGGTATTTCAGGAAATTACCACATTATTACCATGTTATGGCCACAAAATAGTTCTGATTATCATAACAAATGTGTTATAAATACAGGATTACTCATAATGGCAGTGCAAATGCTTGGGACATATTTCATAAATACACCCCTTAGTTTACCCTAGTCAACCATAATTAACCTCCATTTCCTCTTCTACTCTTAATTATTTTCCTGCAGATATATATTTTTTTTACTTCTAGTTTTCTAACCATTAACATTTCAACTTTTTAAAAATGTGATTCTTTTGTTAATTGTTTGTTTTTCATGCCCCGTTTTAAAAAAATAACAAAAGAGAAAAAACATTTTCATTTGTAAATAACTTTGTAATTTTGGTGTCATTATATATTGGACTAATTGAGAGAGTAAAATGTGCACTTTTTATCTAAAGTAACAATTTTTTTTAAACTAACACTGATCAAAATAAAAGTAAATGTGATTTTTTTTTTTTTTTACTTTGTTACTATTTTTGTCTATGAATTGAATATAACATAAAATAATTTTTGTAAGACAAGATCATCAAAAAATCATTTTTTTTATGTCCTAAGAAAACAACATATGTATTCATTTTTTTCTTAAATAATGACAACATAAATGCCTAATAAACATTCCGTACCAGAAGTGTAGAAGGTGTTCTTGCTCTTAGGTGTGAGAGCTGAAGTGGTTTTATTTCTTATTGACCATGTATTTTACATTGCTGTGTAATATCTGCCGAATTTCAAGTATGAGGGATTTTCTTTACTAATATGATTTAATGACAGTAACTTATACCTTTTTGAAATGACAGGGCCCCTTTTAACTCTTCTTTTTATCTTGCAGGGAGGTGGCTGCAGGTTCATCCGTTATGATTGTGCCATCCGGGCCCCCAGGAAAGGCTGGGCATTGATGCACCCAGGAAGACTGACGCATTACCACGAAGGGCTTCGTGTCACGAAAGGCGTTCGATACATTGCAGTTTCCTTTGTGGATCCTTAGGCGGAAACGTTAGGTGGACAAAATTTTTCGGAGAAGTTACAATTTAACTCTGATTAAGTGTTATGAGCGAGAGGGGTGAAGTTAGCTGACAATTTTCCAGAAGATCAAGGACCGGGCGACTGCACAGATCTGAACAAGGAGGAGCCATCTGAATTCATTTTAAATAAGGCGGACTGATGAATTTACGCTGGTGCCACGCCGAGCATAGCGAACAAACTGTGAAACACCCCCCACCTCCCATTCTTCCTTATGTTGTGTCCTTATGTAGAAGAAATTCCGAATCCTTAGCTGATGTCCCAATGCTTCATTTTTTTTTTGAGTTTGCGAACATTCAATCCAGTATGAAACCTCAAGATCTGGTCACCCAGTTTTCAATTGTTATCTATTTTCCATTGTGTCCCATGCACTACTGCCACACATGTGCCTTGTTTCATTTATTAATTCAAGTCACTTCTTTTCTTTAAAAAAAAAAAGTAATGCTTATATAGAAAAAAAAAAAATTGAATGCCACCAACACTATAGAAGACATAATGGTGTGAAAACGGGCCGTCCACTATTGCATAACAATTCGAAACACCAGGAGATCTGTTTATATAACCTTTGTTGGACGGATGTTGCACACACTTGTGTATGCTCAATGAATTTTGCCTATATTTTCCCTATTTTAATTTGTATGATCTCCATCTAGTGGCCAAAAAGTGGTATATTTTCTCATTGAGGTGTTTCAGTAAACTATACTGCACTAGATGGCGCACTTTGGGCACTAGATGGTGTATATATCACATATTAGGCTAGTTTCACACTGAAGCGGCAGCCGCGGTCGCAGTAAAACCCCACTAGTTTTAGAGGAGTTTTACCAGCTATATGGCTTCGCTATGCGGGCGGGAGCACTGCACTTTTAACCCCCCACAAGGGGTTAAAACAGGGTTAAAAGTGCCGGCGCTCAGCGCTACCGAGGTGGTGTGCAGCCGCTTCGGAAGTGCTTGCCATTCATTTCAATGGCAGGAGCGGTATATTACCGCTCCCCTCACCGCCCCAAAGATGCTGCTTGCAGGACTTTTTGTAACGTCCTGCAAGCGCACCACCCCAGTGTGAAAGCACTCAGGGCTTTCACATTGAGGGGGATTTTTGAGGCGCTTTACAGACGCTATTTTTTAGCTAAATAGCATCTGTAAAACGCCTCAGTGTGAAAGGAGCCTAATAGATTAACTCCAATATCTACAGTATAGGAGTTAATGTATTACAGATACAATTTGTTAAGCATTCACAAATTTGTGTGGCATTTATCAAGCAAATGTTTTATAAATAGACCCTCATGAGACAAGGCAATTAATATCCAGTTTCAGCCAATCAGAGGTTCCAATTACATATGATCAAAAATGTGAAAGATCAGCTTTAAACTGGACATCTAGATTGTATTGCATCAATAGTGGCACAGTACCTTGGTCTGTTCTAACTGTCTCTGTTACAACCTATCACACCCAGTGAAATGAGCAACTAAGAAATAATGACTGATTTTTTTCTTTAAAGCTGAATTCCAGCTGTATTCTTTACTGCATAGGCACATTGGTTCATCTTGGCACCATAGAAGTATGCATATCTCATAGGAAATGATCCATAAGCCCACATCATGAAGCAGACCCATGTGTATGAAGTGAGATGAATAGCAGCCTTAGCCCAGATTCCAGCCAGGCCAATTCCCAATGCGTTTCACTCCACCCCTTGGCACTTAATCATGGGGAACACATGAGATATATGCATATCTCATACCTGATGGACCACTGGGGAAGCAGGTATCAATGTAGTATTCATCGCTTCTACAATGATAGCCGAGATCTTCTGCGCCCTGTGCCAAGTGGCTTCCCCTGTGCACATTGAACACAGGGGGTGCTTGATCATTACAGCCACCAATCACAGAAGGGCTTATGTTTTCTTCAATGAATACAAGGCATTTTATGTTTAGACGAGGTGGAGATTGTGATGTCACTACCCCACTTCTCCATCTTGTCCAATCAGAGAATGTTCTGACTGTAGTTTTCATAAAAAAATTAATTACACAGCCCTTTTACATGATACAGCCCCCTGCACTCCCAGGAGACCCTGTGCCTCTCTCGGGACAGCCCTGGCCGTGCACTTTAAAGTTGAAACAAATCACTGTTGGCCCCTCTGTTTCATGCATTCCTTCCTACAGTGTGAAAGGGTTAATGTAAACCGAAGCCTCTACCTTATCTCTGATCTCTCAGCGCTGGTCAGTCATGCTGGCCGGGAGGAGGAGAAGGAGGAGAACGACAGGCAGGAGGCACGTAACACAGGGGCAACTTGAGTCGCCTGATAAGTTGCGCTCCATGCAGTGCAATGGAACTGTTCTAATAGGAGCGACTCAAGTTGCTGCGACTTAGAAAACGGTTCCTGCACTACGTCGGGGGCGACTTAAGGCGACTTGCATTGACTTCTATTATAGAAGTTGCTTGCAAGTCGCGCTGTGCAGGGCGACTTGAGATGCCCCTGAACAGGAATGCATGAAACAGAGGGACTGACAGTGATTTGTTTCATTAGAGTAAGCGGGCAGGACTGCCCCGGGAGAGGCATGAGGAGCCGGTATGCCGTCATCCATGCAATCGATGTGGCCCATTCTCTGAATCCATGCCGAATTGTGCAAGGTCGCATCGGGATGCATCGATGCAACGATTATTTTCAGCACCCCTAGAGTGGGGACGCCACTCGCACAGGACCTGAAAGATCATGGCTATCATTTTAGTAACGCTGACTACTACAGTGATTGTCAGCTTCCCCAGTGGCCCCTCATGAGAAATGCGCACTTGCATTGTGCCAAGCTGGACCAATGTAACTATGCAATATAGATCATACCAGGAGTTTCACTTATATCAACTTTTCTAAAACTTTTCCATCCTGTTCTCTTTGTGTTATATTTTGCTAAGCTGTTATTTATGATATGCTATGGTGCTATCTAAGATTAATTTAAATAAATATTAAAGTCCCATTTTACCAGAAAATTATCTAAATCGATACAGAAATTTACATAGTGATCGTAGAAGTATTGGCTTTGGATACACTTTAAATCAAAGTCAAAACGCAAATACGCAGGAGTTTAAATTTCTCTTGAATGGTGCCTCCTAGTGGCCAATCTGCAGTACTAAGGGTTAAAGGACTGTGCCCCCTAGAGGTTGTGCCTTCTTAGTATTGTGCCTTTTCTTTACCTTGTTGCAAAATGTGACATTAGCATTTTTTATGTTTGTAGTATTTTGTATATTTTGATAGAAGCAGCGTGTTCACAAGCCATATCCAGGATAATGACTCATCCCTCTGGATCTCATTGAGAGTATAAATATTCACTGTAATGTACAGTTTGATAGGATTTTTACATTAAAATAAAGTCTTGTGCTTGTCGTGTCTTCATTCTGCTTTTGTCATTCAGTGTCACATGCAGTACTTGTATGCAGAGCTGTATATGCCCGGAGTACCTGTCACCTAAACATAGCTGGGCTGATATAGCATATAGTGCACATGTCTGTAAACCCTAACCATGAATTTATATTATTTGCTCCCTTTTAGTAGTAAATAAACCAAGTAAGTCTCTGATTAGTGCAAAAACGCACCTCTTGCTCCTGTCAGAAATCCAGTGAGCTGGTAATTTCCTGTAAGCTCTGCCTCTGTCGCAATGAAACCCCAAGCAGAGTTATCAGCCCCACCCAGTCCTCCTCTGTGGGCTTCATAACATTTCTACCCCATGTTCTGAAGATGAGGAGAGGGGGAGGCATTCTGTAGTCCTAGCACACTTACTATCCTAGGGTGACAATGCTGCTTCTTCATAGATCCATACAGTACAACCATACAGGGAGTCAGCATTGTCACTCTAGGACAGTTAGTGTGCTACTGGAAGGATCACCAGGGAAGACTAAAAAAAATAAAATCTGCTCCGGCACTGATGATTTAGATCATTCCTAACTTTAGCCCTACCTCCTACCTATATCCTTAAAGCAGTAGTAAACTCTATTTTTTAACTTGTACTACAGATAAGCTTACAATAAGGCTTACCTGTAGGCAGGACAGCCATCACAAATTTTTGGGCCCCTTACAAAGCTTTAGGCCTCCGAGCCTGACCACCAACATTCCCCAGGGCCTGCCCACAGGTCATCCCACCAAATCCGCACACCGGCCAGCCCACCTGTTCACACTCAGCTCCCCTCCTCACACCTGTATG